>JBBMOC010000021.1:0-47299 GCA_037975185.1 Centropyge bicolor | reverse complement strand
CTGTGTGTGTGTGTGTGTGTGTGTGTGTGTGTGTGTGTGTGTGTGTGTGTGTGTGTGTGTGTGTGTGTGTGTGTGTGTGTGTGTGTGTGTGTGTGTGTGCGTGTGTGTGCGTGTGTGTCTCCACTCGCTCAGTCATTTCTCCCTCCCTCCTGCCTGCCAGAGAGGGGAGTCGAGAGCTCTGCTGGGAAACTACATGGTGCTCAATTTTTCAAGATGTCGTCGCTGGAACAGAGGCTGTCGCGGATCGAGGAGAAACTAAAGCAGGAAAATGAAGAAGCTCGCCGGAGAATCGACCTCAACATCGACATGAGTCCGCAACGATCACGTCCGAGGCCGAGTGAGTGTCCACCGGGGAGGACCGGGGAGTCGGTAACGGCCAGAATAGCGGGGGGGAACGCTCGGAGAGGCGGAGGGAGGGAGGGAAGGAGTGGGGGTGTTGTGCTGCTACTAGCTACTACATGCTAACAGGCTAGCTACATAAACAAACAGCGGCTCAGCTCGGTCGGTCGATTTTACTGTCAAATCGCTTACCCGACGAGCGAGGCCATTACTGTAGTGAGTAAAACGAAATATGTAGGAAGTGAATGGCTGTCATGAAACAAATCGCTGGCAGTCACGTCCCGAAACCAGGTCTGAGTCTGTCCTGTCAAACATGCTAGGCTAACAGGATAGCAGCCTGAGTGATAGTCGGTGGCAGGCCCAGCGTCAATCTGAAAATCTCATGTAGTTTCTAGCCTGTTTATGAAATAATACAGAGGTGCCATGTATCCTCATCTCCTCTGTAGCTTCTTGTGTTCATCAAGCAGTGTGTTTGCTTGTGACTCTTGCGGCAAAGACAGTTTCCAGTGCCAGTTTTGACCCTTGACGAAACAGACGCTAATTTGTGCAAAGCTATCAGATTTAGCTAACGTTCAACATACGTTAGCAACCCTGTGTTATAGTGTTATGTCGTATACACAGCTAGTGCAGCTGTTACACATATAGTGCTGGCATGTCAGTGATCTGATGCAGACAGGTTGAATTAAGTCCTTCATAGTTTTAAGGGAATATAAAGTGAATTGGTGAAACAGTGAGGTTGGGCCCTTGAACCATCTGCAGGAGAAAACTCAAACAAACAGCAGGAGCCTCTGCAACAAGCCTGTACTGACATGAAGGCTGAGCTGGAGACAGACAGCTCTTTATTATCTGACCACTGTGATACAGTGGACTTCTAAAGCTGGGAGCCAGCAATGTAAGAAACCCTGTTCACTCACTGCACAAAGATCATTCTCTCCTACAGATCATCACTTCATCTCCATTCATATGAGGTTTGAGTGACATTGACCCCAAATCTGCTTTTCTCTTCTCTATTCTTTTAGAAATATGTTTTGTTGTAAGAACAAGGGTGTGAGTTCAAATGTATATCAAGTGTATTTTTCTTATTGCCAGAAAATCTCATCAAAAGACCAAACCAACAATAAGTTGATCCAATTAACAAGTATTGACTGTGTATCTAAAGCTTGACATGGTTCTTCCTCTCTTCACTTGTCCAATAACTAGTAATGCTCAAATTCAGCACTGACCTAATTTAGTTGATCAGCCACTACATAACCAACCCACATTAAATACAGCTTCTTTCTTAACGTTGTTATGCAATTCAAGGTTTTGCCATTATGGTTAAGTCACAAGGACTCGATTTGTAGTTCACCAAATCCCTTTAATTTAGTGATAGTGATATAGACATGTTAGATTCAGGAACAAGTGGCCAGTATTGTCGGGTCAGTTTTCTATCTCCAGATAGTTTGAGTTAAAGGAAAGTTGGTTCTGTGCATTCCCATGATAAACACTCCAGTGAGCCACACTGGATTACATCTTGTTTTTATAGTTTGTTTTGAGTTGATGTACATCATCCGTCTGCAATTAGAGCACCAAATGTGTATTAATCTGTAGCTGAAAATGGTTCCCAAGAACCATTTACTCCTGTTTGAGTTTACTAAAAACCACAGTGACCACCTTTTTAAAAATGAATAAATAATAAAACGATACATTTGTAACTGGTTTTAAATGATATGTGACTGTAGGAACCTACCTCCTATGGACTTGGGTCTGAGTGGCACAGCGAGGGTGGGGAAGCCAGAAAGTATCGAAAGATGCACAAATGTGTTGTTGTCTTTGGTCTTTTCATAGGAATTATTGACAATAAGAAAAAGACTAACACTGGCCCTATCCTTTAATATACACCACTCTGATTTGTGAGTTTTGTTTTGAGAACAAAAGAATTCTAGAAACCAGAGAGGCTGTTTTTTTCCCCCTTATTTGTTACATGATGGAGCGTGTATGTGTGTGTGTTGGTACGTCTATGTGTGATTGTCTCAGTAGAACAGTGCAGTAATGTGTGTGTGTGTATATATTTTCTTTCCTCTGTCTAGTCATCGTGATCCAGCTCAGTCCTGCTCCAGCCCCTTCCCAGCGTGCAGGTATCATTCAATCCATCGCTCTCTCTGCCACTGCACCTCCCTTTCTCCCCCTCCCCCAATACATGTGTCCCCCATTTCACCTCCCATCCCTCCCTCCCTTATCTCTGTCTTTATTTAGTCAGAGAAAAACACAGGTAGTTCCCTACATTCTCCCAGATACATTTCCTTTGTTTTGCTCTTCCCAGGTGAGGCTAATGGGCCCTTATTATTACTACTTCACTTACAGGAATTACTCACATTTGTCTTTTTAGCACATTTATGCACATTTCTTACATCCAGTGTAATTTAGAGTCTAAAAAGGACAGACTATGTGGAAAAAAGATCAGTTACTTCTTTAACAAGTGGCTATAAAAGTCAGTTTGCTCTCTCGCAAATATAGGGCCATATTGTGTTTCAGCCAGGTCGACTAGATGGTCTTTAAAGTAACAGAAGAAGTAAATTATGTTAGCATCAGTTGACAAGGTGTAGTTTGATTTCAAAGACATGGATTAACCACAACTTTTAACATGCCAGCATATTACCGTTAAACTGTCATTTCATTTCAGATCTCCTTCCTGCACACATATTTTCTCTCGCTCTTGTACACTTTAATTTCTTACTCGATATTTCAAACCAGTTACTGATTAGTTTAAGATTTAATAAGATACTCCACTAAAGAGTTAAATCCACGTTTGTGAAACCAGTCCCTGACCAGTTCTGATATTGTAGCTCAGTGGTTATTTACACCTCTCCTCAAATCACATCCTCTCTCTATCTTTCCATCCCTACTCCTCTCTCTGTCTGTGTGTGTCTGTGCCAGTGGCAGGGCAGTGTTGGTGTGTGTTGACGTGTATGTGTATGCGTGAACCTGTGTCAAATGATTAACATTCGTTTTGCTGGAGGCAGAGAATCACGGTGCATGTGGCTTTTCTGCACGACACGATGTTTTGGGTTGTGTTTTGTTTGACACAGTCTCTAATCCAGCATCCCCACTGGTCCATCTGCAGGAGTGCTGTGAACACTCTGGCTTTTTTTTCTCTCTCCCTGTTTTCTTTGCGTGGCGACTGAAGACTTGCCTTCCTGTCCGAGTCCGACTGACTGACTGTCTGACTTCCAGCTTAGTCTGTGCTATGCAGTTTTGGCCGAATGTCTCCTGTCTTTCTCTCTCTCTCTCTCACATCAGACTGTTTGTCTGTTATTCATCTTCTGGCATCCCCGTACTTCCTTTTGCAGCAGCACTGTGTGAGCGGGAGGCGGTGCAGCAGTGCCTGCGAGTATTTGTGTGTCTCCCTGTCTCTTTGCTCTGTCTGCCCGTCTGTCTTCTCATCCGTCCATCTGGAGCCAGCCGAACTATGGAGATGTGATCTGTGCCAAAGACTGCCTGAGTTTTCCTTCCTCTCCGTACTAACCCCTCCCCTCCTTCACTAACTTATTCTCCTCTTACAGGCTGATCCATCCACAGGTGACTCGTGGATACAAACACCTGCTGGCACTCTCAGAAGTGCTGCCAGCCTGCCACTACGAAAATAATGAAAATAGTCATAGGAACAGCTGCACGGTCCTTGAAATGCTTTGCAAACTGGTTTCAAACATTCTAAGAAGTCACTGATGTGAAATTGATAATAAGTAGCGATTTAAACTCTTAGTAGTCAGGTGTTTGAAGCCAGACTTAATGTTCAGAGTTGACAAGGTCATCATATCCCAATTTCAGTCTGTTTGATTGCATGACATGTCTGTGCTAATACTACTTAAGAATGTTCTCCTGGAATCCTTTAATGTCTCCAGTTGAAATGAGTCAGTCCTTGCTTGCACATACTCCTGATGTTGAAAGGTCAGCGCTATTTTAACATGTCCTTGAATGCATGATTTAGACCTATGTTGATAAGGGGCTAGATGCATGTTACATGTTCTGTTTGGATTTTGGATTTCAGTGCCACTTGTGAACTGAACCTGGAACAATCAGTTTGGCATTCAGGGTTATGAAGATAAATATCAACCAGGCTGACTGTCTTTGTGTGGATAAAACAGTCTTTAATGTCAAACTGTGCTTTATGACAACTTGGGTTTTTATTTTCATTGCTCTTCTCATCAGTGCTGTCAGTTATGAGAACAGTGTGCTCATTGGAATGATCTCTGAGAACTGGGAACACAGCTACGTTGCTGAAAAGGTGTTGATTAGGACAACAAACACAACCAGTTAAATTATCATACAGATTGAAAGCAATCCCCAGGGGAGCCAAACTTCTTTGTAACTGAAAGCAAAGACGAACAGTATAGGTATTACCCAAACTGTTGCATTGTTAATGTCTATTAGATTCCAATTGATCAAGACTGGCTCTGTGGTTCAACTTTGACCTGTAATTCTTGCCGTAGTTGCGCATAGGTAGTTTTCCAGTACAATGAGGGATTTCTAACAACATTATGGGTTTGCTCACTTTTGGTTTTACCTCCAAACAAATTGGGATATTTGAAACTAACTGCTCAAACTGTTTTCCTGTAGGTCGTATTTTTTTGTAATGTTTCCACATTCTCAGATCTCAGCAATCAGTTTAGTGGGCACAGTGCTATCATAACTAATGGCCAGAGCTAATAAAAAAAAAAGGCCCAAGAGTTAATAAACCATAGTTTTCCTTTATAAACAAACTGTGGCTGTCCACATCCCAAAACTGCCCCTCCAGAGCTCTGGGCTAACCCTGTGCTGTCTCTCCCTGCCTGAGAATGATGTTGCTTTTGCTCTGAGATAACCATCCTGTTTGTTTTAACATTAGGTCAGGACATCAGTGAAACAAAAACAAAGCTGTAACTTTGGGGAAATAAAAACAAGTTCATATACCAGGCGGGGTTGAGATAGAAGGGCTGTAGTGAAAGTATTCTCACCAAGGCCAGTTTCTTCGGGTGTCTCATGGGAAATAATTTTCAGACTCAGGACATGATAGATCACATTCTTTTCTCATCAGACACTTAGATGTAGTCATTATGTAAAGAAATCTGATTTCTGGAAGGGAAATGTAAATCTTTTCTTAAATTACTTAGAACTAATAAAACACAAATGATAATACATTATCACCTTCTCTGTTGGTACACAACAGCTTTACACCACTAAAATAATGGAGTCAGTGAATGCATGAATAAACATAGCCATCTTACACCTTCTGGCATGCTGGCCTCTGGTGTGAAATGTACTGTACCATTTGTTCTCTTCTCCTGTCTGTGTCTAATGTGTCATGCCCCCTCCACCACCCCAGCACTCCAGCTGCCACTGGCCAATGATGGAGGCAGCCGTTCATCGTCTTCAGAGAGCTCACCTCAGCACCACCCTTACCCCAGCCGCCCGCGACACATGCTCACCCTGCCCACACCTCCATACGGCCTACAGAAGAGCTTAGAGAAGTATGTGGACATGGACATGCTGATGTTTATCTGAGCTATGATTAATGAGAGATTTTATTATTTACAGTCGTCTAAAAACAGCAAGAAGGATTCGGCAATGTCTATGTGGCATCAGTAAACCTAACCTTACATATATGCACACATGTACATTACAATGTAAGTGCAGCCCCAACAGTGGGGAGTGAGCAGAATCAAGGGTCATAGAAGACCAGGTTATGTTAGTTATAATGGATCCACATGCAGAGTGTGGGAGTGGAAGAGATGTACAGAAACACGCACAGCATCCATTTGTGAGTCAGAAATCTTGCTGTCATCCTACTATGGATGTTTCACACTGGAACTTACTCCATATCGTATTTGCACTCCCTGACATTGTGTCTTATTGAATATGTGTTTTTCCCCACAGTGCAGAGATTGACCAGAAATTGCAAGAGATCATGAAACAGACTGGTTATCTGAAGATCGATGGTCAGGTGAGATGCATACACAAAGACACATGTTGAGTTTCTGTAGTCTGGAAATGTTGATCCCCTACATGTCATAAATAACATAACTGAAAACCAGTGCAATAGGTGAGGCAGGTGATACTGAATATAAAAGACCAATATAAAGCCACAAGTCCTACTAACACATATTGTCTCGCTGCCAGTGTCTGATATATTTTACTCATCTGTCCCAAAAACTATTATAAACCCCTAAATGAGCTACAGTGCTGCAGTGGGTTACAAGTTACCTTCATTATGTTAAATATGGACACTGTAGTTTATTTTGAATCAATCCCACATACACCGTCCTGCTGTTGCTATACTGATAGGAGTATTGTGCAGTCCAGTATCATCAGTGCCAGTCAGGGTTTGAAGACACTTGAGAAAATGATTTGAATCATTGATGCACTCCAGATTGTTTTTCCTTCCTCTCATTTGCCCATAGGGGTCGTTACATCATGCACTCAATGAGATGTCACTCACAGCATCTCACCCACCAATGATTTCATTTTAACGAAGTACAGAAATGATGCGTCTTCCCACTGTGTGCTAGTATTCTCAGACATGGCCTGTGGGGGAGCAGCTTAATTAAACATCATAACATTTTGTTAGTAAATGGCCCAGAGGAGTTTACTGTTGCCTTATGATGCAGAAAGTCAGAACTGGTCTTTCTCATCTATTTTCAGCCTGAAGAGTTTGCTTAGAAACAACATTCATTTAACATTTCAACCATTAGAAATATCATGAGAATGGTCTTGTTTATGCCTCTTCGTCCATCCACAGCGGTATCCAGCAGAGGTGACAGACCTCATCAGCGAAGGGGAGATTGGCAGTGGGACCTGTGGACAGGTCTTCAAAGTACGATTCAAGAAGACTGGCCATGTCATCGCTGTCAAAGTAAGACCCTCCTGCACAACACCTGGTCACTGTTCAAGCAACAAATTTCTCAGTACTTCCTTTACACTGGAAGCTTTTTGTGAAGCTAAACCTTTTTAGGGAACAATTTGCAGTGTGGCTTATTTTCAAAGTACAAGACAGTACAAGATCAGTCAACATGATCAACATACAGTAGGAGCTTGATGCTCTGACCAGCACAGTGCTCTGTTTTTCTGTTGTGCTTCAAATGTCACTAGTTTACCAACACATTGGCAGTAATAGCCCCACATTACAACCCTCCTATGTAAGAGATGAGTTAATTGTAGTTGTCTGAACTGTTTAACAATTAGGGAGTCAATCGGTGCACCAGGGGAGTCTTTGTTTTGATATCCTAATGGCTTGTTTCTTAACATACACACCCAGCATGATGTGTGTTTCATACATACAAATGCTGGCAGGAATCTTACTTGTCCTTTTGTGTGTGTATCACCAGCAAATGCGTCGTACAGGAAACAAGGATGAGAACAAGAGGATCCTGATGGACCTGGATGTGGTGCTGAAAAGTCATGACTGCCCTTACATCATCCAGTGCTATGGCGCCATAGTTACCAACGTGGGTGTCCCCAAAATACATAACTGTCTGGATTCTTAACAACAAAATAGTAGGACAGTAGTAATCAAAGTACTTCCACAGCTAAATTCAGTCGTGTCTGTTTAAACACCACAAACAAACTGCAGCCTCTGGTTTATTTTATATTGGCACCCAATGTGAGTGCTTGTATGCTTACTGTGTTTCTATTAACTCCCCTGAGTTCCCTCCTGAACTGAACTGGTAAAAGCTGGATGTGTATGTGTGTCTGTGCTCCTCTACAGACGGATGTTTTCATTGCCATGGAGCTAATGGGAACATGTGCTGAGAAGCTGAAGAAGAGAATTCAGGGCCCCATCCCAGAGCGAATCCTTGGAAAGATGACAGTGGCAGTAAGTGGAAGACACTCACACACTAACAGGGAAGCACACTGGATTGTTTTGCTCTTATATGTAGTCTTCCTGTGTGTGTGATTCTGTTCCAGATAGTGAAGGCGTTGCTGTACCTGAAAGAGAAACATGGTGTCATCCACCGGGACGTCAAACCCTCCAACATCCTCCTGGACGCTAAAGGTCAGATCAAACTGTGCGACTTCGGCATCAGTGGGCGCCTCGTCGACTCAAAGGCCAAGACTCGCAGCGCTGGCTGTGCTGCTTACATGGCGGTGAGTGAAAGCCCACACACTCTACACACAAAACACTACAGGTATCCCACACACAAATCCCAGTATACATATGATATATGCACCAATTCCCTAAAGAGAGTGTTGTCTGTTTTTGTGTTTTTGCAGCCTGAGAGAATAGACCCTCCAGATCCCACCAAACCCGACTATGACATCCGAGCAGATGTGTGGAGCCTTGGCATCTCTCTGGTAAAACTGCTTTTATTTTATTGTCATAAAAAGATGGTACTGGAACTTGTTTTCAAAGTGGGTGCATCCTTGCTTTGGTTGGTATTACATCACGAAGACAGGAGAACTCTTTCATATGAGATACAATTTCTAAAAGCTCTGATAAAAACTGAGTTAAAATGCTGTTGTGGGTGATAGAGTATTTGCTGTAAGGGGAAATAGAAGCTCTAATGGACTTTATCAATGAAGTAAGATATGTTCACAGTCAGCGTCGCTTTAAACAAGGGCACAAAGAGCTTTATAATGATATGTAAATTAGCACAAATTTAATTAGATATTGCCCGATTTATCTAATAAAAAAAGTTTTTTTGGTGGTGCCTGGTCTTAAATTTCTACTGCCATCTAATTAAGGGAACCCATTCAAGTCTTTGTACAGTATTGTAGTGTTGTGCAGGGTTAAGCTGGTATATGTGAACTGTAGGCCGTTCATTTTTAAA
The DNA here is from genome assembly GCA_037975185.1 of Centropyge bicolor. Lineage (NCBI taxonomy): Eukaryota > Metazoa > Chordata > Actinopteri > Pomacanthidae > Centropyge > Centropyge bicolor. The sequence goes on along the minus strand of JBBMOC010000021.1, from coordinate 38,177 downwards.
CAAACAAAGTCCTTGAAATGTATCATTACAAAAGAGTGGTAACCCTGTAATGGATTCTTGTGTTCTTCTAGGTGGAGCTGGCCACGGGACAGTTTCCCTACAAAAACTGCAAGACAGACTTTGAGGTTCTGACCAAAGTGCTGCAGGAAGATCCTCCTCTGCTGCCTCTCAGCATGGGCTTCTCCCTCGACTTCCAGTCCTTCGTCAAAGACTGGTGAGCACAGATCTAACTCTCCAACTGATGCTGACTGACTACAATCCAGTCAGAGCTGTCAGCTCATCATGTGGTGTTTTTTTTAAATCTAGAATAAGATCCAGATCTGGCAAAGCTGCTTTTAGCTACTTTGGTTCTATTCTCTGGAAAAAAAAAGACTCCTGATGACCTGAGATCTGTTAAAACTGTCCACATTCAAAAGAAACTGAAACCTATTATATGTGTGTGTGTGTGTGTGTTTGTGTCTGTTTTGTGGTTTGTCAATGTCTTTTGTAGGCTGGGTGGTAGTAAGTGTTGTTATTGTGTTGTATAATCAAATCAGAAGCAAATTATCCTGTAAAGAAATGTGTCTTTTCAAATTCACTTATTGCAACTTCACCTCATGTGTGTCTTTCCACAGCCTCACAAAGGATCACAGAAAAAGGCCAAAATACCACCAGCTGCTGGTAAGACACCAGTCATGATGAGCAACATTTAGTTGAGATTAATCAGACTTGTCCAATGATCAAATGTAACTAATCTATCTCGTTCTGTATCTCCGTTTCTGTCATCCAGGAGCATAGTTTCATCCGGCGATACGAGGTTCTGGAGGTGGACGTGGCCGGTTGGTTCCAGACAGTGATGGATCGCACCGAGTCGCCTCGCAGCAGCCAGTGTTACAGCCATCAGCACCAGCTCCATTCGCTCTTCAGTAGGTAGCCTAGCCTGGCCCAGTCTGGCGGTAGCTTAGCCAGACGCTAGTCTAGCCTAACTTTAGCTTTGCCAAGCCCAGACTTAAGTCTGTCCTAGTCTAGCCCAGCGTTAGCAGCTAAGCCTAGTGTTAGACCCAGCCCGCCTGCCCATCTGTCCACCGGAGCACCTGAAGAGCCCACAGAGAGGGGGAGAGACGGAGACTCGATGGAGGACTCTGGATGGACAGATGGATGGAGAGATTGACTGATGGATGGATCAATGACACAGGTGGTTCTGTTTATCAGTGTGTTGTATCTGGACAGGCAGACATGGGAAGGAGGGAAGAGAAAAAGGTGCACACTGTAGTTAGCTTCATTCATTTACACACTGTTAGTCTCATCACATGATCATATCGTGTCACATCACACTGTGTATCAACAGCCACACACACTTACACACAAACAGTTTGTGTATCTTGTGTGTGTGTGTGTGTTTCTACATTTCCTCCACTTTTCATTAGTTTTTCACCTACATGTCTGTCTCCAGCATTGATCCAAGCCTTTGGATTAGTCAACAGAGTAGTCACTACACACTGGAACAAAGCATCTGCTACGCTAGCAAACCTGAATCTCTCTTGTACGTAAACATTATGGAGGACACAACAATGTCTGGTGCAATTATGACTCTTCAGGTGTTTCTACTATCACACATTCTCAGGCTGTATCTGTGTGTGCATGTGTGCACGTGTTCAAGTGTGTGTGCGTGTGTGTATGGATCAATATCAAGACACAGTCACTGGTTGTTTTAAAAAGTGAGATTATGTTTCCTAGTCTTTTAATCACCTTGACACTAAAACTATAACACACAAAGAAGAATGAATTAATCTGTTGGCTGTGTTTCATTTTTAACATGTAAGGATAGTAATTGTCATTAACGTTGATATAAAATATGCTTACAGCATCCATCATTGTATTTAGCAGCTGCGTAATTGGGAAAAAACACAACGAAAAAGAATTACAAAAAAATTAGTGTTGCATTCTAGCTTTGTCGGAAAGGAGTCATTTATGTTTTTCCGGGGGCAGGGTTGGTGTGTGTATTCAGAATGAATTAGATGACCTAAAAAGAGCGTTACAAGAGATGGATGGATGGATGCTGCAGAGAGAAAAGATGAGTAAGAAAGGAGGAGTGTCTGGCTCTTTCTAGAAATGTGTGAGAGAAAAGCAGAGAAAGTAGAAGAGGGGAGTTGTACTCTCATTGATGACCGTTTATTGAATATCTGTTACTACAGAAATGAGAGGTTTGAGGTGAAAATGAGAGCAGAGTGCTTTTTCACTGAGAAGATAAAGAACAGAAGCTTATCTTGTACAAAGAATATAAATGGAGTAGATCTTATTACCTGTGGAGCATTTCTTTACTTCACTCTCTGTCTACCTCTTCCTCTTTGTCCACCTCTCTGTCTGCTGTTTAGTGTGATGTAGTGCTCCACAGTGTTACCAGACCAAAGGCTGTGTGTAGGTTGTTGTTGGCAGAGGCCAAGAGATTTTGACCTCCTGCAAGACAAAGCCAGAATGAGTAGGATTTGTCGGTTGCAGCTTGTGAACAACATTCAGAGTTGACCCCTCCTCCCCGTGCCATAGTTTCCTGTTGGATGTGTGCTTAGGATCTGGCACCTCATCGCTATGTTTTCTTAGTTATTGTTATTGGCTGGGGCTACACACCCACTGACCAATGGTTGACACCCAGAAACGTCCTGAACATGTGATATATTGACGCTACCATCTAACGTTAAAAAAGAAATGACAGGCAGCGGGCAGAGTCTCTGTAAATATAGACGCCGCCAGACACTGTAGTGGGTTGTAAGTGATGATTGGGAGGGATTATTTTTATCAGTCTATACATGGTTTTTCAGGAAAATCCTACTCATTCTGCCTGTAAGAAAACCACACAGACAAGTTGAGATAAAGCACGTTTTAGTGTTTTTAGAACCTAGAGCAGGGGTCTCAAACAGAACTTTCCATTAATGCTATTTTATTGTATTGACCTTTGATTCTGATGAAACAGTTTCAATTACCTTGATTAAGTTGTGATTTGTTATGCATGCACGTTTTATGAACACTAGCTTCTGCATCAAAAAAAATGTCAGCGTGATGATCAGTCTTGCCCACACATGCTCTTTATGAATGTGTCTGTGCTCTCACCTGAGAGGTTGCATCCTGCCAAGTAGAGAACAGAGACTCGTCTTCAGTGTCTCCACACGTTTAAAATTTATTCTTAAATTGACCTCACAAACCAGTTTTTGTTTTATCACATTTTTTTTTAAATCTTTAAAATATTGATTTACTTTTTCCAGTGATGCCACTAGCTGTTTCAGTATTTTCATGATTGAAAACTCTTTTTTTGATTTTTGATTCATTTCATTTTTTTTCCCCCTCAATTAATCCTTCAGATTTAGCAGATGCCAAAAAGTCTCTTTCGAAACCCAAAGAAAGACTGAACCAGATCACAGTTTGGGGAGACCTAAACATGATACCTCGATACTTTTTCATGGAGTTTGATGTCACTGTTTTCTGTGTCATCTCAGGCCCCACTAAAAGAGAACAACCTGGCCCGCAGGTTATTTAACTTTGAGACCCCTGGACTAGAGGATTGTTAGGATAAAATTGAGCGTGTCCTGCTTGATAAACCAAGCACACCTGAACTGGTCAACATCTTTGAAACTGTGACGTATAGATGTACTTTATGAGTGCAGATCTTCAGAGACCGACTGAGTAGAGTCCTACTGCCTCCCCTCTTGCAGGGCCACAGCCAAAGGCTGCTAGATGTGCAAACTCAAACCTCCCACAGCCCATCAAGCAGCAAACCAAATTACTGCTAGACACAGAGAACTAAGGACTGGCAACGATAGAAAGAAGAAACTGTTAAGTGTCAGAGATAGAGAGATCCAGGAATGTTGTCAAGCTGGCAGAAAAGATGAGTGAAAATGAACAGATAGGAAAACGAGAGGAGAGGACAGAGTGAGGTGAGAAGAGAGACAGTGAGTGTTAAGAAAGTGGGATAGGAAGTAAAAGAAAAGTCAGAGGCAAACTGGAGTTGGATGACAGGAAGTAAGTGTGTAAAAAAAGAAAGAGAAGAAACGTGCAAGGAAAACATCTGCCCAAGTTTCACAGGACTGCTGAGCTCTGAGGCTAGCTGGTTATTGTAAAAAGCTTTCATGGTGTTACACCAACCGACCAATTATGATTTTAGTGAGTGAGTTAGCGTGTTGTGTTTATGATGTTTACTGTTCTGTTCAAACAATGTTATTTATTTACATTGCTACTGCTGCTACTTTTTTATTGCTTTAGACGCTGCTGTCACTTCTTTTCCCCAAAGGACAAATACTTTATTATTTTTCTTTTAAGCCAAATAAGTGAAATAATGCAATGTCAACACATGTTACCAAATACAGAAGAGCAAGTCTGAAGAGGGCGAAAAGCAAGTGAGAGAAGGTTCGACAGATTAGAGGAGAAAGTGCAGGGAGGTCGGCTTCACAAAAAGTACTAACAAACAAAATATAAAGACACACCTCACCTGAAATGTAACTCTGTGTAATGGAAGTAGTTAATCATTTATATCACAAGGTCACACTAAACTCTGTACAGTGTAGATATGATTAGAGGGGATGTCTGTCTGTCCAGATGCTTTTTGTCACATCCATCCTTTACTCTGTCCATCTGTCCCTCCATCTGTCCACAGGTGGCCCGCAAGCTTGACAACCTTAACAGTTTACACCAAAGGTGTCCACAACTCAACAAAAATACGAAAGAGCGTTGTTGTTATTGTTCTGACTCTTGTTATTGACATTATAATTGATTACTCTCAGCTATGATATATATGAAATCTCTCTATAGCTAGTGGGAGAGGGTGGGTGGGGGGTGTTGGACTGGATTATAGCAGTGCCGTGTGTGTGTCATATACTGTACAGGGGGAGACTGTTAAGCAAACGCACGACAAGGGCCCAGCAACAAAACCAGCCAGATCATCTTTCTGCTCAATGAATCAACTCACTGTGGGCCTGTATCAGGAAGTAAATCCAACCACTGAACATTAGCTATCATTGATAACTGGTATCACTCAGCTGGTCATTAACTGCTTCCGTTACCGCTGTGTTTTCCACTTCAGCTCTAAGAGATAGTTCTCAATCAAAAGCCAATCAGATATAACATCATAAAACCTAACTGCAATGTCTTGTTACTGATTGCTGATTGTTCAAATTTAGGAAAGCTCCCTTCAGTATCACAGAAGACATAATACAACAGACAGAGTGGCACTTTTAAACTTTTAAAAATCTGTCATCTCTGTGTTTCTCCTGTTATTTGCTAGTTCAGTATAAACTCTACTTGTGTCCTTGTTGGTAAATATTTCTGAATGATGGCTCCATATTTCCAGTGATCTGATTGGTCAGTAGTCGACTTGTTGGCAGGTTTAGATCACTCTGTAGCACAGGTTACCATTGTAATCCAGCCTGGTTAAAAGTGAAACAGCTGCGTGATTCCATTAAAGATAGCTCATGTTGCTTCATGATACAAGCCCATTGAGCAGATGTGATAATGAGTTGGCACAAACTCCGTTAGCTCAGCCTTTGCCGGGTTTTAATCTGAAGACCAGGGTGTGACTGGGAACTGATTTAGCTTTCAACAGTGAACAGGGACTCTTGTTGTTGGTTGTCCTGTTCTTGTAAATTCTGCAGATGACAGGATTCAGGGCTGATCGTGACAGACCTGCTCAGCCTCCCTGCTACAACTGTTGTATATAGACCTAAATTTGGTGCTTAGCATCCATCAGCTGTACTGCACTGCCAGCACAGCCTGAGATGTTCTCATTGGTGCAGTTTCAAAAACACTCTAGGAGATGGTGCAAACCACTCTCACTACAACGTTCACTGTTCAACTCTATGTATAACTTGTGTCAAAACACAAAACCAGACCCAGTCTCCCACTGTCAAGGATCTCTGTTATTAAGCTGATATGTATTTTACACACGCACACACTCGCTCAGCCGTGCCGTTTGCGTGCATTTTCATCCCAACACCTGATTGGGTAACGGTGCCACACTACACCTCTGTGAAACCAATCAGGTCAGGCCACGTGTGCACCTGTTGAATGAGAACTGTGCATATGTGCATGTGTGAGTGAGAGAGTGTGTTAGAGTAAACAAAACATCCGATTACTAATCCACACACACACACCAAATGTATAAAGTTAACCCATTCTACACAGCAATGCTTGCTACTGCCAATAGTGGCTTTATGTGTCTATTAGCTTGTCAGGTGCAAGGCCAGAGGTGTCTAACAGCGGCTAGGTCATAGCGTTTACCTGCGCTGTGCCTTGACACCGAGGGGGAGCGTGTGTGTGCGTGTGTGTTGTAAACCCATCTGTAAGTAAACCAAATATCATTTTCACTATGCAGTCATTCAAACCATGTCAGCTTGCTTCGATGGAAAAAAAAGCCTCCTGTACATACACAGATTTACGGATAAACTGGAGTTAGCGACAGTGTGTTTTTCTTTTTCGAGCCCCCCCCTCCCAGTGTGATTAACATCACCGCCTTCAGCTAGTTCACAGAGAAGAGAGAGAGCAAGAGATATGTTTTGAATGAGCTGACAAATATTTAAGGATTGTATTGGGGTCGGGGAGGGACATGGTTAGACTGGGGTTTGTAGTTTTGGGGGAGATACAGATCAATGCTGTAAAGTATATCAATTGCATGTTATTGTCACCGTTGTAACTGCCATTGTTTTTTTGTTTGTTTGTTTGTTTTTTGTTTGTTTTCCTTCTAAGACAACGGTCGGTCGGGGTGGGGATGCACAAAACTTTATCCTTATTTATGATTTTTACACATATAGTCTGTATTTTTGTTTTTGTTTTTGCAGAAATGTTGAATTGTTGTGTACTTAGGAAAAGACACATCTTTTGCCTCTTTTTTTTTTTTTTTTTTTTTTTTTTTTACATGTTCTCTGTCAAATTTGCAATATACTTTTTCACTTTGGACCCGTCACTAGTTGTTGAGAAGGAGGAGCTGTATCTTTATTAGCAGACAGTGTTTGTTAGAAAAATGTCTCATCGTCCTGTTTTCCCCTCATTAATGTGCTGTGTGTCTTTCTTTTCAGTTAGCTGTGTGTGCGAGCGGAGAGTGTGTGTGATGTTTATTCGTCTACCAAAAGTCTTTATTGATGGTGATTATTATTAGCTTCTATTTTTGTCCATTGTTTTGTTTTTTATTATTATGATTACTGTTTTTATTATTATTGTTTCTGTTGTTGTTGTTATTATTATTATTCAGGGCAAAGATGACACCAAATTGAACAAAGAAATAAATGGGTGATCCCAGACAGCGCTGAGAGCTGGACAATGTTGTCCGTCTTTCTAGGTTTCTTTTACTGGCAAGGTGGAGCAATCATTTTTTTTCTCACCGTTACGCTGTAGTGTCTGTCCACCTTATTTAAACCGCCACATAAAGATAACCTCTGAACTGAAAGTATAATTAGTATTTTATTGTTATTATTATTATTATTATTATCATTATTATTATCATTATTAGATATTGTCTTCCTTTGATCAGATATCATGATTGATTTATTTCTTGTTACCCCAGTTTGGGTCATAAATTGTGTGCTGTTATTTAATTTTTTTCCCCTCATCCCTGCCCACTGCTTTTGGATTTTATTTTTTATTCTATTTTATGGTTGTTATTTTTTTTTATTCTTTCTGGTTTGTCTGATGCTGTAGTAGTGAGCTGATTGGTCAAATCCCAGAGCTTTTTTTTTTCTAATGCTGAGACTGTCATAACTGATGTTGCACTTGTGATGGGTTTTATTTTTTGTTTTGTTTTGTTTTGTTTTGTGTTGCAGATTGTTGTGCAGAGAGGAGAATATATGGTGTTTTCCTTATTTTCTTTTAAGTCACAGCAGTTATTTTATCAATCATAGACATCTGTGACACAGAGCAAGAAAAATGATTCTACAGTGTATTTTTTTCACTGATATTTATTTATTGGTCATTTGTATGTTGTTGTTTTTTTTGGTTTGTTTTTTTATGTGTATTGCTTTTTTTGTGGAGGGCAAACAGGACTCAAGGTAGAGGAGTAGTCTCTCATTGGCATTTTCATTGTGCACAGAATTCAAAATATCACATTCAGCCATCACACTAACGTTCAGTCTATAAAGTAACAGATTAACATATTAAAATAGAAACCTACAGCACAGTAAGGGGAAACTCCTCTGACTTTACTGTCGTTGTCTGACTTAATGACATCCATTATTTTGTTTACTGTTTACCCTCTCAGAATGCCCCAACAAAGAAACTGCTCATGGGTTAAAGCTGAGTCGCCACAGCATGGTGTATTTGAACTCTAGTGCTTTGCTAATAACTTAAAGCTTGTATTGTTTGAAACTTGGATGGTTTTTATCAGTAAGTTCTGAATGCCAGCAACAAAGCAGAGTAGATTTTATTGTTGTTGTTGTTTTAAAGTTTTAGGTATTTCAGCTGATGATAATGATAGCGGACTGATTGGCTTAATACGCACTCCCTGTTAGCGAGGTGGGACACGCCTGCTTTGAATTATCATTGAGGTTTGTTGCTTGGTTTTTCTAAATGCAGTTCTAAGTCTAGATCGCATGACTTTGCTAGTTTGCAGGGTGGGGGGAGGATTGACTTCAGTCGTGGCTGTTGCAGTTCAAAGGCTTCTTGTATGTACGACGCCATGGATTTATTGTCTCGACAGCTGTATCAATCGACACAGCTCTACTGCCCGTTTCTTTATTTTATTTTATTTTATTTTTGTTTTTGTTTTGTTTTTGGCTGTATTTTATCCCCCCTCCCCCTTCCCCCCCAAGTCTCATTTCAAACAGAATAAATGCCATTATATTGTGAATACCTCAGGATTTTTTTGGAGAAAAAAAAAATAAAACACTTAAAAATCAAATAAATAAATAAAAAACTCATAAAAAAGTTTATGTGTCATTGTGGCTTTTTTTCTAACTGGGTGTTTCATAAAGAAAACAAAAAGAAATATAGCTGCAAGCAGCAGTTCACACGGTCAAGGCAACACAGACCAGATCTAACGTGATTTAGTTGTAAAAACATAAAATAAAACATCACATAAAAACTCTGCTGTAAGGCCACACATAGTTCAACATTGTTATGAAACATATTCTGTTAGTTCTGCAAGAATTAAACTATCTGATTTATAGTCTGATTTGTGTTATGACACTCCCATTTCATTGGTCAATATCTTCTAAACTAAATAAGATATCAATAACCTCTGATAAGCTTGGTCCAATTTGCTGACTTGTAATTACCAGCTTTGCCCACAGGGGAGTGCACTATTCATCAAGTGTTGGTGAGACTTGAGTTCAGGTGGTGTAACAGTCAACAAAGATTGAGCAGGCAAGAGGGTGGCATGGAGACTATCTAAAGATGGCGTTAGAAATCAATGAATTGCTTTGTTTTCAAATGTCAGCATTTTTCCAAATACATGTCTTTTTGATTGAACATGATCAGTTATCCTAAAATGTGGCCCAAACAAATCATTAAATTGTATGCATTAATTTACATCTTTAAGGCCATGGTTTATAAAGAGATTCACCAAGAGAGTCAATTATCTCCTTATGTCCTCTCCTTTTCTCTAAGCTTCAATTTGAAGTTGTGGTGAAAGTGCAAACTCTCAGGTACTGAGCTTTGGGTGAAATACTCTCAATGTATTTCTGACTTATGTGGGTTTTTGTTTGGGGCTTGGAGCAAATGATTTTAATGCTTCCTAAACTGGGTGCTTTGTATGTTGCAATTCATGACTGATCTGAAATTTGGACTTGTTTGTATTTTCAGGGGGCAGCAGGAGTGATCAATGTGGATCTGGACAGCTGATATTATATTTGTGAGTGCAAGTCACTGAACTTCTGTCTGGCTTACTGGTCCAACATAATGCTGTCAATAACACTTTCAGTCAAATTTGCCCTTTAATTGCCAAATACAGGCAGAGAGATATGTTCAAACACATCCGAATTAACTTCAATGCAGACCTCCTCCAACAACAGTTGTATCTGCACTTTCCCCTTCAGTGAAATTCATCAGTTACCTCCATGACATGACTTGACATGATTCTGCTTTTGCTCCTTGTTGAAATCTTACACTGCAATGGGTGGCCATATTTTAACTGTATTCACTAACTTGAAATTTTTTTCTTCTGGTTTAGGGAGGGTTACAGTCACACTGTTGTGGTGATAATCTCACACTGAGACCATTATGAGGTGTGTGAGAGGGTTTCTCTGTCCTGAGGCAAGCTGCAGGAAGCTGCCTCATATTTGAAGTGGTGTAACAAAGACTGTGTCCTGCGGCTGTAAAAAATTAGCCAACAGGATGAAAAAACACAATCCAGCACTAACCCACTTTCGCAGATGACATTTGTTTTCATCATATGTACATTAAAATACCATAAAGAGTTCACAAACAGTTTAGAGCTGACAGATGCACAATGAATTTGCCAAATAGTAGCAAAACTTGTCTTCAGTGTTGACAGTTCATTGTCACTACTGTCAAATTATGTAAAAACATCTATCATTTTTATCCAATCACAAAGGAGGAGAAGCCGGCAGATTTTGTACATTCAGTGTATATAAATGTTACTACTTACATAAAATAACGGGAAGCTAGTTTGACAAAAAGTAGTTGAATGTGTTAAGGGGTCTGAAGTTATTTTTCTATCTGAAGCAGGATGGACAGAGGCTGAACAATGAACTGTAAAAGGTAGTGATGGTGGACAAAATCCACTGTCTTCACTCTGTGCACATTAAGTTGAGCAGAAGTTATCTGTCTGAGTCATACAAATGATCGGTATCTTCTAAAGTTACAGTCTTGTTTGTATCAAATTTCCTCTTTGTCCTTTGCCAGGCAGTGTTTAGTTATTGACTGTCTGTTTTGTGGCAGATGAATAGAAGCACAAAGTGGGAATTTCAGACTAAATAATAAAAGGTTGTAACTTTGGAAGATACCTAATTGGTTTGTCTTACTTTTCACAGAAAGTTTGCCTTATTTAGAATTTGGTTTAATAACTTACTGTGGACATCATGGACAATTAAAATGAATGGCACTCCTTTCAATAAACCTATGACTATGCGAGAAGCTTTAAAGTTTTGAGTCACAACAATACATTAAGCTATTCTTTGATGATTGTGTCTAAGTTTGTTTATGTCCTTACTAACACGTCCTCTAATCTGTTACCTCTCTGAAATAACCACCTGCATTAGAACTAGGACTGAATCAACTCTAAATCTTTTTGTGTATCACAGTGCTATTTCATTGTCCACAGAGAAACCCAGTCATAAAACACAGTGCATGTACACACCTTATAATACTGTGTTAATAGTGTGCTGCGTTATAACAGTGTGCGTGTTCCTGCTCTGTTTCATTCATGCTACAACATGCTGCCCCTACATTTCTATCAGCCCATCTTTGATGTATGACAGATATGAAACAACAGCAGGACCGGGACTAAGGGTAATGACAGGGTTCTGAAAGGAAACTTTACACCGCAGCAAAAACACAATAGTCCACGCCTCCCTCCACCTCTCTGCTCTGAAGCCGTCTCTCTCTCTCTGGAAATCTTTTTCTCTTTCTTTCTCTGTCTCTTCTCTCTGACCATATAAGGTAGGAAATTAAACCAAAAGCTCATTGGTGGATGGGAGACACTTCCCCTAGTTTGGGATATGCTGTGTTAATTCACCAAGATCATGTCTTTTTTATTTCGTTTATGATTTGTTGTGAAGAAAATGTATCTTTATCTTTAATTGGTTCTTACAGAGAGAATACAAAACCAGAAAACAAGTACAAAAACATACTATGGGAGAGAGGATACCACACTATATTTACATGCACTGACACTGGACTCTTTTACTTGTTACTAAAGCCATTAAAACACAAGTACATGAACACACTCTGTAGTAGTCTTACATGTTGGCTTTCCCTTTTAACATTTGTTTCCTCTCTCCACAGCAGGTTATATATTTTGTGTCATATTTCCCCCTTGGACACATCAGCAGTGCCACACCCCTGCTCCTGTTGCAGGTACTGACGAGGCTCTGCATTCCTACACACACACACACACAGAGAGAGAGAGCTGTCCAGATACTCCTATCATACTACACATAATCATTGATTATCTCAGCATATAAACACTTCGCTTGCTCCTACTTCACTCACTCTGTATGTAAGTTACAGTGGGGGATGCTATGTTTTTGTTTTTGTTTTTTTGTTTTTACCACGTACATTTATGAAAAAGAAAACTATGAACTATGACTTGTTTAGGATGGTGCTACAAATAATTGCTTTTTCCACCATTGATAAACCTGTTTATTTTCACTATTAACCTATCAGTCGATTAGTCGATTATACGATCTAGTAATAGAAAAAAAAGGGGGGAAAATCCATTTCAAGTTCCAAGAGCCTGAGGTTAGTCTTCAAATCACTTCTTTTGTCAACCAAACTTCCAACATCTAAGATATTTGATTTAAAATAATAAAAAACAGAGAAAAATAGCTACAAATATTTGTCGTTTTTGGTTGAAAAAAGACTCGAGAAATGGAATAAGATTAGTCTGTGATTCTGTGACTAATCGATTAGTCAATTTGTTTCAGTTCCAATAATCAATGATCGTGTGATCCAGATAAATAAAAATACAAAGTATTATGTGCTTTCTTGTGCCATTTATTTTTTGGATTAGCGTGTGAGCCAAGAAAAGAACGCATTTACTATATTTTAAGGGTCTATGTTTGATTCACATTCACTTTGCCGCAGTAACATACAACACCTTTTTTTTTTACGCGGAGCATTGAACGCAGCACAGACCGCGAATGAGGGGCGGGGCTTTGAATTTACCTGTGAAAACTAAACCTGGGCGGATTAAAGGTGCAGATCGTCCGTCCAGACCGAGCCACGCCTGAGCAGCTGGACCGCATGACAGAGCAGAGAGGGACACAGACAAGAGACAGACAGAGACGAGGCAGCTGCTTGTTTTGTGCACCGAAGTGTCGTCGAGCAGGGTCACTGCCGCAAACACGGACACAGACAGACGAACCGAGCTCACCTCCAGTGCCTGCAGCTGAAAACCAGGTGTGTTGTGTTTGTTGTCTGCTGGTGCACTTCAGCAGATGGGACTTCTCATCAGCTGGTGCGCTTGCAAAACTTTCGAGTTTGCTTTTAGTTTTAGAAAGATGAGCAGAAATATTTTTAGTTCGCTTTAGATGAGAAATGTCGCGCACCTGGCCAGGTGTTCTCATTAGGAGGAGCCTTTAAACCCGCGCATGCTCATTTATCACCCCTTTCTGAATATTGATTTATTTGCATCACATAATGCTATTAAACCTTCCAACAGGACAAGACTGTTTGAAAACTATGACATCTAAGTCGGTTGTCTTTAAGATGACAGCCACCAGTGTAACCAGCAGCATCAACCAGTTATGTTTACATAATGACTATAAAATTTACATAAAGGTAAATGTAATGTAAAAGTTAATAAATGTCATGTTTGGTTTACCAGCATGGACAAAACTTTGCATGTTGCAGGACAGGTTGCATGTTTTTTGTTTTTAATTCACCAGGTAAAAATAATGTGTGATGACACTGTTTAGACTTTAACATGTCTGCTATATGTACCTAGTTTGCAGTGTGATCTGTATGTCAGGTGGTTTGATCTTTTTTTTTTTCTTCAAACAACCTGCACACACCCTGCTGCTCCTGTGTCTGCCCTCAGGATATGAAATTGAAATGCAGCACAAAAGAGGATTTAGCTTTGTAGGTAATGAATGAGGAGTTATGTCCGACATGAATTTTCAACATGGTCTTTTGAAGGCTGTTTCAGCTGGGCCACATTTCTGCTCACCTCTTGTGAAAATAGTTTGCTGATCAAAATCTAGTCTTCCTCTTTTTGTTCAGCCAGGAAATTAAACAACTTTGCCACATCACCTTTTTATATATGAAGTGAAATACAATGTTTTTACACTCAAATGCTGACTTTTCTCCCCCTTTTATTCCCCTTTTTTCACAACTTTAGCAAACACTCAGAGCAGCTATCTATCAACCCAAAAAGCTAATTTTTAATAAATGAAGAATCTTCTCATTCACTGAACTCATACCTTGACTAATCCCTAACGTCGGTGCCACATCAACGTCGATCTCCTATCAGTCTGTCACCCTGCCAGCCTCGTATGAGCAGCCGGGCTGCAGATGGCTCTGTGTTAGGTAAGAGCCACGGCAGCACGGATAATGCAGGGGATTGACTGGCAGCCAGGAACAGGAGATGCTGCTGTGCTTGATAAGACAGAAAAATACAAGAGACACAGATCAAACAGGTCCATGCAGACAATAGAAATGCATCTGCAGAAAAAACTAAAAGCTTGTGAGGTCGGTCAGGTTAATGAGGTGATTGGATCTGGACTTTACATGCTGGTCAAATCCTTGTGGGAAAACTCTTCCAGTCAGACACTCAGGCCTCAGCAGAGAGTTTGGAAGGTGTTGTTTTGGTCTGGATTTGAATGACAAAAATCGATGCATAAGAGAGGAGAAGACTGAAGTAGTTCATCTTGTCATTTTGAACCACAGAGTGTCAAAATGTGTGCAGGCAGAGTTTGTGCAACTTCCTGAGGAAGTTAGCCCATGGATAGCTTCAACAGTGGAGCCACACACATGTGAATGTCACAAGTTTTCTGTGTGGGCTTCTTCTTTTAATGATTGTGGTTGAGTGTCAATGATGCATTCACGCCCTCGTATATTTCACTTTAAGTACGTGATGCTCTTAGTCTTCTCTCACCTCGGGGAATGCAGCAGTTTTACACACATTTCACTGCTACATGATAAAACCAGAAGAAATGTGTGTTGTTCCTCGTCCTCCCCCACTGGTCTACAAGAGTCTGAGCACATAATGAACTTAAGAGGGACACAGATGACACCTTGTGCACTGATCCCTTTATCCCTCGCTTTATAAACACACACACACATACACATACCCACCCTAGAGGAGGCAGCTGCTCTACACTTCAGCTGTACAAACATTCATACTGTATGTGAACATCTATATGAGTATTTATATAAATGACAACGCCTTGCTTGGTTTTTAAGTTACAGTTATTTTCATGTGAACTCTCAAGTCTTCTATTATTGGTTGCTTAATTATTTATTCCTTGTTAATTTTTTTTTTTTTTTTTTTTTTTTTTTTGCGGAGGGAGTTTTTCCTTCTGCACTACTTATTGCTATTTTGGATTACACAGACATTGTTTATTCTAATACTCCCAAGTCTGTCCTCTTACCTTTTGGATGTTATTGACAACAGTTTATGCAGAATATTGTCACTGGGCTGTATTTTGTTTGTACATCTTCATTTTCAAGTGCTCCATTTAATTATCCAGTTTATTGGAGCAGATTTTATATCCATATACCTCCAGTGTTTATTATAATTCACTCAGTGGTTCCCAAGATGGATGTTGCAATGTAAATCTGAGAGGTCGCGAGGGGATTAAAAAGGCAGGAAAAAAAACAAAAAAAACAAAAACAAAAAAACCAAATCAAGATATTTCTGCCACACAATCCAAGACTTTTCTTTGATCTTGGCTTCTTTAATTATGAAATGCTGCATAGTCAATCAAACAATCCAAGGAGGGAACCTTACTCTTTAGTCGAGCTGCTTCTGCATGTAATGTTTACCTTTATTTTCACAAATTAATGTCACAATAATGAATTAATCTAAGTCATGCGTCATATCTTTTCCCTCCTTTCACCATCTTTCTTCAATGAAACATGATGACTTGTTGAGGATCTTGAAAATGAGATGATTCACTTCAGGGAGATTATCCCATAAACGATAAATTAGCTCAACATAGTGTTAGTGAAAGCAGAATCCAGGGGATGGATTTCTCCTTTTTTAGGGCATTAGCGTTTTTCCTGATGAGGCATTGAGTCTTTCTACGGGGTGTGGTTGGGGAATAATGACATTTTCTCTCTGCCCAGACTTGCTCCTGACATTCCTTTGTGCCTCTCTGCCTGCAACTCATCCCTCCACCGACCCTTTACCATGACTTTTACATAACTCACACTACCAGAGGCTTGAAATGCACAGAGCCACTGTCCTGATATGTAATAGCTACACATTAATTACCTGTGGCGGAAATTGTGGCTCAAAAGAGAGGGTTGTGGGAGAAGGAGCTGGGAATTTGAGGAATTCTGTGTAATGAGCTGGTGAGGAAGGAATGTGGGTCAGACAGAGAATAATGGATGGAGTCGTACTGTAGAGCTCAGGTGAAAACAGACTAATTGTGTTTTTCTGAATGTAATGAGCATCACGATGTGAACACACTGGCAAAGATTGAAATTTAACATGTTATGGGATTAAGTTAACATAAGTTAACATCTTATGGGATTTTTCCTCTGATCATAAAGTAGTATTTCAGTTGATGGTACTACAGTGAGTATTTACCTCCTCTTACCATTTTCTGCACATCTGTTCTGAAGAGCTAAAGCACACAGCTGGGTTTATAGGTCATGAAGTAAAGAGGTTACACATAATAGGACAGTGAAATAACATGAAACGACAGCTGTTGCACTGATTATGTGCCCAAACTTGTGCTGTGGCTCCTGTTGCCTTCTGCCTGTGCAGTAGATTACATCACCTGAAAGAGTTTGGTTTGTCAGCTTGTATGACTTCACGTCACCCTTCAGGTAATATTTATCTGACTAGTTTGAGTCGTATGTCGAAGCTAAAACTCATTACACAAACTCAACAAACAGACTTAGACATATGATGAGTGATAGTTTTAGTCATAGGACAAGCAGTAATAACTGTTCTAGTCACATGTCAGGACATGCAAATGGTACTGTTCGTGTTGCATTTTACTTTGTTGAACGTTACAAGAAAAGTATGATGCTGATCACTCAGCACTATAGAGACCCAAAGAGCTGAAACTGGAAAGCACTCATTAACTCCATGGAGGTTGCAGAAATATATCTAAATCTTCGTTGTCTGAATTATTTTCAGGATAGAGATATTATACAGGATGTTTGCCTTCATGTGATTGTGGGAGCAGAGAAATGGCAGGAAATGAGGAAAGGGATGAGTCATGACACGCAACAAAGCCAGACTTGACTTATATATTATACATGGTGGAAGCACTACTTCCTACTACTAAATTGAACATTTGAATTTGATGAGGAAAAAATTTAATTTACTGGTGTTAAGTTGTGAAATAACTGCTGTACAGAAATTGAAAAACCATAAGAGATCTGCATTTGAACACCAAATTGAAAGGTTTTGAAATCAAAAACAAGTGAAAACATTATTTTCCTTTTTTCCCTTTCCTTTCCAGAGATATGTAGGCTGTAATGTTCATAAAGTAATATTTAATCTGAGACTATAATGATTACATTATAAAGTCCTGCAGTTGAGCTTTTTCTATGTGGCGCCTGAACCCAGATCCACAATGAAATACCAAGAATTCTATTTTTTTGTCCTCTAAAGTCTGATGCTAGCTCTCTTTGAAAGGTCAGATTGCTCAAGTGGCTTCATCTTTGTTTAAAATGGTCTCTTGCTCTGTCCTAAAGCTACCATGACGGACGCAGACAAGTTCCTGTATGGGGACCGCAGCGGGATAAACAACCCTCTGGCCCAGGCTGACTGGGCCACCAAGAAGCTGGTGTGGGTCCCCTCCGAGAAGCTGGGCTTCGAGGCCGGCTCTGTCAAGGAGGAGCATGGAGACGAGTGTGTGGTGGAGCTGACGGACTCTGGCAAGAAGGTGAAAGTGAAGGATGTGTTCATCTGTTTGCGTTATGGATTGAAATGTGGCTGTTGAACAGGCGGCTAGCAGACATTTTCATTTGATTTGATGTGTCACTGATTATCTGCAAAATAATGGTAAAGTTTACTTTAAACAAAGATCTTTCTTCTATCTAAGTCTTGTTCAGGATGCTTGTCTGACAGCTGTGTTGTCTCTGTACTTCTCAGGTTAAGGTGAACAAGGATGACATTCAGAAGATGAACCCACCCAAGTTCAACAAGGTGGAGGACATGGCGGAGCTCACCTGCCTGAACGAAGCCTCTGTGCTGCACAATCTCAAGGAGAGATACTACTCTGGGCTCATCTATGTGAGTTTATATAGTGACACCATGAAGAGAATCTCATGCCATAGATTTTGCTTCATGACAGATGTTTTTATTTTCATTCATTTTGTGCACTCATCTGACTGGCTGCATTAAAACTCCTCCTCTTCTATCTCACCCAGACGTACTCCGGTCTTTTCTGTGTGGTGGTTAACCCGTACAAGTACCTGCCCATCTACAGTGAGGACATAGTGAACATGTACAAGGGCAAGAAGAGACATGAGATGCCCCCTCACATCTACGCCATCACAGACACGGCCTACAGGAGCATGATGCAGGGTAACACTGGGATTTTAGTAAAGACAAACACCATCAGACATTATTTGGTGCCATGTATATACAACACATAGACACAATAGGCGTGTGTAGACTGTACATGCGCACGTGGTTTTAGGACTGCAGCTAACAGTGATCAATTCATTAATGATTTTGACAGACATATCAGAAAATATTCGATAATTTACATCAAGGTGTCCCAAAGTCCAACTCGACTTTTGTTTGAGTCCAAAACCACAACAGAGATATTTAACTCCTGATGTCGGCAAAGAAGCAAATCTTCAAAAAACATTTAAGCAGCTGACTGACTGGTCATTTTGATTCATAGATAACTGATACATAGTCAATGATTAATTATCTGTTGATCGACAAACTGATTAATCAACCAATCATTTCAACCCGGCGTGACTTGCACACAGAAGCAGCAACTGAAACTGCAGAGCTAAACAATCACATGTCTTCTTATTCTCACTTCAGCTGTTTGTGTTTTTCTGTTCTGTCAACATTTTTCCTCTTTTTCCTCCTGTCAGATCGCGAGGACCAGTCCATCCTCTGCACGTAGGTTACTCTGTTCTCCTGATATCCTCACAATAACTTTTTTCTTTAGTGGACAGTCATTTTTGGATGGATTCATGCAGAGAGTGTTTATTTGGTTATAGGATCAAGCTTGAATTTTGTTTTCCCCTCAGTACTCTATTGACTTCAAATTTCATTGTGTAATTGATCTGGATTTTTGGTGGCAAAACAATCTCACCTCAGGTTTTAATTAGTCTCTGTTCTGGAGCTTTTGATCACTCTATCAGCAGCATTTGTAGATTGTAGTAAATCACCAGTGTTTTCTGAGTACTTGCATATTTTCTCACCCATGTTGGGCAAGAAAATCAATTCTTGTCTTATATATCTGCTGGCTATGAGATAAGATGTCAAACTCAACTTAACTGGAAACTTTGTCTTTATTGTTGTTTGATATGTTGCCTTTAATGCCTTAGGCTCAGTATTGCCTCTGCTGTGACGTTCAATATAACAACCCCTCGGACTGATACATATTTTGTGTCTAAATCTCTACTTTCACTATGTCTTTTTCTAAAGTGGGGAGTCAGGAGCAGGGAAAACAGAAAATACCAAGAAAGTCATTCAATATCTTGCCCATGTTGCATCATCTTTCAAGTCCAAGAAAGATCAGGTCAGTAAAAACTTTTTAATTCCCTACTTTCACCCCCATGTATTTTTCCTCTCCTCTGATGCGCCGCACTCTTTTTTGTGTTGGTCCATGTCTAAAATGTAGTCTACCTGAACGAACTGTGGGGTGACTACTGCACATTCACATTCCTGTTTCAGGCCTCGACGTGCCTGACTCGCCTCTCTAAGTGAAGTGAAAACTGTGTGCGAGTGTCTGTATGTGTGGGTGTGTGTCTGTGTGAGTCTGTGTTCCTTATTCCTCATATATCATATAGCTTGTTTCACAAGACTTTACATGAAATGTTTGATAAATCAGCTCCTCATGATTCATCAGGTTTCTTCTGCAGTTATGTAATTTGTGTGCTGAAGTTGGTATCAAATGTTTTGAACTGTCTCTTTTTCACCTCTTCTCCAGGGCAGTGCAGTTTTGTCACATGTGAGTTCATCTCTCTGACTCCATACGCATGGTGTCTGACCGTTCTTGCACATTGTCTACTAACAGGAAACGTTGTCTTTGTCTGGGCTTTCAAGGAAATGCTTTAATTATTCCTGAGTGTAGCCTGTGGCTTTAGAGGAATAGCTGTTCATTCGAGAAATATGAGTTGAATAAGAAGATTGATATCACTTTAGTGTCATATTTATAATACAGATATGCAATTAGTATTAATCCATGTCTCTAAAAAGGCAAATAAGCAGATCATCCAAACTGTCAAATTAGACTTCAGTAGTTTATTTGAAATATAAAAACAGGTTTTCCCATTCATAATAAAGACTCTAATCTGGATTACGAGGATAAAGAAATATGTCCGCTCAACAACTTTCCCTTATGGCAATGAACTGCCCAGCGACATGGCAGAGCTGCTGAGCTGTAACCTTATCTGAGGTTCACTTAAAATGCTGAAAAACACCTTGGTGTTTGTATTTTTAAAAGCTATATTAGGTGACAGTATCTCACTCCACCCAGCAGTTGTTTTTTTCTCAATCCGGTCAGTCTTGGTATGTAGCTTGTTTGGGTGTCACAGTGCACTCCTGCATTTCCTTTGGGGGATCTTGGCTAACCGGCCTGCGTGCTTCTTGTGCTCTCTTGTTTGTGCCTGCATGGACAGGGATGGTCTTACAAGGTTTTTGTGCTTGAGTGGGCTTGCTGTGCTGCGGGAATGTGTGTTGGAATGCGCAGGATTCAGTATTTGTGTGTGTATGTGCGTGTGTGTTGGGTTGATTGGGCAATGATAACATCCCCTGGGGTGATTCTTTTGAATAAGCAGCCTGAGTTCTTTTTTAACGTGCTGAACGAACTTCTGCACATGTTCGTATTTGCCAGAGAAAGATCTACAGCGTTGCAAGAAAATGCATGATTTGAAGTTGGGCTGGCTTGACTAACGTCCAGCAATGTAAAATGTTGTTGCAGTGTATTGCTTGCTGTGATACTGTGTCCTCTCTGTCAGGGGGAACTGGAGAAGCAGCTGCTGCAGGCTAACCCCATCCTGGAGGCCTTTGGCAATGCAAAGACTGTCAAGAACGACAACTCCTCAAGATTTGTAAGAATGAAAACCTTTTTCAAACCTTAACATCTACTTTCTGAAAAACATTAATTGCATTTCTAATAAGCACGAATTAAAATAAAGGTGAAATAAATGCCATTAGTTATGATTAAGTATGAGTTTAATGCACCTTCCTGTCCATTTAAAACTGTGATAATAGCACAGAGAAAAGCACAAATTCTCAAATCTCTCATGTAAAATTACAAAGACTGTGGCAGACTGTTGTCTACAAAATATGCTTTCAGACATTTTTAGCCATAAATGCATCATTATATTTTTTTAGTGTTTCATATTTGATTTGCTTTCTCTTATAGGGAAAATTCATCAGGATCAACTTTGATGTCAATGGATACATCGTTGGAGCCAACATTGAGACTTGCATCCTTTTAGAAATATATAAGTACTTTCTCAACACTTCTGTACCAGACTGGATTATCATGCAGGCAGGCTCAAGGTATATTAAATATGTAAATAAATAAGTAGTGTGCATAGAAAAAAAAAAAAAAAAAAAAAAAAAATATATATATATATATGTTCGCCTACATACACACCTACGCAAATTTATGCCTGCATACACATAAATATATAGGTACAATTACACATACACCCATATAAATGTATATGAATACCTTTATCAAAACAAAATATAGGATGAAAAGTAGATACCAATGGCATTAACAGTAGTTTTGAATAACCAGATATTAACATCATCTGCAAACAATGATATTTTATGCATACCTTCTCCGTCTACAATTCTGCTTATTTTAGGGTTCTCTCTTATCATTTCTGCAAGAGGTTCTATACTGATTGCAAACAGTAGGGGTGAGAATGGACATCCCTGTCTGGTTCCCCTTCTTAAACTAAAAGCTTTGGATAAGTATCCATTTACTCTTACTCTTGATGTGGGTCCAGAATAAAACACTTCAATCCAATTAACAAAGTCCAAATGAAATCCCATTTTTTCAAGAGTATGTTTCAAGTAGAGCCAATCCACTCTGTCGAAAGCTTTCTCAGCATCCAAGCTGAGAAGCATTGATGTGTGCTGATTTTGTTTTGCAATTGAAATTATGTTTAGGGTTCTTCTAATATTCATTTCACTTTTTAATCATCTTTTTTTGTGGTGCAATTAATCAGATCACCATCAACAGCCTTAGTTCTTCACTACACTTTACAGACGCTGTTGTTCGTGCTGCATTTGCTTTTGTTTGTCCTTAACTAAAATGTTACCAGATCTGCTGGAGAAGTCTCGGGCCATCCGTCAAGCTAAAGAAGAGAGGAGCTTCCATGTCTTCTACTACATGCTGTCAGGAGCTGGGGACAAGCTGCGCTGTGAGACATTATTTCAAATGCCAAGACTTTTTAAAAGTGACATAGGAATTAGCTGATCACATCAGCTTACACTGGCAGTTCAGTTATTAATGTCTAAAATACAATGCTGATGAAGTTGTATAGAGTTTATGTATCAAGATGTATTGACAGTGTCTCTTAAAAATGATTAATTCCTCATAATTAATTCAGTTCTTTTTTTTCACTATCTAGCCGAGTTGTGTCTGGAGGATTACAGCAAGTACCGTTTCCTGTCCAATGGAAACATGACGATTCCTGGCCAACAGGACAAAGACCTGTTCACTGAGACTATGGACGCCTTTCAGATCATGGGCATCCCAGAGGAGGAGAGAATTGGTATCTATCATCTAGGGCTTGGGTCAATATTGGTTGACTGAAATTCTTCCTAGTCTTCAACCAATCGATTTCTCAATAGGAGGGGAAGAATATTCTGCACATTATCCCTAGATTATTATTCATCATATGATTCTTTCCTTGGTAGCACACACTAAACTTTTCAATTTGTTTATTTGTCAGGTCTGTTGAAGGTGGTGTCAGCTGTGCTGCAGTTGGGAAACATGACCTTCAAGAAGGAGCGTCACTCTGACCAGGCCTCCATGCCTGACGACACGGGTACAAACATTTACACACACACACACTAACCCCCCCCACCACCATCATCGTCATTCTCTCTGCACATCCTGTCTGTCTCACTCCATTTGCTCAAACCTTCCCAACGGATTCAACATCCACCTTTACATCCTCTAATATGACCCCCATGTTTCACCCTCAGCTGCCCAGAAAGTGTGTCACCTCCTGAGCATCAATGTGACTGACTTCACGCGAGCCATCCTGTCTCCCAGAATCAAGGTCTGCATCGCAATCAATACATGAAATTTTCTTGGTATTCAATACAATAAAATATTTATCTTATTCCTCTTTTGAGGCAAAGATCTGATCATTTTGTTTCACATTTGTTCGACCTGGTGTTTTTTTTGTTGTTGTTGTTGTTTTTGTATGTTAACCCCCCAAACATGATAAAGACTTTATCAGTGAGTTAATTTCCATTTAATGATAATTGTAGTATGTGTATGACATTTGATTATTTCTTTTGGCAGGTTGGCAGGGACTATGTGCAGAAGGCCCAGACCCAGGAGCAGGCTGAGTTTGCTGTCGAGGCTCTGGCCAAAGCCTCTTACGAGAGGATGTTCCGGTGGCTGGTGATGAGGATCAATAAAGCCCTGGACAAGACCAAGAGACAGGGAGCCTCCTTCATTGGCATCCTTGATATCGCTGGATTTGAGATCTTTGAGGTGAGGTGTTTTGATCGATTGATAGTTATGCATTGTAAGTCTAGTTCTCTGATGAGACTCTGATGGGGCTCTGTTGGCTCAGCCACTCTGTATTTGTGTCAGCAGTACAGGAATCTGTATAATGCTACATCCTATAGGGCAGTGCCAGAGTTCAATCTGGCTAAAGGAGGTGGGTTGAACTCACAACCAGAATGCCTGGTTGCCCAGTTACTCATAGAAATGAATGGGCAGGAAAAAAAATCATCACTGCACCTGAAGGAGATCCGGCAAAATTATTTAAAACACCTCTGGGGTTTTGCTGTAAGTTCTATACATTGTCCCTGCACTGTAAGCATCTGGAGAGGCTTGAACATACACAGCAGGTAAAACCTGATCAACAGGCAGTGTGCGGATCAAAGCAAGCAGCTGCTCATGGTTCTCTCAGTAGCAGTTTGCTCTTTCCTGAGGCAGGTAAATAGTTTTAACCCTTGTTCATCAAGGTGGGGTGTAATGAAGTGTGGTTGTCACTGCTGAGGTTTCCATTAAGAACACAAAGAGAAGTAGCAAATATTAACATTGGAGATGCTGGAATGAGTACAGTAATATGGGTATAACATTAAAAACACAAGCAAACAAAAAACTGATGAATTTTCTGCCGGTTGAGTAATGGTTTCTCTAATTCTCCCCTACAGTTGAACTCATTTGAACAGCTCTGTATCAACTACACCAATGAGAAGCTGCAGCAGCTCTTCAACCACACCATGTTCATCCTGGAGCAGGAAGAGTACCAGAGGGAGGGCATCGAATGGAGCTTCATTGACTTCGGCCTTGACCTGCAGCCTTGCATTGACCTTATTGAAAAACATGTAAGACGTCTCCCAGTTATTAATCCTCAACAAGACTCAGACAAATAAGACTGACAATATCAGTCTTATCCTGAAGTAACACTTGATACAGATCAGTTACAAGCCTCTTGCAGACGTCACTGCAGTAAACACATCAAGGAATGTAGCTGCACCTAGATTATTAGGCTGCAGGCTGATGCGTGTTTGTCTTGTTTGCTTTTTCTCTCGTTCATCACAGGCCGGTCCTCCAGGCATCCTGGCACTGCTGGATGAAGAGTGCTGGTTCCCCAAAGCTACAGACAAGAGTTTTGTGGAGAAGGTGGTTCAGGAGCAGGGAACACACCCCAAGTTCCAGAAACCCAAGAAACTCAAGGACGACGTTGATTTCTGCATTATGCACTATGCTGGAAAGGTCACTGTGCTAAATGTTGTTGTTGTTTTTTTAAACAGTGTTTTAAGAAAATACTATAAAAAAAATCCTATGTAAGGGCTCTATAAAGGAGCAAAGTTTTTCCTCTTCAAATCTAAGTCAGTTAAGGTGAGACAGGCTGTTATTATATAGTTCATACTTAATTATATATTTCTGAAATTATCCTCCTGGCCTGCAGAAGTTTGAAGGCAATAAGCAATGATTGCTGCAGTGGTGGGAGATATACTCAGATCCTTGACCTAGGTAGTTAAACCACAATGTGAACATATTCTGACACAAGCAAAGGTTAAGGTAAAAAAAAACAAAACAAAAAAAAGTACATAAGTATTATCAAGTGTCTAAAATTGCAACAGTCATTATGCTGAATCGCTCCTTTGAGAAGACTGAGCATCAAGGCATTAATTTTAGGTAACAATGATTTAGAAGGAACCTCAATTTTGCAGTTCTTCATTATAACTGCTCTCCTCTGATACAGGTGGACTACAAAGCAGACGAGTGGCTGATGAAAAACATGGATCCTCTGAATGAGTGTGTGGCCACTTTGCTAAACCAGTCTACAGACAAATTCACTGCTGACCTGTGGAGGGACAGTAAGTGATGTAATTAATTAACGTATCCAGAATGTCATCTTGCAAAAGAAAATGTTGCCTGATGAAGGTCCATGACTGAAACATTGCGTTTTCTGTCCATATCTAC
This sequence comes from Centropyge bicolor, assembly GCA_037975185.1. Taxonomy (NCBI): domain Eukaryota; kingdom Metazoa; phylum Chordata; class Actinopteri; family Pomacanthidae; genus Centropyge; species Centropyge bicolor. The sequence continues at coordinate 12,531 of JBBMOC010000021.1, read as the reverse complement.
AGTATGTCTACCAAGTGTGCATTAAAATAACCTTCATTGAATTGCTGGTAAATGTAAATGCTAAAATTAACTAATTTTAGAACAATCACACAGTATTCTGGCCTTCTGGTGTTTTTTTCTGGTGTCAGGAGAGCTTGATATGTATGTGTTATCTGCAGGTGAAAGATGTGACATACACACTTGTTAAGTTATTGTTTGTCCCATCTTCTCCGTGTCCTCACAGTGGACCGTATTGTCGGCCTGGACAAGGTGGCAGGAATGTCGGACTCCATGCACGGTGCGTTCAAAACCCGTAAGGGCATGTTCCGCACTGTGGGCCAGCTGTACAAGGAGCAGCTGGGTAACCTCATGGCCACACTCAGGAACACCAACCCTAACTTTGTTCGCTGCATCATCCCCAACCACGAGAAGAAGGTACAGAACAAAGAATGACTTGCAGCCTCTCAGTGTTGCAGCTGTTGCAGAAATGTAGGCAGTTTTGTGTTGTGGTGCAAGTGAAGAAACATTGGATATGCCGAACTACTAATGTGCACTGGCAAACCAAAGAAGAAAAAAATCAAAGATGGATGAGTCTTGAATGTTTTCAGGCAAACAAAAGTGTTCAGCTGCACTTGGCAAAAGACAAATTTATATGGACTAAAATCACACATTAGTAAACATATGACACCCCCTATCCTTAAACCCTGGATTCAGATGAGAAAAGTCAACAAATACTTTTTGGGGACAAATACCCTTTACCATTCAAAATAATTTGACTATAGATTATTGTAAAGCATTAACAGACACCACATACAGCTTTTTACTTTATGCATATTTCTTTCTCAGGCTGGTAAACTGGAGCCTCACCTGGTTCTTGACCAACTGAGGTGTAATGGAGTCCTGGAGGGGATTCGCATCTGCAGACAGGGCTTCCCCAACCGCATCGTCTTCCAGGAGTTCAGACAGAGGTAACACACTTTAACTTCTCAAGTGGGGAAAAACATGACAAAAAAGAGACCCAGAAAAACTGGCCATTCAAGAGTGAATGTGTCTATAACTACAAAAGCAGGTCCTAAAGTTAAAAGAGTGGCATTTTCCTTAATTAAGCAAGCATCTTTTGAAGAAAGCATCCAGCCACTTGAGTAATTTAACTTTGCTTGTCTGCACCTCAGGTACGAAATCCTCACTCCAAATGCCATCCCAAAGGGCTTTATGGATGGCAAGCAAGCCTGTGTGCTCATGGTAAGGACAATAAATCAGTGTTAGAAATAAGCCCTTCATTAGAAATTGTTTAAAAAAAAAAAAGGCTCACTCTTCTCATTTTGATTTTCAGTACTTATCACTGAACCACTTCTGTCTTCTTCTGTCAGATCAAAGCCCTGGAGCTGGACCCAAACCTGTACCGCATCGGTCAAAGCAAAGTGTTCTTCAGGGCCGGAGTCCTGGCCCACCTGGAAGAGGAGAGAGACATGAAGATCACTGATGTGATCATCAGTTTCCAGGCCTGGTGCAGAGGATATGTGGCCCGCAAGTATGAATGATTAACTAGATCCAGAAAATATTGCTTTTGTCTTTTAGTGCAAATGAATAATTGTAACAGAACATGATGAGAAAATATACCTGTAGTTGAAAAGGCAAATATGTTCTTTTCCTTACTTAGAGCCTTTGCTAAGAGACAGCAGCAGCTGACTGCCATGAAAGTTATCCAGAGGAACTGTGCTGCTTACCTCAAACTGAGGAACTGGCAGTGGTGGAGGCTTTTCACCAAGGTAAGAGATTCATGAAGGCAGTTAAAGTTGCTTTACATCCAAGTCTGAAGTCCATAGCTCTGGAAACAGATTTGTGAGATATTGACATCTGAATAATGCACTATAGCACTGCTGGAATGGCAATATAAGTGTACTCTATAATGATCTTTTTTTAAAAACAGATTTTTGCTCTTGTCTTTCTTCAGTTTCTCTTGAGGGCACATCAAGAATGTCCAACCATCTCCAATTTTTATTATCATTGGATTCATATATTTTTTTAATTTTTTTTCTTCTAGGTAAAGCCTCTGCTGCAAGTGACTAGGCAGGAGGAGGAGATGCTGGCCAAAGAAGAGGAGCTGGTCAAGGTGAAGGAGAGACAAGTGCAGGCTGAGGAGCAGCTCAAAGAATATGAATTCAAGCAGCAACAGGTAGGAGTCTCCATAAAACTGGAGTAAGCTCAATTTATGGTCAGTCTTATTTTAAAGTGGACAACTCTTTTGTAGATCTGCTTCAGATTTCCTTTAGTGTGATTGTAGCAGCATGTAGAATTAGTTCATGAAAACATGAGTCATAATGGCAAGTCTCCTTACATCTGAATGATGCAGCTCTCACTGTCTCCCCTCTGTTAGTTGAATGCTGAGAAGTTGGCTCTTCAAGAGCAGCTGCAGGCGGAGACGGAGCTGTGTGCAGAGGCTGAGGAGATGAGAGCCCGTCTGGCCACCAGGAAGCAGGAGCTGGAGGAGATCCTGCATGACCTGGAGTCTCGCCTGGAGGAAGAGGAAGAGAGGGTCACCCAGATGCATACAGATAGAAAAAAGATGCAGCAGAACATCACGGTCAGTAAAGTCCTGTGGCATACAGAATGTGAGATGTGATGAAAACATGTTCAATGTTTAAAAATGCATTAACTTTTTATATTGTTTGCGTTGTTCATCCAGGACCTGGAGCAGCAGCTGGATGAGGAGGAAGCAGCCAGACAGAAGCTTCAGATGGAGAAAGTCACCATGGATGCCAAGATGAAGAAGCTGGAGGAGGACGTCATGGTGCTGGATGACCAGAACAGCAAACTCAACAAGGTCTCATACAAAATGTTCATTCAGCCTGGTAGTAAATAAAACATAATCTTTGCACCCTGGACAACAAATCATTTTTATTATTGTTTATGAATATCAGGAGAAGAAACAGATGGAGGAGAGGATCTCAGAGTTCACCACCAACTTGGCTGAGGAAGAAGAGAAGTCTAAAAGTTTGCAGAAACTGAAGAATAAACACGAGGCCATGATCACAGATTTGGAGGGCAAGTATCTGTCATTTTGTTTTATGGTGTTTGGTGTTAGATACCCATATCCTGGATCTGTTTCTCGTTTTCATGCTGCCCACTTAAATCTCAAATCTCAGTTACATGAACATTATCTGTAAGATTTATTATCTAATCCACTGCAGTCTCTATAGATTTGTAGAGCAAAGTGAGAGAGGCTCAACTCAATATAAATGAAAAATGTTTTGTAAATGTTGGATAGGTCTGTGTGTTTGCCTAATTAAACCCATGTAAATTGTGGCTTTTACACTCTGTAAGGTTCATGGACTGATCTCAGAGCTGTAATGTGGTAAACTAGCCTGAAATTCAGACCTTGTCATTTGCCTGAGTGAGAGACTGAGAGTCATTTGAAAGAGTGGCTTTGCTGCTGCTTCTTATTTGTTTTGGTGGAATGAGACTGAAAACCACATTGAATTAAGATTGCAAATTAAATTGTCATGTTTATGTTTTATATTTTTGTGTTTTTACCTTTGCAAATATTTACAATTTGAATGTGTAAATTACCATTTTGCATTTCTCTGTCTTCTCACACATAGATCGTCTGAGAAAAGAGGAGAAAGTGCGTCAGGAGTTGGAGAAGAACCGTCGTAAACTTGAGGGAGACTCCACTGAGCTCCATGACCAGATTGCAGACCTGCAGGCCCAGATCGCTGAGCTCCGTGCTCAGCTGGCTAAGAAGGAGGAGGAGCTCCATGCTGCATTGGCCAGGTTTCAAAATATTTAAATTGAAAAAAATTACAAAAAGATTGTTATGAATGACCTAATGTCATTGTCATACGATGCATGTTTGATTTGAAAAAACCTGGTGAGAAACAAATGTTGACATGCGGTACCTGTATATCAATCTCATCCCTTCTCTTTATCTCACCCACAGGATCGAGGAGGAGGCTGCTGCCAAAAACGCGGCCCAGAAGAAGATCAGGGAGCTGGAGGCTCAGATCTCTGAGCTGCAGGAGGATCTGGAGCTGGAGAGGCAGGCGCGCACCAAGGCTGAGAAACACCGCAGGGACCTGGGAGAAGAGCTGGAGGCCCTAAAGACTGAGCTGGAGGACACTTTGGACTCGACTGCAGCACAGCAGGAGCTGAGGTAACAGTCAAGCATATGTAATGTCACTGCCAGAAGTGTGGGTTCTTTTTGGAAAAATACATTTTGCAGAAAAATAGATAAGACATAAGAGTCCTTGGAGAAGTTAATGTTCAAATTGAAGTGTTGGATAAGTGAAAGGTTTGTCTTGCTGGAGGTGCTAAATGGAAACCCATGAGATCAAAGTCCAGTAAGCTTCTGTAGCAAGTTTCATGTTTATCTGTCCAACAGCCAGCCACCAGATGATGGACAGATCTCGTTCTTTGTTCCTTCACTTCCTCATTCTGTCTTTCCAGGACCAAGCGTGAGACGGAGGTCACCCAGCTGAAGAAGACTCTGGAGGACGAGGCCAAGGTCCACGAGCAGCAGATGGCCGACATGAGACAAAAACACAACCAGGCATTCGACGAACTCAACGAACAGCTGGAACAGGCCAAAAGGGTAATGAATATGGTGTTCAGAGGAGAAAGATGCCAAATGCTTAACAAACATCTGAATAACACCAGTAACCTGTGTGTTACTCCTGCAGAACAAAGTGTCAGTGGAGAAAGCCAAGCAGGCCCTGGATAGCGAGTTGAACGAGCTGCAGATTGAGCTGAAGACTCTGACACAAGGCAAAGGCGACTCCGAACACCGTCGCAAGAAGGCCGAAGCCCAGGTTCAAGAGCTACAGGTCAAATTTGGAGAAAGTGAACGACAGAGGCAGGAGGTGGCTGAGAAGGTGGCCAAGATGCAGGTACAGTATGGACAGTGCTCTCTAAGAGGTGATTCACAGGGTGGAGGGAAGTAAAGGAAGCAGTTGAAAGGAGGATGGTTTGTGATGATGTTTCTGTTAGGAAGGATGGAGTGCCTCATTTACTAGACGTTGTGTGTGTTAATTCTCATTGTTTCTGGTGTGTAGTTAGAGCTGGACAATGTCAACAACCTCCTGAGTCAAGCGGAGGGTAAGAACATCAAATCCAGCAAAGACCTTTCTGCTACAGAGTCACAGCTGCATGATGCACAGGTAAAAACCCAAATGTATGCATGTATTTTATTATTATTTTTTACTACTTCTGCTACTTGTATGCCCACATCAATTGATTGTTTGGCATTTATTTGAGCAAGTTCTGTCTGAATATATAAACTGGGACTTTACAGAACTGAGAGTCATTTGTCAATATTTTTTGATACTCAACAACTAAATGATGATTCGAGAAAGTAATCTGCAAATTAACCAATAATTAAAATACTTTTTGCCATCCTGATCACTTACTGTATCCATTCTCTCAAGGATACATTTTAATTAAAGACATATACAACATATAAGTAGATCCAATATTAGTCATACTCATGATATCCCCACAGTGTTAACTCCAGAAATCATATTAAAAAATGACTTCAGATCTTGGTGATGATCACTTTTTATGTTTTCCTAACTATTAAAAGTCATCCAGTGATAGTTTCTGTACATTCGTGGTGACCCTTCAAAACAACAACTTCCAGGAGCTAATTCAGGAATTTCATGGTACAAATTTACCAAAATGTTAACAAATAATCGTTCAAAACGTTTAAAGAATACATTTTTCTAAATGTTGTTTGTTTTTGTTCTTATAACTCCAGGAGCTGCTCCAAGAGGAGACTCGTCAGAAGCTGTCTCTCTCCACCCGCCTGAGGCAGATGGAGGATGAGCAGAACAGCCTGCGGGAGATGCTGGAGGAAGAGGAAGAGAGCAAGAGAAATGTGGAGAAGCAGGTCTCCACCCTACAGGGCCAGGTCAGTCACAGTGTCACTGTGTCTGTGCACTTGAACAAAGCCCCTAACGTTCTTTCACATCACACGTCAATATCTGTTGAAATCCCTAAGAGATCATAACTCCATTAAGCAATCTATATGATTCAAGAGAGTCCTAAATCAGCAATGATAACTTAATGTGTATGTAGTATTTAAAGGCACGCTAGAGGTGTGACTGTGGATGGCAGTGACTTTGGTGATCCTCTGCTGGTGGTGCTACATGCAAAGCCAAAGTTTTCACTTATGCATTCAAAGCACCACTGTGCTGAAGTACAGCCTCACAGAGCTGCTAGCATGGCTGCACAGTCTTTTTAGTTTTAAATGGGTTATAAAGTGCTTAAATGTTTAAACACTTAGTCTTAAAGCATAGTGCACATGATACTTGCTTTGCTGTCTTGTTCCACCTTTTGTCCAGTCTGTCTTTGCCAACAGAGAAGCACTTCCTTTCTATTGTAGCTTCAATTCATTCATCAGGAGCCCACTCAAGTTACACACATTTCATTCTTGTCCTTCTAATCTTCCTGCTTTTCTTTCCCATCTTCAGCTGGCAGAGATGAAGAAGAAGCTGGAACAGGAGGCCTTGTCCCTGGAGGGCTCAGAGGAAAGCCGCAAGCGATTCCAGCGGGAGTTGGACAATGTGACGCAGCAACTGGAGGAGAAGACCTCCGCCTATGACAAACTGGACAAGACAAAAACCCGTTTACAGCAGGAGCTGGAGGACCTCATACTCGATCAGGACCACCTGAGGCAGATGGTCTCCAACCTGGAGAAGAAGCAGAAGAAGTTTGACCAGGTATCAACAGTCAGCAAAGACAAACTGTGTACTCAATGGCCGCTTATTTTTATTTTGATAGTTTGATGAGATATTGTTAAATAGAAAAATGTCCTCGATGTATCACATAAAAAAGTGCAAAGAGATAGGAAATACTAGTCAAATATGGAATATCACCTCTCATTTGTATCATCCAAGATTGATTTTTGATTACTTTCTTCAATGTTCATTTCACCACATGATGCCACCTCCATTCAGCAGTATTCAGTTTTTGGTACATTTTAACCGTCTTTCCTGGTTTGTTCTTTTCTCTAGATGCTGGCTGAGGAAAAAACAGTCTCTACTCAGTATGCAGAGGAACGCGACAAGGCCGAGGCTGAAGCCAGGGAGAAGGAGACGCGAGCACTGACACTGGCCCGCGAGTTGGAGACTATGTCAGACCTGAAAGATGAGTTGGACCGGACCAATAAACTGCTTAAAGCTGAGATGGAAGACTTGGTCTCCTCCAAGGATGATGTCGGCAAGAGTGTAAGGAAAAACACTGGCAACTTTTTGGTGCATGGAGAGCTGCAATGTGATGAACCAGGTCTTGATCAGATTGGTTTGGCTAAGTTTTATTTATGCAGTAAACCTTGCATCATTGCTTTCTGCAGAAGTTAAAATTGTTGTACATGTAATTGAGTACATTGTTAGATTATAATCTCTCTTCACTGCCTTAAACTCTGAATGTATATTAATGCAACCTTGTCGACAGGTTCATGAGCTAGAGAGGTCAAAGCGTGCCATGGAGCAGCAGCTGGAGGAGATGAGAGTCCAGGTGGAGGAGCTGGAGGATGAGCTGCAGGCCACGGAGGACGCCAAACTGCGTCTGGAGGTTAACATGCAGGCCATGAAGGCCCAGTTTGACCGAGACCTGCAGGCCAGAGATGAGCAAGGAGAGGAAAGGAGGAAACAGCTGGTTAAACAGGTACCATTCCCAATCCTTGGCACGTATGATTGCTCAAGAAAATACTGAATCATGGTTTGACGAAATATCCTTTTACCTCTCAGGTGCGTGAGATGGAGATTGAGCTGGAAGATGAACGCAGGCAGCGCACTCAGGCCCTCTCATCCAAGAAGAAACTGGAGATGGACCTGGGAGAGCTTGAACTCCAGATTGATGCTGCCAACAAGGGCCGTGATGAGGCCCTCAAACAGCTGAGAAAGCTCCAGGTAAAATAGCCATACACACACACACACACACTGTTTACTTATGTCACTTTTGGGGAATTTACCTAGACATACATTCATTTCCTGGAGAGTAACCTGAGGGACTACCTGACCTTAACCATTGACCACAGTTTTTCAAATTTGGGACACAACTTTTGTCCCGAATCAACTGGTCTTGAGTTGGGTGTATGTCCCCAATTTGGACATAAGTAAGTACATACACACACCAGCAAAAGTATTGCCAAAGTTGGCCAAAGGCAGACTAGTTTTTCTGGCTCATTAATAATTGAATTAAAACAAATAACTGGACACTCATATCTGTTCCACTTTAGTTAACATATCTTGTGACGGGTTTCAAACTTCATATCTGCTGTCTGCATGTGTACTCTCCAGGCCCAAATGAAAGAGCTGATGAGAGAGCTCGAAGAGCTGCGTTTGTCCAGAGACGAAGCCGTCAACGGGGCCAAGGAGACTGAGAGGAAACTCAAAGCCATGGAGGCAGATGTCCTGCATTTCCAGGAGGTATGAGAGTAATACCAGCTCAAAGGGACATAAATCTTTTTTTCATCTTGATGAGTCTCTCAACTTTAAACTCCTATTAGTTTATGAGAAATGCCATCAAGATTCAAGCTTCATGGTTGCTTTAATTGGCTCTAGAGAGAGAAAGATTGAAGGAATTGCTGCATAAAAAGAGACTCAAAAGACAATTTGAAAGACGCATTGTAACATTGTTTACAGGTAATTGTCCAACAGCCTCTGCAATAGCAGGCTTTAAAGTCTTGATATGTTTGTGTCTTCTGCTTATTCCAGGATCTGGCCACTGCAGAGAGACTCAAGAGACAAGTTCAGACTGAGAGAGATGAGCTCCAGGATGAGATTAACAGCAGCAACACCAAGAAGTATGAACCAAACACCTTCTTTTCAGAAAGTATCTCAGTAAATAAATTTAAGATGCACCCACAAATATTTATAGCCAAAGCATTTCAAATTTCACAGCAACAAATTTGAAACTTAACTTGAAACAACTTAGAAATTGTATATTCAAACTTGTTTACAATACATTCTTCAGATGAGAGCTGCCTCTTATATTCCCTGTGACAAAGTGCAAATGTAGACAATAGAGTGTAGAGTATGTACTAAATGCAAGGCCAGCTTATGTAGCTAAAGGAAACCTCCAAGTTTGTCTCTATCCATTAACTGTCACTCATCTCCCTCACTTGCTGTTGCCAGCTCTGCGCTAACTGATGAGAAGAGGAGGCTGGAGGCTCGCATCACCCAGCTGGAGGAGGAGCTGGAGGAAGAGCAGATCAACACCGAGATGGTCAACGATCGTCTGAAGAGAACAACTCTCCAGGTAAGGACATACAGTATCTCAGGTGTGTTCATCATAGCAACTGAAAATCTTACCTTTGTTTGCAAGTAGGGGAACATTTAGTGATCAGTGGAAAGGAATGTGTTTACATTTCTGGCATCAGTAACTACACTTTATTTGGAATAAAGAGAGGAACGCTGTATTTAGTTGGAAAAGTGATGGCTAGTTATTGTCAGGTGAAGTCTCGGGTTTACAGTGAAGAAACAACTGCTCAGTGAGTTTCAAAGATGAAAGAAATGCCCATCGTGACTATTTTAGGATGAGCTTTACTTTAACTGTGCCTCACCACTGTGTGTTTCTGACATTAGACAGAGCAGCTGACCACAGAGCTGGGAGCAGAACGCAGCTCCTCCCAGCGGCTGGAGGGGGCTCGTTCCCAGCTGGATCGCCAGAACAAGGAGCTGAAACTGAAGCTGCAGGAGCTTGAGGTAACCATTAAGTCCAAGTACAAATCCTCCATCACGACCCTGGAGGCCAAGATTGCTCAGCTGGAGGAGCAACTCGACATCGAGTCAAAGTGAGTGCTAGTACAATGGACACTTTGATAACTCCTGTGTTCAGTCTGTAAACCAGTCCAAGCAAATTAGGATGATGTTTCAAAGAAAACCTGAGCTTTTTTTCTGCGACTCATTTCTGTTTTATTTTCTTTGATAATAGCTGAAATTTGGTTTTACAAATCCCTAGATCCTAAGTTTCACCAAGTATGTATGTGTACATGATTATGTAAAGAAAGATGGATTGTGAGATTTTTTTTTTTTTCAATTCCTTTAGACTCACAAGACTGATACTGATTGTGTACTAATTGCTCACTGCATTTACTTCTCTACTTCTTTCAGGGAGCGTCAGCAGGCCTCCAGGCTGGCCAGGAGAACAGAGAAGAAGCTAAAAGAGGTGCTGCTACAGGTTGACGATGAGAGGCGCAACACGGAGCAATACAAAGACCAGGTAAGCCTCATTCATCATCTCCTATTAGTTTTAACTTACAGATTATTAAACAGAGGACTTGAATCCTCGCTGATTGCCTTGTACTGTTCTTGGAACTAAGTAAACTCTCTTTCTGCAGGTGGACAAGACGAACAGCCGAATGCGTCAGCTGAAGCGCCAGCTAGAGGAGGCAGAGGAGGAGGTGACGCGAGTCAACGCCTACCGTAGGAAGCTGCAGAGGGAGCTGGACGATGCCGCCGAGTCAGCAGACGCTATGAACCGTGAAGTCAGCACCCTGAAGAGCAAGCTCAGGTAGAGGCTTCTGAGGGGGGGGGCGTAGCTTCTGAGGGAGTGCATTTCTTTAAGTGTTGAGTTCAAATATCAACAGTCTTTCTTTAGAATGACTCACCTGACCTTTAACCATTGTTTGTAAAATTTGTGGCTTGAGTCTCAACTTCAGGGAAGGGAATGATAATACATGTGTACAGTATGTGGAATAGCAGTATTTGTGCAGCACCTGGCTGTGTTTGACCCATTCTTTGTTTGTTTTAAAGACGTGACTTACCTTTCAATATACGGCGTACCATGAATCGCTCTGGCCTGGACAGTGATGAAGATGTGGACGTGCAGACTGAAGCGCCTGAACCTGCAGCTGAGTGAATGGAGGAGAGCCCAGAGGGAATTATTATAATGACCACAGTCAAAATGCTTATATAGTTAAACATTAGCCGTGAAAGTCATCAAGTAAGATTTTTTTTTTCTGAGAGGATGTAGCCTTGTATTCCCCTACTACAATCATTTTGTAGCCTTACTGTTACTTTCCATATGACACATTTATATTTGGCCAAATAATTGTATTCATGTCAGTGAATGTGACTGTTTTTCTACAAAGGCTTTACACATACTTTTTTGGTCTATTTTTCTACTTAATAGGTATATCACGAAATATTCCTCTTGTAACAAGCCATTGCAATTTCATTTTATTTGTGCTGGAGGTTTATTTGCTGTTACTGTACTGTTTCTGGGAAAACACTGGACATTCTATGCTTGTTTTGCACACACAAATATGGGTCTTTTGGGAGCTCCGATGCAGTAACACACTGGTTCACATTTACTTGTGTCACTATAAATTTGTGCACCTGTACTGTATGCTTTTCCTCTCACTGTTTTATACTTTCATGTTATTACCTCAACCAATTTTGCACAATGCCAACACAAACGAAACAGACACAAGACTGGTAATTGTTCACTTAATCAGTGGTGTAGTTGAAATGCAACAATGTTGGTGAAAATGTTAACACAATTTTTGTACCATCCATCTATGATAGCTTGGTTGATGTATCATTTCTCACTGGTTTTATGCTTTGATTGTTGGTGGTGATGCAACATGTAGTAGTTCTCACTGTACGATGTTTTGTGCTATGCTTTGTACAGCAGAGGGGGTCTCTATTAGCACATTAGTCAGAGTGTTTTGCCAGAGTTAAATCCTGCATATTTTAGATTAAGTATGATAACCTTCATTATCAAACTAATTACATGTCATATGATGCAAATATTTGTAGGCTATTCCATATTTTGTCAAATGCCTTAATGCAATAAATTAGAAACTATCAAATGCATTTGACTTCCTTGTCTTTGTGAGAGTTAACTCAATTGAAAGTTATAGATTTGTAGGTCCATAGTGTAGAAAGTGAGTTTACCGTGTTTTCTTAAATGTATTTATCAAGCAGATCTATCAGGTACTAAGTAAATACTGTGAAAAGTAGCAAAACATTTCATCCACAAAACAAACACAGGCCATTTTCAGAAACAGACATGGACTTTTTTTTTTTTTTTTAAATCAAGAATTGTTTCTACATTGATTCTGACAATAGAAACGTACCACACACTCATAACTGGTCTATATGTATGTATGTATTCATTCATCAACCAATAAGGTGTTCAAGTCTCACTCAAAGGGTTTTTGAAGATTTGAAATGGCCCTCAGTTAAACTGATTTAGTAAGTCACCACTGGGTGGCAGTAATGCACTGAGTGTCCCTATGTGACATTCAGGAAGAACTACTGAGCAGCTGTAACCTGTTGGTTCAGACTGTCAGTGCAAACCAAGAACAGTCAGAAGGAAGAATTTCATACCTTAAAGAACCCATATGCCATTATCCTAATAAATTACTATGCCCCCAGAGTGCAGGGTTTGCTTTGAGCAGATTTCTGATTTACAGTTAAAAGCATAATATGTATAAAGTCATGAGAGGAGTCAGCTCTGTATGTGTGAGTGTGGTGGCTCTTAAAAGAGCCGTTGTTGTGGTTGTGGAGCAGCTGCAGTAGCAGTTTAAGCGCGCTCTCCGCGGAT
>JBBMOC010000020.1:8653528-8728714 GCA_037975185.1 Centropyge bicolor | reverse complement strand
CTATTGAACCTGATGAATCACTAATGAATGTGGTGCACTCACGGTGGAATGTGGGGTCAAACAAAGAGGTTGGTAAACTATGACCTCAGTGTTCATCATAGAAACACAACACAAATGAACCTGACAGAGAACTTTATTTGTCAGGCATTGTTCGAGCTGCAGCTCCTTAGATGACTTGGCTCATTAACCCAATAACCTCAACACCTCACAGGCTGCGTTGCTCATCATAGGGAATGAAGTTGTTGCTTTCTGTACAACCTATTTTTCCAGTTTTCTCATTCCGGGAAATGTGTCTCTTATAGTAAATGCTTGGTATCATTAGAAGAACCTGGTCTGTTCCTGGAAACGTACCACTGCTTGATAATAACATTAATGATGACAGTGGCCCATTTGGTGGCAAGTGAGCCAATATGCAGAGGACCAGGAATGAATGGAAAGTCTGTTAACATATGCTTTTGCTCTGTCAAAAGAGCGATAAATGTTGTTCTATGCAATGCTGTTCTCGATGACATATGATTCAGGTATAAAGGGCTGTCTCTCATCTCTCTCCCTGCTCAGGCTCAGCACTTCAAACAGACGTCTCAGAAAGTGGCTCACTCCTACTGGTGGAAGAACGTCAAGCTGATCGTGGTCATAGTGGTGGTCGTCCTCATCATCGTCCTCGTCATCGTCCTGCTGGCGACTGGAGTCATCAGTGCCCCATCAGTGCCCCTGTGCCTCCTGTCACTCCCACCACCAAGCCATAAACACATACAAACATACACACATTAAACACAATGAAGTATTGAACAAACATATTTCTATTGCACAGTACACAAAGTACTCACCACACAATCGAAGGACAGCAACTGTCTCATACTGGTATTTTAAAAATGGCAAAATTCAGTGGCTAATAGAAATTACAGTTTACAGAAAGATAAATATCAATAAAAAGGCATAATAACTTACTTATAATAACTGTCTGTACGTGTCACTTATATTGCATACACAAGTTTTTTTAATACTGAATACCTTTGATTTAATAATTACAGGGTGCAGTATATGGCATTTATTTAATCAGGTAGTCTCATTGAGATCAAGATGTCACTGGGTCAGTATTGTTATTGGGTAAAATGAGGAAAAAATGAGTAATAGTGTTACAATGAAATGAGTTATGGTATGTGACCTGTCTTAAAATTATAACATTACGTTTTACTTTAGATGAACTTTACATTGTAATTAGCTCCTTAATTAATTTTGTTTTATAACAAAAATAACAAATGTGACATCCTAAATTTCCTACAGCACACTTTAATGGTGTGAGTTTGAAATCTTCCTCCTGAGCAGAGAGGACATTGGATGATTTTGTAACACCACCGTTTCCAGTATCTTTAAATACACAGCAGAACTATTGCAGTTCTTGACTCAGTGAAACAGTGTCCCCTCTGCTGTGAAGCTGCTGTGACAGAAAACAAGCACAGTTTTAGGAGGAAAACGACCTCCACACTTTAACATATGGCTTTAGTACTTTAATTCAATAAACACAGCATCAGGGTCAGACGTTGAAGGTCAGCTTTCAGGCCCAAGTCTGTTCCCACACTTCTAGTGTTGGAGGATCGGGCTCTTCCAGCCAATCAGCTGAGATAGATCATTTACAGGGTTCCCCCTGTTGGGCCCATGTCAACTGACAGGCCCTCACACTTACAGCTTATACAGTGACTACAGTAGAAAGTTATATTCCAAAACACATGTCATGTTTCAGAAAGACTGGAGCAAAGATTTTGTGTGTCTCTCTGTTGTTACAGCACCAGTTTCACTTCAAAGACATCTATATAACTTACTAAAAATTGTAAAAAGTCAACAGCATTTAACTGTTGGTGGTGGATGAAGTATCCAGATATTCTAACTAAATGAGTGTGTGGTCAGTAGTCCTGCATTGAAAATGTTACCTTTGTAAAAGTATGATAGTATTATCAGGAAAAGTATTAAATTAAATGTACTTGTGCAAAAAAAGGTTCCCTGTGACTGTTACACTGTTATATCATTCTATTATTTTTAGTCATTGCTGCATTAATGTAAAAGCAAGATTTTAATGTTGTTGGTTGAGGTGAAGCTTCTTTTGAACTATTTTGTTTAGGACTGCAACTAATGATTATTTTCATTATGGATTAATTTGCTATCTTCACGATGTTTTGTCCAACCAAACTAAAAATTATTACAAATATATTCAAATGATGATGATGAAAATGTTTTTGTGTGAACAATCTTCTATCAATCAACTTAATTGTATTATTGATTGATTAATTGTATGACTGTTTTAATTGCACTTGTACAAACTCTTGGGTTGTTTGTTGTGTTTTGTATGTAAAATAAATAAATACAAATTAAATTAACTGCTAAGCTGTCCCATAAACTTAATGAAGTAAAAAAGACAATATTTGCCTCTGGAGTGCAGTGGAGTAGAAGTATAGAGTACAAAGAACAAGTACAAAGTATCTGTCTCTTTGACATTTCACACTATAATAAATTTCTGTTCATACAAACTCCAGCTGCAGCAGGTCTCTCACTGTGTTGAAGGATTTTTATCACATTTTCACAATGACCTCTCTCTGATAGCTTGCTATTTAATTGTATTAATGCTCTGATATATAATAAATAGAACCACACTTTACTTGCTTTACTGTCACTTCTTTCTGTTTGTTGAACTGACACAAGATGGAGACAGAGAGTCCGGCCGGTCTGACTCATGAGGAAGTAGATTTGAGGGGATTCCCCTGCTGCCTCTCTGGCTCTGCTCATCAGCTCATGGTGAGAGCATGAAGGGCATCATGGCATCGTCTCTCACACTTTTGGTTTCTGTTTAGTTTAGCCACAGGCTTTTGCAACACAAGCAATATCTGAGCAATATCAAAAAAAAAAAAAAAAAGTTTTATGAGGTGAAGCTGAAATCCTGTAATCACCTCACTGAAAACTTTGCAAACATTAAAACCAACGAGGGTCATATTTGTTTGAGTACTATGAAGAATGTGGTAAGGGAAAAAAAGAGTTTGCTACAAATCAGGCCCAGGTGGTGAGGCCGGGCGCCAGAGTGCCTTCTGTGAGCACACATCTGTTCAGGATACATGATACCAAGGTCTGTTAGCTGACATATCTATTGTTAGACTTTTATCATAAATATCAAGTATAAGAAAATATAAGATATGAATAAAATCAATCTCTGTTGGTTACTTGTTAATATCTTTATGTCAGTGCCTTCGCATACAGACAACAAATGGATCAAAATGATGCTCTTTTCCAGGGTCTTTCAGGATCAAAATAATCATTCTATATCTCAGCAAACATTCCAAACTGCCTTCAAGCCAAACTGTAAGCTGTCAAAGAGCCACAGTGTAGCTCAACACAGACATTCCATCAGGATGTTGGACAGGTCGTAACAGGCTCAGCTCTCCTGTTGACTCAACATCAGCTCACCTCTGAATCCCTTCACAGTCAATGTGCTGTTTTGTCAACAAGTGGTGACTAAATATTAAGGTTAAGGCCTGTTGAGTTTTTGGAACAACAGCCCCTCAGACAAACACAAACAAAAAAGAATCCCACTGAAAGCTCATTTGTTAGTGATGGGAAATCAGCCTGGACTCAGACTGTTGTAGTCATGTGGATGTGAGACTGCCATCCATGGACGAGAGTGAGACAATGATGTGAATGGAGGCTGGTCAGCACGCTGAATATGGCCTTTGTGTTTGTGCAGCGAGCTTTAGGCTGGCATCCAGCGGGCATGAAGGACCTCCCAGCAGAGCGGGAGCAAGATGGGCCTTGGCCAGCCCTCTAACAGAGGAATATGAAGGAGACAGAGAGTGGGGTGTTAATGTGTCCCCTTACCCCCCAGTGTTCAACCACTCAGCTGATTTATGGAGCTGAAATGAACTCCTTCATGCTGGGCATTCATAAATACCTAAAAAGGTTTTAAAATGATGGTCAGGCCACTGCCAGAAAGACGTTGCGCACTGTTTTTTGTGAAAAATTATTTTGTGAAAATCCTTGCTCTGCTGTCCAGTCTCGTCTCTCCTCTCTTCTTAGCTGCCACGGTTTTTAATCTTTGGGTGTTGACATGTCATCACACTGATGCATCAATGTGTAAGGTGGTGCACAGACAAATGCATACCCACACACGTTGGAAAGATCACTCTTAACCTTCACCTGGTCCTAATTATAGCAGATGAAGGCACATTTCAGTGGCACTCTGGTGATCTGTCATCGATAGGCCCTCTCCAGTCTGGCTGGGAGTGATATCTCTCTGTAAAATATGTATGACATCAAAAAGCCTTAAAGGTTATCATTCTTTACTACAATCCTTTGATCTGTATTGGTGTCTTTTATTTATTAAAGCTTAACAAGTTAGTCAGTTTACTGACTTAAAAATAACAATATGAGCATTTAAACTAACGCTGCCTTGTCTTTGTTTATGAAGAATGAACTAAGATCATTTGAGTTTTACACTTTTATACTAATCTTGTGAGCCTAAGGTCAAAATATTGTATGTCTTTCATAATTTATGTCACATAACCTTTGTACTGGGGGTTTATGACTTCTTCTTTCTATTTCAATGAATGATGAATGACAACAATCCTGTAAAAAAAAGAACTGAAAGACTCAAAACTGATCTGGACTACAGATGTGACTTTTGTGGCCCGAAAATAGACACCACCTCATTCTCTTTTATCCGTTCAGTGCATTTACTCCAGGATTTTAAGCACTGATTTAGAAAATATTTGGTCTCTTGGGGATTGTTGAATCATTGAATGAATCATTTCTATGTTTTGCTTTTTTTTTGGACACAACATAATAGATTAAAATTCGGTTGTTTTTTTCGCTTGAGAAATCATGGTGAAATTCCAAGACAATTCTTTTGAGTTTATAAATTATTTAAATGTTACAGAAGTATGTGAAATCAGTAGTGAGGAAGAAATCAGATGTTCTAACACAGTTGACTCCATGAATGTTAGTGTAAGATTGTATTAATAGTTCTCTGTGTTGTCATGTATTCAAACTTTTTCTATTTTCTTCTGACTGTTGACTGTTGACCTTTGAACTGTGTCTGTATAATTATTGTAAACTGTACATTTAATTAAAATGTTTTTTAAAAAAATCCTAAAAGTAAAGCTGATTCTCAAATGATCTACTTGTATCTTTCTAGATAAATTACTTAGTTATACTTTTTTAGATAAGATAAGATAAGATAAGCCTTTATCATCCCTCAACACCCTGAAATTGTTTATACTTTTATATACTTCTCTTGTTGATATTGTTTACTCTCTATTTATCTTGCTGCTGTACTGCTGTAAATTCCCTTATTGCAGGACTAATAAAGGAATATCTTATCTTATCCTCAATAGAGGGACCATATTAAAGCACTTGGCTTCAAGAATTGAGGAAAGGTTACTTTAAAGTCAGGGAAATTCATGATGTTTTTTTGTTTGTTTTTTTTAATTGTTGTGTAGAAATCTTTAAATTGTATACATTTGTATAAGCGATTTCTCTTCAGTCAGTAAATATGCTCTGGATATAGAGATAAGCTATACCTCTATTCATCCCATATTTATATCTTATATGAATCGTAGACAATGTGCATGTTTTTAAAAACTTGCAATAAATTCTTGTGTTGGAAAAGAACATTAAAAGTTGACAGTTCGATTTATTTCAGCTCAATCCAATTAATTTCAGTTTGTTCAGTAGAATATATTTACATTTGAGGGACCATCATCATGTCATAGAAAATCACATGAAGAGAGAGTAAATAGAAATCAATGCAAGGGCACACTCTAGTGGTGACTTATAACATTGCAGCCCAGAACGACACGGAACTTCCTGTTCACGGTGGACGCTTTTCCTCTGATTCCTACTTTAACAAATTCCCTCTTTATTTGTTGAATACAGCTGTTATTTGGCAACATTCACTAAAACTACTACTTCTCCTAAAACTAAATGATACCTGAGGTAGTGGACGTTTCCTGTGGTTTCTCCCAGCATGCAACTCGCCCTTCGTCCCTTTCACTTTCACTTTTGAATATTTTTGTGTTAAAACTGCGACACGGTGAGTTGAATATTTCTGACATTTTAAAGCACAACTGACTGATGTTGAGGATGTAAGATAATAGATGATATAACAGCGTAAGGTTTGGTGAAATAGCAGTTTTTTGTCAACAGGGATTTGTGATCATACATGAATGGAAATGTGTGTGTAATCGAAAGTGTGGTTCTTCCAGCTAACATGTCGTGTTTGTGCCCTTTTTACTGTGTGTTTGTGAAGCAGTAGTTTCATTCACTGCTCAGATATCAATGAGTTTTTAGATTGATACTAAAAATGTGAAACCTAACCTTAATTTGTGATTGTAAATGTTCTCTCAATGGACAAAGTCATACTAAGATGATACTAAGAGGAAGTGAAAGTAGAAGAAGAATGATCTGTGTCCCCAGGTTCTTTGGAAATAAGATGAGGAAATAAGAGTATTTTATAACATAATTATGTATTTGTCTCACATTTGTGTTACAGGTGAGAGGAGTTCCTTCTTTCGCTGCCGCCATGTTTGTGGCTCCTTTCTTGCTGCTCTTGCTTGTTCCCGTTCCTCCTTCATTAGGAGCCCAGCTTCCAAGTCAAGGTCAGGCCAAAGACCTCCCCACAGCCACCAACGGCCAGCCGTTCCCATGGGGCCGCATGAGACTTCCTAAAACCGTCTCCCCCCTCCACTATGACCTGACAATCCACCCCAACTTGACCACCCTGGACTTCACCGGCGTCGCTCGGATCCAGCTGGACGTGCATGAAGACACCAGCACTGTCGTTCTCCACGCCAAGCACATGCAGGTATCCAATGTGCTGCTCCTCGCACCTGAAGGCATGAGGCCTCTCCGGGTTCTGGAGTATCCTCATTTCCACCAGCTCGCCCTGCTGTCGGACTCTGTGCTGACCAAAGGGAGGAGGTATGAAGTTCAGCTGGAGTTTGCTGCCAACTTGTCCGACAGCTTCCATGGTTTCTACAAGAGCAGCTATCGCACCAAGAGTGGGGAAGTCCGGTAAGAGCATCAATAAGTTACTGTTCTTTTGAAGGAGTTGTAAGCAGCATTTTAAAGGGACACCTGTGTGCCTAACAGGGACAACGATTTTTGAGATTCGATATTTTGAACTTATAGGTTCAAGCAAAAGGTGAAGAAAAAAGTTGCATTTCCCTGTAGGCTCTTTTCCATAAAACACTGTCACTCAGAACTGCATCAAAACAAAAGATAAGATAAGAGATAACATAAACCTTTATTTGTCCCTCAGTGGGGAAATTTACAATGCACAGCAACAAAGACAATAGACAGTTAAACAGTAAAAAATGAAAAATATAAACAACTTAAAAAGGATTTACAAATTTAACAAATCTACACTAGATTATATATATATATATAGATATAGATATACATGAGATATACAAGAGAAAAACATGTGAAAATAGGGGCCTGGTTGAAAAGCTGTTTTCCTTTAACATCACTGAATCTGTCTCATTTTAATCTGACATATAAATGTAAAAAGACCACAAGTGACAAGACTGGCTGCCTTTTTCAAACCACTTTTTTGGGGGGGATATAATGGGATACTGCTAATGTGAGGATGCTGTTTGTCCAGACGAATATGCAGCGAGGGATACCAGGAAATGGATGGGAAATGTAGTCTTAACTTTGAGAAACCTCACTGCCAATAGTACCACAAGTATGAGACAGAAGCTATCAGTAATGTTAATGAAGGTCTCATTCATTTATGGTAATTATACAACAAATTATGCCATGAACAATTGATTTTTGAATTTTTACATACAGCAGCTGTAATGATCCTTTTGCACTGTTATGTTGACTATAATATAACCTTTATTTCACATTATTAGGGTTCTGGCATCCACGCAGTTTGAAGCTACCTTTGCTCGTGCAGCCTTCCCCTGTTTTGATGAGCCCGCCTTCAAAGCCAACTTCACCATACGGATTATACGAGAGCCACGTCACATAGCCATATCCAACATGCCCAAGGTACACGTGCCCGTAGCAAGATCAGTTTACTTTGCTTTAAGTACAAGTGCGGAATTGCAAATAAGATCTTTGCTGTCAAATTTTAATAATGAAACACTCTACACAGTATAAAGAAGCATTTAGATTTTCAAAGAGGTACTAATTCACCATACTCTCTCTGTAATTGACCTGTGCGTTGTTTTCTCCATTTATATCACTGCACAACTCCTTTTCTCAGTTAAAAACTGTGGAGTTGCCAGGCGGTTTGCTCGAGGATCACTTCGACACCACTGTGAAAATGAGCACTTACCTCGTGGCCTACATTGTGTCTGACTTCCTGTCCGTGAGCAAGACCACCCAGCACGGTGTCAAGGTGAGGAGGACATTTAGTTCTCTCAGTTTAGTCAGAAGTATTTGTCACTTTGTTTTCACTGAATTTTTCTGTAACTTTATGCATCCATTCATAAAACTTAACGTATTGTGTGCAAACTGTGATTTCCATAGATTTCAGTCTACGCTGTACCTGAGAAGATCAACCAGACAGCCTTTGCGCTGGATGCTGCTGTCAAGCTGTTGGACTTCTACGATGACTATTATGATATTCCCTACCCGCTTCCCAAACAGGGTCAGTGGAAACACATACTATTACCATTTTATTAAGCTACTGTATCTACTAAATTAAGTGTGCTGTGGTGACTTGAACAAAAGGGACAGAATTAGAGTTTTATGCTGCATTGCTAATTGCATCATATTTAGTTGTATTTATGTGCCCACTGTTACCCCCTGCAGACCTGGCTGCCATCCCTGACTTCCAGTCTGGAGCGATGGAGAACTGGGGTCTGACCACCTATAGAGAGACAGCTCTCCTCTTCGACCCAGAGAAGTCCTCAGCTTCAGACAAACTGGGTCTCACCAAGGTCATCGCCCACGAGCTCGCACACCAGGTACCTGGCCTACGTCTGTTTTGCAAAAATTAAATTAACAAGTTGGTGTCACAGGTTGTCATTCTGTGCTTCACTTTGATGGTCTGATGACTGAAGTTGGAAGCTGCTGTTGCCACAAGCTGAGGTTTAACGTCAGCATGTGTAGTAGTTACAGATGTGTCACAGCCTTCGATGTAGTTTAACACGACCGAACTTTAAGATGCATTTGTATGTTGAATACTGTTCTTCTGTCCAGTGGTTTGGGAACCTGGTGACGATGGAGTGGTGGAACGACCTGTGGCTCAATGAGGGTTTTGCCAAGTTCATGGAGTTTATTTCTGTCGACGTCACCTACCCTGAACTACAAGTGGTGAGAGCTGAGCACAGGGAACTGGATGAACGACAGAGTTTACTGTATAATACAGTGTATCTTTTCTTATTCCTACTCCCCATCTATTTCTGCCTCTTCAAATAAAATTCAGAAAGCGCTTAAATACAAAGATATTAATGGTACAGTGTAGTATAAATACAGTACTGGCTCTTATGTCACATAAAGATAACCTTAAACTACAGTATCTGTGGATTATTATTAGATTTGACATTCTAATGGGTGTATCATTGTAAAACACATTCTTTCTCCCAGGATGACTTCTTCTTGGGCAAATGTTTCGAGGCCATGGAGGTGGACTCCCTCGCCTCTTCACACCCGGTTTCCAGCCACGTGGAAAACCCCATGCAGATCCAGGAGATGTTCGACGACGTGTCGTATGACAAGGTAGAACCATTTGGTGTTGATGCACTTGGATGTTGGAACTGTGCAAACAGTTATCAGGGGTTTTAAAGTAGACTCATAAAAAAGTGTATGAGTAAATACATAAATCATAATTTGCATAAATGTGTTGTTCACAAACGTGTAGCCAAAACAAATATTGAATACAGGTAAAAATACTTAATAGCACAAAAGAGTGTACTTGGATGGTTCTTATTCATGTGCCTGTTTTGTTTATTTTAGGGAGCATGTATTCTGAATATGCTGCGGGACTTCCTGACTCCTGAAGTCTTTGAGATTGGCATCATCCGATACCTCAAGCGCTACAGCTACCAAAACACTGTCAACAGCCACCTGTGGGACAGCCTGACTAATGTGAGTTATGGATGTGTGTGTGTGTGTGTGTTGGGTAGTTGTCGGATACACCACAATGTTTGTGTCACATTTAAATTAGAGCTTAAAGCAACTACAGGGAACTTTAATCTTCTTTGATTTTGGTGCCCCTTGTGGACACTGTGGGAATCGATCAGTTGTCAGTTGATGCAGTCTCAGTAGTTATATGGTTTTTTTTGGGGAGGTCAAATTAGTTTGTTTTTGTAAATTTGCAGATACATCATTTGGGGCATGGCGCATATGTGATTGTCTGCTGAATGTCTCTTCCAGCACTGTTATGATCTCTATGCTAAGGTTTTGTGTACCTCCCCATCAGATTTGCAACTCGGATGATCTGGACGAAGGCGGAAGGAAGCACAAGGAATTCTGCTCCAAGCGCAGCCGTCAGTCTGGATCCTCTGTACGTTTTCGTGCTTTGTAGCAACCAAGTTGAACAAAGCACAAAGAAATCTTATTTTCTATGTTGCCCTTCTATGCAAATCTGTCACTGTGTATGTCTTGGAAAATGATTTATTGTGCATGTAAATGTGCTGTATGTGTGTGCATGTGCAGAAATGGTACTCTGGTGATGAGCTGGATGTCAGGGCCATCATGGACACCTGGACGCTGCAGGAGGGCTTCCCACTGGTCACTGTAGAGGTCAGAGGTCGTGAGGTCAGGCTCAGTCAGGAGCGTTATCTGAAGACCGACAACCCCTCCCTCACCGAAGGGTAAACTGTCACATTAAGAGTGTTAATGCAGCTAACATGGGTGTACAGTGTCAGTCATTGCAGAAGTCTCTTCCTGCAGTTTATTTTAAAGCCATGGTATCATCCTTACTCACTTATAGTTAGAGTAATTGCTACATTTTATTTCTGCAAACATTTATATTATTTTAAGTTTTTCAGTTTATCATCTTAATTAGTTTTATTGTTTTATTCTTTCGTTTTTAACTTTAATTATTTTAATTATCATTGTGTGTTGGTAGATTCCTGTGGCAGATCCCACTGACCTACATGACCAGCGCCTCCAATACCATCCACCGCTTCCTGCTGAAGACAAAGACTGGTGAGTCTGTTGTCTGTTTAAATTGCTGTGTTTGTATCCTTTATCCATATTGTGCATAAAATTTTAATTCTGCATGACCTCTTCACATTCTCTGCACAGATGTCCTGTACCTGCCTGAGGAGGTGGACTGGGTGAAGTTCAATGTGGACATGAGCGGCTACTACATGGTCCACTATGCAGGCGAGGGCTGGAACTCCATTATCAAACTGCTGCAGCACAACCACACAGCCCTGACAGGCAACGACCGCGCCAGCCTCATCCACAATGTTTTCCAGCTGGTCAGGTGTGTTTGAAGATCGGAGAATAACACTTGAACCTGCTGTTTGTCCAATTCAGTTCAGTTCAATTTTAATCGCACCGCCAATTCCCATAAAGAAGCCAAATACCAACTTTATATTAAAAAGCAATGAGCAATGATTAGAGTGGCTTGTTAATTTTGAAATTTAGTGTTGTAAAATAATGGGGAGAGAGGGACAAAAGTGCAGCATGGTCTTGATTTGAGGCCTTTCTTGTGTATTGCAGTATCGGGAAGGTGAGACTGGACACGGCTCTGGATCTGTCCCTATACCTGTCCAGAGAGACTGAGATCATGGCTGTGACTCAGGGCTTTGGAGAGCTCGTACCACTGTACAAACTGATGGAGAAGAGAGACATGGCTGCTCTGGAGAACCAGATGAAGGTTAGTGAAGGGAGCAATCATGGCAAGACACAAAACAGACAATCACACAAAAAATGAGAATTGGCAGCAAAGCGTATTGTGAACCAACCAAACGTGGACCCACTCATGATAAATCTAAAAATGCTACTAGAGGCCAGAAACTCCTGGGAACCTTTAAACTGATTCTTCTTCTGTGGTGAGAAAAGTTTACACACTAAGTCATGGTTCCTTGCACAAGCTTGAAAAACACATGTGCACATGTTGTATAAACAGAGTGCTCCTTGTCATGTGTGGCAGTTCAAATAAAACAAAACTCCTCTCAGACACAGAACCTGAATACAGTACAAGTTCAGTAAACATACTGTTAAAACATTTTATAATCAAAATGAATAGTTATTTTTGCAGTTTATCATTTTCTTTTGCAACTGTAAATAGTTTACTTTTTAATATAAAATGTTTAGGTATAGATGTAGGCCTGAAATTTTTTTCAATATTTTTTGATTAATTAATTGATTATTTTCGCTCTAAAATGTCCAGAATAATGACAAGTCAACAGATCCCAAATTCATGTCTTCATATTCACAAATCTATTTAATTTACAGTGACATGAAACAGAGATAGCAAATCAAAATTTAATTTAATAGACAACATGCCCCATTTGATTTTTAAAAAATTGTTTTCTTAGCTCCAACCATCAAATGATATAAATTTGAAAGATTTCCTCCTTAAATGACTAAAACAGTTAATTGATTGTTAAAACCTACGAGTTTGGTTGACAGCCTCTTTCAGCACTCATTCATACTCTGACTGCTTGTGTTTCTCAGAGCTACATTGTGCATCTGTTCCGGGGTCTGATTGATCGGCAGGAGTGGACTGACTCTGGATCAGTGTCTGAGCGAATGCTGAGGAGCTACCTGCTGCTGTTCGGCTGCGTCAGGAACTACACTCCCTGTGTGACCAAAGCCACCCAACTCTTTAAAGAGTGGAGGGACTCTGATGGCACCATGAGGTCAGGGGTCATAGTCCGAGATCAGTACACCAACAGCCTGCCCAAATAAAGCCTGTAGCCATAAAGATTCAAAGTTTCCAGATAGTTTCCCTTCTCTCTTTTCAGCCTCCCTGTTGACATCACCATGGCTGTGTTTATGATTGGAGTTCGAACACCAGAGGGGTGGGACTTCCTGTTTGAAAAGTACCGTGACTCCCTGCAAATGTCTGTCAGGAGCCGCATGAAGCATGCGATGGCTTTCAGCCCGCTGCAGGACAAGCTCAAGTGGTGGGAACACTAAAATCACACCTCTGCAAGCTTTTTGTTTCCCGTTCTTTTTTATAATCTCCGTCTCCCTCCCCTCTGCACTTTCTCTCCCCCTGATCTCTCTCTAACCTTTCTTTATCCTCTCCCTTCTTCATTACTCTCCCCTTCCTTTACCCTCCTCTGTGTCTGCAGGATGATGGAGCAGAGCCTTCGCGGCGAGGTGATGAAGACTCAGGACGTCCCGGATGTGATCGTCTCTGTTAGCAGGAACCCTCATGGTGACAACCTGGCCTGGGACTTCCTCCGAGCCAACTGGCACGCCCTGATCAAGAAGTCAGTCAGCCCCAACCTTGCATATACAATACATAGCTCTCTGATTAATACACAATTTAGTCTCTATGAGAAAGGCAAGAATGGTTCATGCTGTTGAAATTTCTTAAATCAGTTTGAAACACCTTGGTGTCAGATACATCCTGTGTATACTTACTGACAGTTGTGTTATTAGTTTTGTCAGCTTGTCATTTTATAAGAAAGACTGAAAGATTCAAAAGTGGTCAGTAACATGGCTTTTTTAAAAATAACCTCATATGCTGGCTTTTGTTAGCAGCTTAAAACCTTACAGTGTTAAAATGACTCTTTTTTCCCCAGAGTTGTGTATTCTGAACTTTGAACTGTGTCTCTGTTTGCTTCGATGCCACAGATTTGACTTGGGTTCTAACATTGTATCATACATGGTGACTGGAGTGACCAACATGTATTCTACCAGGGAGATGTTAGATGAGGTAAGCCAGACTGTTTGTTCATTATGGAACACACTTTTGGGCTTCCATTACTTACATCTGTTGAAAGAAAGTGTTTGTTGCAGCAACAAACTAGCATTTATATCATAAGTTTATCTATTTTATTTTGAAGTGTAAATCCATTCTTGGGCCAATGTTCCACATGCTTTCGCTACCACCTGTCTTTCTTTTTTTTGCTGCAATTTTCTTACTAATTTGTAAAAAATGTTTTAAAAAAAATCTTGCAAATTACCTCAAATATGAAAAACAATCAGTAGCTACAAACAGCAGTTTGTCCCGTTGAGGCTGCAAAATAAAATTGTTTTGTATTTAACATTGTGACTACTTTCAGCAACAAGGGGGCATTCTGAGTAGCTGATTAGTTGAGTAATTGCAGAAACTAACATTGTGATTACTCTCTGACTACACAAAAATTAACTTTGCCACTTGACATTTTAAGCTTGTTCATAAGATGAATGCTGATTCTTCAAATTTGTGTCAAATGTTGAAGATGTTTTTAAGTCTAACTACTCTGTGGTCAGGTGAGAAGCTTCTTTGGCTCCCTGACCGAGGAGACAGGCTCAGAGATGAGGTGTATCCGGCAGGCCTACGAGACCATCGAGGATAACATCCGTTGGATGGACACCAACCTTCCTCTGCTGCAGGCCTGGCTGGACAAACACAGCCACAGAGTGGTACATGAAGATTTATAACATCTGGAGAAATTTAAAAAAGTCTAGATTGTTCAATTATAATGCTGAAGGCTGAAACTACAACCTAGATTCCTAGATTTACCTAGAAAAGTGTTTGTTAAATCTAAATTAAACGGAAAGTGATAATTTGCTTTTTTTTTGGACATAGATTAAATAGAAAACAGAATTTTTAATGTTGAAACATTAAATAAGTTAAATTAAACGTGTTGGCTACTGAAAGCAACAATACATTTGGCCTTTGCAAATTATCTACATAGTAGAGAAAATAGAGTGAGGAAGTGAGATCCAGTCACATGTGGTCACTCAAGACACATGTGGAAATGTATGAACCTCTGTAAATTACAGCCTCGTGCTGTTCAGTCTCAGGTTCAGAGGTTCTACCCCATATGTCAGGGGTTTGAGAAGGCATCATCAGCTTCTTTCTGTGAGCATGTGTGCTGAATACTGTCTGTGTGTATTTGTATTTGTGTGTGTTTGTTGGGTGAAGAGGTGTGGGGATGCATGATTTTTTAAGTTGATATGTTCAGAGATGAGTGCACTGTTTCTTGTGTGAAATGTTTGTGAAGTAATTTTTTGGTTATTCATCACTGCAGAGAGCAACAACAGAAACAGTGTTGCATAGATATAAAGTCAATATTGCATTTTTGAACCACTCCTTTTTACCTAACATGAAGAACCCAAAAAAGAAAAAATTGCTCTAGAGAAAGAAAACTGACTGCCTCCAGCCTTCAGTAAAAATGCTGCAGAATGTGAGAATATCAACAATGAATGAATTATGAAATTATGTGTAATAAATGTTTTTCTAATGCACTTGTTAGATTTTTGCATGGTGTCACTTGTTGAATCATAATTGACTTAAATGTGTTTAAAACTCAAGATCACACTGCTGTAAGATCTGATCTGATACGGTTGTTGCTGTTTGTTGAAAATAGATATAAATTCTGACACCGCTGGTCCTTCTCTGTAGCTTTTTTAACTTTATTGAAATTCATAGTTTTATTACACAGCAGTTTTTATGCTACTATAAAATCCCTCTTCTGCTTGACAGGATTCACAACAATTCTGTTATTTTGTCAGAAGAACATTGTGCTGTCTGAATTGAATTGTTGAATATTGGACCAATAAAATTAACTACCTGTTAATTTTGCATTGTATTTGATTGCTTGTTTCCTGGTAACGTTGGTAATGCTTGCATGTGAAGCCCGGGGAGTTTTATGGATGAAACCTTTGTACCCTTCACTCCTCTGATCAGCAGGTTGTACGCTTTACCAGCAGTAAAGATAAACCCTCCTGGTTTGTGGGGTAATTTTACAATCAGCTAGTTCATCTGCGTCTCTATTTGGCAACATTATACACACTCACACACTGTAAAACCAAAATATGAGCAGTAAAAAGGAGTGAGTTTTATGCATGAAGATCATTTTCCTTGCCAATGCGAATACTATTAGGTGTGTGGCAACAGTTGCATAATGTACTCTGCTGCTCTGGAGGATGTTTTTTCAGTTCTGTGAAAATCTGATGATATAGCGATATCATTGGGGTTATCTCAGCTCGGGTTTGAAGACAAACAGGGCTGGTGTGGAGTTTGTATGACATGGGCGTTGAGTTGCTTTATGGTAAATGTAGGTAGGAGGGATTTGGAGCTTGAGTCTTTTTTTTTTAATCCAAGTCTCAGTCTTTTGCAAGTGTCTCAACTTTATTATTGGCCCGATCCATAATGTACAACGTAACAATGAACCCTGAACAGAAATGGAAAGAAAAACCCATTATTTCATTTACTCTGATTAAACTAAGTGTGTCAAGGTTTTTTCCCCCAGTAGTTGGCGGGAGCACTTAACCAATCACACACACACACACACACACACACACACACACACACACTCACACACTCACACACACACACACAAAACTCTCCCTCCACAGGACTTTAGGAGGAAGGACAATGTGTTTTAGCAGCTTTGTGAGATAAAAGCTGGAGGAACGGTGTCTTCACTAATCAACTCCAGAGCCAGTATTGACTCTCTGCTCGTGTAAACATTAAGGAACCTCAATAAAGGTGCACTTGACTTGGGAAGCAGTCTTGCTGTAGTCCTCCTTCTCTCTTTCTGATTCATTTCTGTATAAAAACGTGTTTGCTCTTCCTCTGCTCTTTTTGTCTCTCAGGTACCTTACCCCTCAGCTGAGGCCTTGTGGAAAAAGGTAGCTGTTACTTTAAATCTTCTAATGCTGCCATAAATTCTTCTGATGGACCTTTAGCACAGACTAATAAAACAAACCGCCCAAACTGATATAATACACACATATGTTTATATATGCAAATATATATTCAAACACATGACACCCGTGTGTATAAGCTAAACATAAGGTAAAACACACTGCTGACATAACAAAGAATACTTTGAATTCAGGAGGTGTTTCAGGGTCTGATATACATGCTGGGCTTTGCAATCACCTACACGCATGTGCACACACACACATACACACCGCCCACTAAGATCAGCACACCCACAATAGAAACTGCACTCTGCTCCTGTGAGTTTTCTCTCGTGGTCGTACACCTGAGGAGAGCCGTCTCTGGAGAAGAGGTAAGAGCCTGAAGTTTTTCTTTCTCAATCTCACAGCTCAATTACTAAAAAAAAACCAATCAAACTGAATCTCATTTTGAAGAATCTCAAATGAACCATATCAGGAGCTGTTTATTTGTTTAGTCAGTATTTCCACACTGGGCCCCTGTTCCACTGTGCTCACTGATCATGTGTGGTGAGTTCTGACCTCACCTACGCCTCATGGGATTTTTTGCTGGCTTGTTTTTGTTTAATAATCTATTCAGCATTTAAAAGGTGGCGATGTCGGTCGATCAAGTTTTTTTTTTCCCCATGAGTGCAGATTGAACATCATATTCAGGACTTGATCCACAGTAAGAGCCCAGGTGGCGAAGGGTTGGAGACCAGTTTCGATCTGTAGTTGATGTTAGCAAATGTCAATGTGACTTTGACCAAAACTTGTGATTACAAGGCAGGAAATTAAGCCACTGTGCTCTAGCTGTTACAACACTTCCTTGGTTGCACTGGTAGTGGTGGTTAGTGAGGCAACCCTGCTTAAATTCAGTCTCAGACTCATGAAGGGCCACATGAAAACAGTGTCTAGAGCAATATTTGAGGTGTTAATCTGAGGTTAACCCACCTCTGAAATAAGTCACATGAGCAGTGATTTACTTTAACCTGAGCAGTATAATTTTGTTGCTCTCCAGTTAAAAACGGCGCGTCTCTAAAACCGTCAGCTTTTTATGAAGCGAGAACAGCCTCATCTCAGTGCAATCACCAGGCAATCCAGCAGGTGAACATTCTATTCATCTATAAAAGAGACAGACACAGATATTGCTTTGTTGTTCTCAGAAAATCCCCAACAGATATTTATGCAAAACTTACTGGAAACCACATCTTATGTTGCGTCAGGCTTTGATATCAACGCCTCTGACCTCCTTATAGACGTGCGTCAATATTCCCGTTGATCAGCTGGTAGGTCTCCAAGCAAAATGGAACAAATGTAATCGTCAGATCTTTGCGTAATAACACAATCAGAGAAACCAGACGCATTGTAAACCATGTGAGGTTACTGCAGGACGGACTGTTTTCTCAGTGACAGATTCTGTATGTCTGTTATCTCACCACCTTGTGGAGCCAGGTGATAAAATATTCTTGAGTCACGGTGTCTGGGATAAAACATTTATGGGACTTAAGCTCAAAGTGTATTTTGAGAAGAGAACAATTTGGAAAGTCTACTTATGTTAGAGTTAAGCAGCTATATACAGTCAAAATGTTTTTAGATAAACAAAGCATGTAAGTGATGTTGTCCATTTCCTCTTCAAGGTTCCTACAGTTGTTTCTGATCGTGCATCCATTTTGGTTCATCAAGAGTTTATCCACACAGCTCTAAGGATGGCTGAATACCTTCCCTTTTTACAGTAAGACACATTTATGCTGTAGTTGATCTGTGCTATACCTCTCATTAACAACCTGCTGTAAAATCCAATAACAGAAACTCATGCAAACTTATTTTGAATTTGGGACGAGTCATGCTATCAACTCATGTTATTGAAATATCCGTTAATTTTATAAGAACTTCTCATTAAAATGAATAAAGTCCTATCAATAAGATGATAGAACAAGTGTGTTATTGAGCTCTTAACTGAGCCTGGGTTCTCTCAAACCATTTCACTCTCTCTCTCTATCCTCCTCTGTTTCTCCATCTTTCTCCTTCTTCCTCCTTCCTCTTCAAGGATCTTCCTGGGCATCATGGGCTTCGGCCTCACCATCATGTTCTGCACGACGTTCTGCAGGGCGTGCAGCCGCTTCAGGCAGGAGCAGGCCGAGAGGGAGGCACAGTGGAGGCACGGTGAGCAGGAAGGGCAGGCTCCTTCCATATATTTCATCCCCCTCCCAAGAAGCATATCGCAGGACAGTGAAAACATGCACAGGGTGCCTCGATACAGCCAGGAGATCCAACCACCACCACGATATAGCACTACTGCCTACTGCGGGCCCCCACCTGCCTATAATGAGGTGAGTCTAAAACAAAACCTCTCAATGACAGATGCAAACTGAAGATTAGATTACAGATCAGATTACATCCCCATTTTGATTTTGCATAATAATGCATAACATCTACTGGTATTTACATTTTAACCTTGTGTTTCTTTCTGTGTATTTCAGCTGGGATTTAAGCCAGACGACCTACCCCCTGCTTACACAGAATATAATGCTCTTCCTCATCGGCCCCCACCCCCGCCTCCACCCCCACTCCCACCTCACATGGTTTAACCACAAACACGGTCACAACAATAAGCCAGGACCGTGACACTGTGCCTGTGTTGATGTTATGGACAGCTTGATTATTGGACTGCCTCATGGACTTCAGTGAGCTGATGCTGGAGTGTATAATGTTTTATTTTTTTACCTTGAGCTTGTTTTTGTTTTTATGGTAATGAATGTGATATTGGCACAGAGGTTATTAATGATGGAAAAGGGTTCACAGCTCCTTTAGCAGCATATTCACCACTAGCCACTAAAACACTTTAGACCCAAAATAGATTTTATTGCCATGTTTGATGATCGTTAAAATGGGATCACTGAGCATCATTTCCCTACCTGCTCTTTCTATCTCCAACTACCTTTGGTCCTGGATGTTTGCAATTCTGTCTTTTCATTAGCAGGTTTTCTCAAAAAAACACTTTAAAGGTACTGGTGAAATCAATTATAAGTTCAGGGGTGAATGTGAATCTAATGACGCCACCATGTGGCCATTTTTAAAGCACTTTGGGCTCATGTCTCCTGAATCATGAGGAGTGAGCGCTGTTTTTGTAGGACTCCTTTTTTCTGGTTTTAGTACCAGTATACATGTTCCATTAAGTATTGCACATATCAATTCTGTGCAATCCTACAAATGTGTATGGCATTTTGCTGATAGGTGGCACAGCGGCATAAAAATTTAATTTAGTTGAATTTATTGGCACAACTTGTCCTTGTACAATAGTGAAATATTCATGGTCAGGATTTAGATTGTTGCCAGTTGATGGTATCATCTACTCAGGATCATTGTCTATCACTATATAATACTATAATGCTACAACTATTACTATAATTTTGCTATTATTTTATTATATTGAATGCAGATCCTCATCCAGATGCTGTTTTTACATGTACCAGTTGGTTTTTGAGGCCGGATGATGTATTCATGTTGCGTTCAAATCAAGAACAACTTTAAGACAGATTTGATGGTGACTTGTTCTCAGGTAATCTGATTTGACTATGATTGAAGACTATGATGTATCTTTTCATTTCGAGAGTCATGATCAGATTGAATTTTATATATATATATATACATATACACAGTATTGTCTTTCTTTCTTTGTTGTCTGATTTTCGTTTCTTTGTTTTTGTGACCACTGCACTGCTTAATTCTGAGTCCCCAGTATTTACCTGAAAGCTGAAAGCAGTATTTTAAGGTCAGAGGTGTGCTGTAGATGTACAGTCTTTCCCAAATGATGGGACTGCATAAAGCAATGATGAGAAACCACTGTTTAAACAGCCAGCTCTGAAACCACGAGAGCTGCCTTTTGTGCAAATATGGAGACTTTTATTTCAAGCTCTATTTAAACAACACTGAATGAAATATGTAAATGAGCAAATAGCACATAAGAATTTAACTCTCAGGACAACATGTATATAATGTATACAGTACTGTAGCAGGTCTCCTAACAGACCTCTGATAGAATGACAAAACATTTGTGTCACTCCAAAGATAAGTCTGTAATAGCAGTCGAAATAAAAAATACAGACTAAATTAACAAATCTACCTTTTTGTCTATATATTTAATTTTATACCACATTTTTATGTAAATAGAAGATGTTCATATTGCATGTCCGTATCATGTTTTTCAACAAACAATAAATGCAACATCTTGTAACTGAACTGTCTGTTGTTTGCTATATTAACATTTCAACACAAGACCTTTCCTGAAAACCTTGTGATTAGCAAGACATTGTTGTAGTTTGATATGTATTTTCAAAAAGCCAAGTTGAACCTCCTAAGAGTCTGGTGAGACCTTAAAGTTACCTGTGTGTGCTGTGTTGATACTGGGACATTTTAATTCTTTCAAACACACACAAAGGGGCTGGGATTAACTCACTTTGTGTCAAATGTGTCACTAAAGATGAATAGCATCTACTTCTGTAAATCCATTCAATTTCCATCTTTTTTTCCCTCATGTTTCACTTGTTGACAGAGCCAAAGAGCAGCAGTGGTTCAGTGATATCTATAGCAGGACAGTCTACAATGACTGACCACACGCTGACGTGCAGTCACACATGGTCCAAGTAACATGTGTCTCAAACATGTGTGTAATCCTATATATGTCAAGAGGGCCTGAACATGTAGTTTCTCTCTTTTTTTAAGGTGGATGTGGTGTCATCTGCCAGACTCCTCTTTGACATATTGTGTCTTTACACAGCCATGCTATCACTTACACACTACAGGGAGTTTGTATATGTGTATGTGTATGGGGGCTTTCGTTTAAATTCACAGAATCTTTTTTCCTTTTTGATTTTTTTTACGACCGTTCCTGAATCGTGACACTAAACTGAAGCGCTGTGGGTCTCAACCCCCGAAATCATGTCATGTCAGGGAGTATTTTTTGCAAGTCATTAAGAACATAACACAAACATATCAGGCCAGCAGGGACAATGTGAGGTTCTTGGCAGTCAACAGCGGAAACTAATAACCTGCAAATGGAAAACTCTTGCTGTCGTTTGCAGCCAAACACTGTCCTCTTTTTGTCCTCTGTTGATTTTTTTCTATGGCTTTTCTCCCTCCCTCCCCTTTGTTCTTTGTCACACAGGAGCACACAGGATTTTGTTTGTGGGTCAGAAAGGCTGCGAGAATAGTCTGCAGATAGTGTGCAGTATTGTTTTATAGTGCAAATTAAACACTAGAGGGCAGTACAAGTGCAGACACACATGACATGTATATCTTTATTTATAATATTTCTAGACAACTGTTGCTCAAAGGCGGCTTGACATATATTTTTTTTTAGAAAAACAAAAAAGCATTCTATTCCCAAAAGCAAGATTAACATCATATGTGTTGGTAGTAAAAATGCCTCCACCATGAAACATTGATATGACAGAGATGATGGTTTGATAGTGATAGTGTTTCCACAATTGTTTAATTACTATACTGCTACTGTTATCGTATTATAGCTTGGTGTTTCCAATAGTTTGGCACATCCACACACAGGTCAACCAGCCCTTTTATGGTGATTCCTCTCTGTACCAAAAATGTATTGCCTTTGAAAATGTGCCAGTGATTATCGGCAGGGAAATATTAATCAGACAGTTTGATGTCACAAGTAGGTAATATAAACTGAATTAGGTGAAGGAAGTTCAAGGTTCAGCTGAGCTTCACACCGGACATGACACAGCACATACAAGGCATCCTATTGGATACCTGCACCAATCTGTAATAAAGCTATCATCTGTGTCACCTGTGTCTCCACATGCCTTCACTTTGTCTCTCATTAGTACCATCCTGTGGATCACAACTACATTACAACTGGACCAGCAGATTTACTGACATGTCACAAGCACACTTAGCTCTTAAGACAATATCCTTCACTGATATGTGTTGATAATGTTTGTATCAAAATTGAATCCAGATTACTATCTAATATATGACTATTTAGTCCTTACATGCTTTGACCACTTAGAGTGAGTGTTTAAAAAAAATGTGCCGCTTGTTCAAATCTGGATCTTGTCTTCTAAAACAATGTTTTTTGAAGCAGTACTTGTGGTAGTCGCAGCAGGATTAACACATGAAGGGGGATATCTTGGAGTGTTTCTGCGTGGCACCTTCCACACCAGAAAGCATTCAAACCAATTACCTCCCAAATCAGAAACTCCTGCTCCTCTTCCACTGTTACACCATGTGCTCACATTTGTTCCTCTCTCTCCTCCCAACTCTCCCTGGCTCTGTCTATACTAATTTCCTCCTCTGTCTTAATCTGCCATATTATCTTTCTGTGGCATCCTCTCTCTGCCTGATTTAAATGCACATGGTTGCACACTTTCTAGCGTTTCTCTCATTTTCCTCCTCCTCGTTATTCCTCTCTCCTGATCCCTGTACCCTCCCCCATGTTCCCATGTGCATGTATTTAAATGTATGTGTGTGTAGTTTAGTGTTTGTGTATTGTGCATTTAAGCATGTGTATATGTACATTTTGTGTATAAACACATGTGCATGCATTCATGTTCTTTACATTTCAACAAGACTTTTTTATCTTAAAAATGTGAGAATTTATTTCAGTCCTCTTTTTTAACTATGCAGGGCACATGCTGAACCTTGCATTTTTAGAGTGTGACTCTAAGTACTGCCCAAAATAGGAAGGGTTTTCTCTTTCCACACTCATACACACAGGTGAAACTGTTTTGTCTGATAGAGGTTCTGAGTTTGGTTCATTCTTCCTCTGTGTGCCCAGGTGAAGACGATCATCTCTTAAATGTGTCGGCACAATAAATTTTATTGAAGGATTGAAGTTACAATCCTGTTTATTGTGTATTTCACACATATAGTCTCATGATAAGTTACAGTTTAATCCAAAAAATGATTTCCTTGATATGTTTTTCTGCCTGTGTTTGTTCCAATGACCTCTTTTGAATTCTGCTGCATTTTTTGTAGTATTGTTGAGTTAAACACTCAAAACCAGTGGATTATTCTGAATTGCAAGCGTGCACTATTACCTGAAAGGGAAACATATCCTCTATTCATAATTTATACTTTCCTCTATCACTTAACAGGATTT
Organism: Centropyge bicolor; assembly: GCA_037975185.1. Taxonomy (NCBI): domain Eukaryota; kingdom Metazoa; phylum Chordata; class Actinopteri; family Pomacanthidae; genus Centropyge; species Centropyge bicolor. The sequence continues at coordinate 8,704,806 of JBBMOC010000020.1, read as the reverse complement.
GTTATGGTCAAACCCTTTGTGATCTGGACTACAATTAAAACATTGTCCTGTGGGTCTGAATAGGGCATGACCTCTCTACTTGCTTTCTATTGACCCCCGTGTGGGCAGTTTAAGAGGTCAGCCTGCCCACAACACTACAAAGAAATCCGTTCATTAAAGAACAGATGAACAAAGACGGGGCTAGAAGCAAACAAGGGGAGACCAGTTAAGACAAAGTGCAGGTCTTAAAGTTAGATTTGTATCTGGCATTATTGAGAAAGGGGGAGCAGATTGCCTGAGTCCTCTGGTGGGTTTGAGTTTGAATAGTGCTGGTCGGGGAGAGACATGTGGGATCCTGGAATAGATTTAGAGGGAGAAGCCCCCCGAGGGCAGCACAAACAGAGAGAAGCACAGATAATATAAAAAGGAATGGAGGGGATGTTTTTACGTCTGTGCATGTCAGTCAAAAAAAAAAGAGTGTCAGAGCTGCTAGAGGAATGCAAAAAGAGTCTGTAAGTCTGTTCTCTGTTGAATGATGGCTGAGCACAGTTGCTTTTATTACCAGGATGACCCATCTCTCTCCTTACCTTCCTCCCATCCTCTTGATCCCTGCTCCCCTCCCCCACTGCTTTGTGATATGAATACACACTGGATAGTCCCTGGCATTACACAGCCGGATGACTCTCTCACTGAGTATTTCCCTGCGCTGCTATCTTTGTACAGCCTCCATCACCATTGTGACTCTTCATTAGCGCTCTCTAAACCAGCTGCACTCGCGTGGTTCATTCTCCATCACGGCAAAATCATGGACGCATCCCACAGAAAAATGCTAACCTGCAACATGTTGAGTGACGGGAGGTTATTAATGCTACCTTGCTTTAAGTAACTGAATATACAAGCTTAATCTCAATCATAGTTCTGTCAAATGAACTGCAGAAGTGGTGGTTTGATTTGGAATTTCCTCTCATTTTTATCAATCATCTCCAACAAAAAGTGGTTAGAATGTGTTTGATTTTTTTTGGTGTCTTTTAATATCTGGTCACCAACAGTAGAAAAGATAACAAGGATAACACACTAAAAAAAGTGAGCCTGATTTGGGTGCAAAATTTCTCAACACTTCCTGGGAAGGTTAGTCATGAGTCGGTCTGCTTGGTCTGCTGGTTCAGTCATTGCGTAAACTGCTAGTAAAACTTTTATTACCCCTGAACTGGCAAGATGACAACCTAGAAGATTCAAACACGAGATTTATGACGACAAGCCTGTGGGATTCCAGTAGTTGTAGTTAATTGAAAGATAAAACCACCCTTTTCAACAGCAACTACCTGATTCAAACAAAACCTACTCTTGCTTCTTTCCTTACTCTCAAAAATGTTGTTCATTTATGTTTTTACAATTTATACAAATCTTGACATTTATATGCAGACTTTGCAGTAGACTTAAATTTTTTAAATTCAAGATGACATTGTGATGATCTGATGCAAAATCCTCCCTTGTGAAAACAAAGAAGAGTGGCACCTTTGATTACCTCAGATTATACAGTGTGTATGTGCATGTGTTTACACCATGTGGGTATGTGGGTGGGCTGCTGTTGGTGGAATTCAAATGTCAGGGGTCACAAGAATTGGCGAGAGCTGCTTGCTCTAGAAGGACTGAGGTCAGAGGTCAAGAGGTATCATCTTTCATCAGAAATCAGTTTATTACCAAATAGGCTGCAGGGGCCACCAGAAAGGAACCAGTGAGGGTGCAGCTGTCGGTGTAAAGGGAGAAGAGTAGGGGGGAAAGGACGCAGCCTTGAGGTGATCCAGGGCTGATGATCTTAGACATGTTTCCTTATCTTCACATGCTGCGTCCTGTCAGGCAGGAAGTCTGTGATCTACCTGTAGGTGGAGTCAGGCACGCTGAGCTGGGAGAGCTTGTCCAGCAACAGAGCCGGTATGATTGTGTTGGAGGCAGAACCACAAACAGGATCCTGGCTTAGGTCCCTGAGAGTACAGATGCTGGGAGAAGAGGAAGAAATTGGCTCTGCATGTCAGCACAGTGTTTCTAGGCGAAAGGAGACACTGAGTCTACTCAGAGTTGGGGAATGTCCCTTTGTCTTCCAGATCGCCATCAGAGGTCATTCAGGTCGTTGGACAGGCGCAAGTCATTAATGGAGTGGGAGGCTTTGGGTTTGTAGCTGTCGATCCAATCCTGAAGGTTTCTCCCTTTCCCAACTTTAACTGTCTTGAGATCAGCTGTAAATGAGGGTTTGTCATTGCTATGACTCACCCTGGTGCTGGTTGGTCCTCGCAGAAGCACATGGAGGACGTCACAGCCTCTGTGAGCTCATCCACACTGTTGGTAGCTGCCCTGAAAACCGCAAGCACGCACATCTTCAGTGTCCCGCTCCTTTAACATCCTCACGATAGGTTCAGAGCGCTTTACAGGGGAGTTAATAATTTAAATGCTTGCAGTATGCCTACATTTCTTTGGCTCGCTGAAATTCCACACATAGCAGTAACTTGAAGTCGTGAAGTTAGTGTCTCTTCTTCCTCCTCAAGTGCTTTCCAACTCCTGTTTTGAAAAGCTTGCTGACTGGATTGCTGATGTTTTTTGCCTCACAGTGGTGCTTCGAGACAGTAGTCATTCTCTCATTCAAAAAGGGCATTTGAGAATTTAAAAGTAACCACAATTTATCCTGAAAACAAGCAAAAAATAAAGGTTGCATTAGATACAAAATGTGTTCTGTTTAAATTATGTACTTAAATATGTTTATGTGAATTTAAACTGAAATAGAATCATTTTAATCTACATGTTTCTGTGGGTTATTTGTATATAAATAGCTAGTTCTTAGTAGTAACCAAAGTTTCTCAGGACAATAAGTGTGAAACCCCCGAACCTAAAACTGGTTATTTAGGCAGTGTTTGTCTTTGTGTGTGTTTGCATTGCTGTTAGAGCTCCGGTGAACTGTGGAGCTGACCTGGGGAGGGGCGTTTGTTGACGAACAACATTCCAGTGAGTGCCTGGAGTGTGTGTGTTTGTGTGTGTGTGTGTGTGTGTGTGTGAGAGAGAGAGAGAGATAACAGTTCAACACAGGTAAACATCATGCTTCTATTTAAAGATGGTGATTCTCCTCTGACCAGCTGATGAGTGTCTCAGCACTTCCTGTGTCGCCTGCAGTCTTCAGGAGAAATGCTGACAGGTTTTATTCTGCCTGGATACAACACAGAAACACCAAGTGGACACACACACATTTTGGAAAAACTTCCTCTTTTCCTGAAGTTTTATCAAATCCCTTGTATAGGAACTTTTTTTTTCAATCCTTCAACAATTGTTTTATAGTTCTAATGATCCATGTCTCACTGCATTTTTCACACTCACAAGTGAACAGGCTGTGCCGAGCAACAAATTCACACCAACCGGACACCTCTTTAACATGTGTCAGGCTGCAGGCAAATTCTATCTGTTGCTCGAATCCTTCCCCACGACCTGAACGTCCACACTGTTGTTCAGAAGAGGTGGGGGTCAGACTTGTAATCAGGTTTCGTTTGAATATTAGCTTTCAAATAAAACACATGCATGTCTTTGGTAGAAGAGCGTGCTTTGTCTCTTTTTTTGGAGAGGTTTTTCATGGCTGCGTCTCCATCAAAATTCTGAAGATAGGATTTATTTCTAAACACAATTAGCTCAATTAAGCTTTATCCTACAGTGACAACATTATGTCTTGTATCCAGGGTTAGGGTCACATTTGATTGCAACACGGCTTGCACTTTCAAACACTAAAACCTCCAGCGTTGCTGTTTCTTCTGATTATTCTTCCTTGAGTCCTCAGCATTATTAACCCTTCAGCTACATGACCTGACAAACCTGCTGAACTGACTCTGTTCAGCAGCAGCATATTTAGAAGGACTTACATGCTCAAGGTGCTTGAAGTTGTAAATGAATGTAGCACTAAAAAAAACAGCACTACACATAATTTAACTATTTGAGCTATATGACGCGAAATTGTAATGTTACTTAGCATAGATGAGAGTTAAAACAAAGACGTTTAACAAACTGTTTAAGCACACACACCATCGTCATGTGCGAGGTCCGACGCTATAACTTGTTATCCTCCCGGCGTGTAAAGGTCCTCACACAACCGGAAACGTTGCAAAATTGCAAAATATTCGGAGGCGAACTTTGACGTGCCTGACTATACATATCAGGCACGATGCGATTTTGCGACTTTCCGAGGGGGAAAAAAGACACATCCTGCGAGGAATCGAGAGGACGAAATGGAGTCTACTTCAACTTCAAGTGATGGCTAATTGGTGCTCCTTTTGCTTTCTAAAAAGAAAAAGAAACATAACACATGGTAGCGTATGTTTTATCTGCACAGGTTAGCTTACGAATTAAAGTTACTTAGCATAGATGAAAGTTAAAACAAAGACGTTTAACAAACTGCTTAAGCACACACACCATCGTCATTTGCGAGATCCGACGATATGACTCTCCACAAGTTGTCATTCAGGACGTTATCCTTGTAATTTTCTATGTTTTTTTTTTTTATCAAAAAGCACTCTGTTCTCCGACATGTAAAGGATCAGCCAGTCGGCCATGTTGGATATGCCAGTGAATGTGATGGCTCATCAACAAGCAATCAGATTGGTCAGAAGTGACACACAGGATGCGAAACTTCGGAAAATTCGACCTTGATGCAAAAAAAAATAAATGCAGCAATATCGCGGGATGAGAAAACATTGCTGATCTGAACGCTTGTATTGACAGGATACAAGTTCGGAAAAAAAAAAGACGTCCCAATTTAATTGCAGGAAAAAAATGCTCCCGGTGTGTAAGGACCTTTACCATGATGAAACATTCTTAAAACCTATTTTAGACAAACTCTTAAAAGTGGCCAAACTAAAAACAACTTTCCTTATTTCATAACAGAAGAGTTACAATAATAACGTGTTGAGCATTTCCTGAATGTGTTTATCCAGCAAAGACGGGATTGTAACTCACAATGAACGGTTAATGGGATGAATTCATTTCAATATCAAAACAATTTTTTTTTGCCTTGACCCAATCAATGAAATAAAAATAGCCATTCAAGAAGTTCCACACTAGTGAGCCACAGATGCGTGGGGTGGTGGAGGGGTGAAGCTGCATGCTATACAAAATGTAACAGATAGTTTGAATACTTTTAATCGGCCGGTCGCTTCAGTGATAATAACAAAGACTGGTGCACTGAGTATGTTAATAATTGTTTTCCATCTTGAAGTTAATGTATTTTTAAAGAAAATTCTATTTAGAGGCCACAAATAACAAGACTGAATTTCCAATGTGACACTCAGCAACTAATCTCGCCTGATTGAGTAAACTGATTGACATTGTTCTGCTGGAAGTTGATCTACTCAGTAAAACGCATCCCACCAGAAGAGTGTGTGATTAATGATTGATTGCTGAACATATAATCAGCATTTAGAAGGAGGAAGAAGCAAAACAAAAAAAAAAAAAAAAAAGACCAAAGAAAGATAGCGAGGCATTTGCTTTTGTTAAAACATTACAAACTTCCGAGTTCACGCCACAACTGCTTTGAATAGAACTTCACAAGATTAGTGTTTATGTCCCAAAACACTGGAAGGTCAGTGTTTTGACAGACACTCTCAGCAGTGGTTGAGTTAGTATGTGGTAACATTTGTTACGTAAAATCTGCATATGACTGCAAAAATTCAGACTGTAAATAACATAGACAGAGACATTTAGAATATGTGACATCTGACTCTGTGTGACAGTGATTCAGCCTGACTGTTATTCTGTTACAAACGCCTCCTCAAACAGAGAGAGAGACCGAACTGGACATAAAAATAAACCCTAAAATCAGTCACACACACACAGGTCACACCAGTGAGGGAGACAATTGGGTAATTACTGAGAGGATCATGGGCTTAAAGGCAGGCAGACCAGCAGGTAACAGTACAAGAAAACAACAGAATAACAGGAACGAACTGACAATCCTGAATGAAAATGGTCTGTTATATAGCTGAAGGGCTGATGAGGAAAGTGGGAGCAGCTGAGCAGGTGAAAGTTCAGGTAGATGTAGGGCTGATGAGACAAGTGGGAACAGGTGAGTAGATGGGTGGGGCAGTGAGGTGATGCTGAAAGTGTCAGTGTTTGTGGTGAGCCTACCACATAAAACACAGTCCAAAGTTTGGACACACCTTCTAATTTAATGGTTTCTCTTTAGTTCCCTAATATCTTTATTGTAGATGAAACAATAAAGAAATTAGGTGATTGATGATTGTAGATAAAACTATACAATAACAAACAGGAAATCGTGTAATGAAACAAAAAAGTGTAAATAAAGCAATCATCATTAGATGTTTCAGTTTATATTATTTAAAGTCACCTTTTACACCACCATTAGCATTACAACTGTAAGCACGTGTAAATGCAATGTAAGCACAAAAGTACAGTTCAGGCTGATGAATGTGTAGAGCTGAGTATGAGTCTTGCCCTTAAGGCCAAGAGGACGACCATTTGGCGGTCAGGTCAAAGGTTTTGCGACACTAGTGGTATCTAAGAAAGCAGCTGAGGTCAAGCTCTCTCCATTCTATATTTATTTTTCATCCATCCAACAAATTAGTTGCTCACTCAGAGGTCTGTTAAAATGGCTTTAGACTTTTAAGGTCCTCACACACCGGGATGACGCCAATATACAACGAGAAATTGCGAAATATTCTGAGGCGAATTTTGACGCGCCTGACTATGCATATAAAGCATGATGCGATTTTGCGACTTTCCAAGGGGAAAAAAGACGCATCCCGGGAGGAAGCGAGAGGACGAAAATGGAGTCTACTTCAACCTCAAGTGATGGCGAATGTGACAGCAACGCGATTGAGTTTGAGACAGTGAAAATACAAACAGTATGTTTTATCTTAACAGGTTAGCTTACGAGCTAAAGTTGCTTAGCATAGATAAAAGTTAAAACAAAGACGTTTCACAAACTGTTCAAGCACACGCACCATTGTCATATATGAGATCTGACTCTCAACAAGTTGTCCTTCAGGTCGTTGTCCTTGTAATTTTTATGTTACAACACGTAACATAAAATTTTCATGTTCAATCAGCTGGTCGGCCATGTTGGATACACCAGTGAATGTGACGGCTCAATAACACGCAATCTGATTGGTCAGAAGTGGACACACAGGATGCGAAACTTCGGAAAAATCGACCTTGATGCAGAAAAATAAATGCAGCAATATCACCGGACGAGAAAACGTTGCTGATGTGAACGCTTGTATTGACAGGATACATTTCGAAAAAAAAATTGAAGTCCAAATTAATCGCACGAGAAAATGCTCCCGGTGTGTAAGGACCTTTAATCTGTTCATCAACATTGCTTAAAAGATGAAAAAGCTGTAACTGACTTAACCTAGCATTACTAATTGTACAACATCTCTAAATTCCCCTTGGACTTGACTGTAAATGCAGAGAGTTACACTTAATAATTTTAACATTATTTCAAGATTCTTGTCATCTGGTGAGTCAGTGGCTGCAGCGACTGGGACAGGGACTGAAAGGTCATAGCGACAGAAACACCAGTTCCTGCTGCTATTAAGTTTTCTTGAGTTACAGTGACCATCATGGAAAGATCACCGGTTCAACATGGACGTGTTGTTGACATGTAGAAGCACTGTATGCCTGAAATCCATCTGCACTCACACTGTAGAGGAATAAATCAAGCTGCAAGCCTTGGGGTGAGACTGCCATGTTGTATAACATCAGCTCATTTTGTATATAACAACATCAGCTTAACACTAAAACCCCTCCCACAAATGAAACTTCACATCTTACGCTCACTGAACAACCTATGTGTAGAAACATATGAAAATGTAATGTTTCCTTTGCAGGAGTCGAACACTAAATGACACAGTTAAGCAAAAGCCTCTTTTTGAATTATACATGAGTCCGTCTGTAAGGAGTTGGACACAATGGGTGCAACACATGCAAGCAGAGGGGGGCAGGGGGCGTAACCACATATGCATGTTTTCTCTCTAAATATGATTCACACAATGCAAACTATTCTCTGATTTCATGGTTTTAATGTATGCACAAAAGTTGACAGAGGCACACACTGTTTGTATGCAAAAGTAGCCCTTGCACATGTTCTCTCAAGAATAAGATTCTGATTGAATGTCATCTTCAGTAGTTTTATGCATTATGTTCTGTGATTGCAAACAACTTACTGAACATTTTGGTGCCATGTGCTTAGCATGAAAAGTATTTTCTGACCGATCCACTGAAGGGGGTGTGGCACACTGTAAGGCCAGGGGCCTCTCTCTCTCTCTCTCTCTCTCTCTCTCTCTCTGTCTCTGCTTTGATGGAGTGGTTGCATAATATAACCCACCACCATCCAGCCAATAGGTAGCCCAACTCTGACACAATCATCTCACAGAGCTGTCGCACGTGCACGTGTTTGAGGTGGGGGTGTGTATGTGTGTGTCTCCACGCCCCCCATCTTTCATCCCGGTCCTCCCATAGGTTCGGTTCAAAGGTAACACAGAGAGCGGGGGCTCTATAAAGATCCAGTTTGTCCACTCTGCCTCTCTGCTCGTTTCATTTCTCTGGTCTGTCTTGTTTCCATCAGCTCAAACCAAAATGCCCAGCAAGAGGAAGAAGAACAAGCGTCGCATGAGGAGGGTGGTAAGTGGTGGCAGGCGCACTTTTTCACCCCCACTATGTTATTTTATTCTCATCACCATCATATCCAAAAGATCTCCAGGACTTGATGATGTTAGATGTTGATGAAAATGACTTGTTTGTGTCAGTTTGTGATGGTAGTAATTGTTAAAACTCAGTGCGTCTCTCCAAAAAATTAAAAGCTTATTTAAAAAAAAAAAAAACTGCTCATAATATCGCTATTATTCATTTATTGGTTCAAAATATGTGCTTCATACTAGCGCAGATATTGAATTAAAGCACATATTTTCTAAAAGATGTTTTCTTTTTATATGCACGTCAATTTGTGTTTATTCTGCTCACTTCATTTCTGCACACATTCACGCGTTGCTGCTTGTTTGGTTGCGACGCACAGGAGCGCACCGAGCTCCGTGCGTAAAACCGCGCACAGGCGGAGGATGTACCAAAGATGCACCTAAAATATCTTCTGTGGAAATTGTGCTATCAATTTCACTATCAGTTTTATGTGAAGATGCATCACACTCTGTAATCAGATGCCAGAGATGAGACACTTTTTTGGCTTGAACTCCACGTGCGCTCTGCAAAAAAAAAAAAAAAAAAAATAGTTCAAGGCTGGGATGGAGATTCAGGTTAATGTACTGATGTGGTCTGTGGTCTGTTTTCACTGTAATGATGCACCACTAAACTTTAGTATATTTACTGTAAAATTAAATATGCTGAGGCAGCATCATGATGATTGGCATCTCTGACTCCCACCCCCACTCCTCTTAGGTAACTAGGAGAAATTCTTTACTTCTGAACATTGAGTGCCCAAAGAGGAGAGGTGGGTGTGGCAGATAGGGGGGAAGGGTCTGAGAAAATAACACAGAAGCTCCAATTTCTCAGAGGGCAGAGGTTAGTCCCCCACTAAACACTATTCTCTCACTTCTTTTCTTTTCTTATAATAATGATACAAATAACATTAATAATAATGATGATGATAATAATAATGATAATAATAATAATTATAATGAATTGTTTCACACTATCTTCTAAGTCCAATTTCATTTTAAAAACGATTACTTGTTTCACCATTAAAGGCTAATTTAAAACCCAGTCCTCAAGCTCCAGGAAGACTTCTCAGTATGGACTTTGCGGCATTCTTTCCCATCCCCCCCTCCCCCTCCTTAAGCCTCTCACTGGCCGGCCAGTCCGCGACTCTCAGCACCACACAACTGTATTTGGTAGTGTGTTGACCGGAGGAATGTCTTGCCTTCGTTTTGCCAGATTGGCGTCTGCACAATCTCACTGAATCTCTCACAGTCTGCCAGTGACGCTCAGATAAAAATGGCCCCTGAAGTCACTTGCAGCTCGGTGTTATCAGCAGTCCCCTCAGAGATATCAGAGCAGAGGAGGGGAAGGAGCTGCTGGACACTTTTGAAGAGGTCGTGCTGAGTGCTCCTCTTTGTGTAGAACTTTGTATAGAACCAACCCCCCCCCCAACTTTGATGAAGAGTGTTTCTCTCCAGGGCTGGCTGAGCCTCCTTAATACAGCCACACAATTAACAATTTCAGTTAATTGAAATTTCTATTTTTCCCCGTGGAAGTGAGGTTTGGATTTCTAGACAGCGAGCCATTCGTGGGCAGTGAAGAGGGAGGGGTTGTTTTGACGGCGGCATAGACATATGAACTCCCACACACACATGCCTTGTTGGCTTACAGCATTGGTCCAGGACAGTGAATGCCTAACTGGCTGTCAGCCTAACAAAAGCATTTTCGGGGAGTGATTGTAACCTGATTATAACCTGATTATGATGTGATTAGGCCCACTGTCTGGCCCGCAGGGCACCCAGCAGTGCTGCTGACTCGCACGGTTTCCATTCCCGCTTCACCAGACCTGTCAGGACCGCTCTGATTCAACTAATTAGCCCCCATTATCTAACTAGCCTTGCTGGGCCCACTCCCAGTTACCCTGCCCCTCCCGCCAGTGGTCCCTGCTCCTAAAACCTCCGTTAAAGCCAGAGGGGATTTTGTTTGGAGCTGAAAAACATGTTGGATCTGGCAGGGATGGCATGCCCGGTATTCCTGCAGACAGAAATGTGCTAGACCCCCAGACTGACCACACCATCAGTATCTGAACACAATGAGGGCGTCAGTAGCATTCACCCCCCCTAAACTTCCATTTGTGTCCATTCTTTGTGTACCACCTTCATCATTTTGCATCAAGAGGATCAGCTAATTTCATCGATTTATTTCCTGCAGCAGAATGAATCAGAGCTGCAGGATGAATGAATGAAAAGTAACTGTAATGACAAGACAACAATCATTAACCCAGATGTTTTTGTGTGTTGTCCTCCTTGCAGCAGGCGCAGAGGAGAGCCCTCGAAGAGCAGCATGCAGCCAACCCACCAGTCAAAGCAGGCCCTGGCATTGTAGTGTGTGCGCCCCCTGCAGCCACCCCAAAGAAAGTGGTTAAACCTCCAGCTCCAGCACCAGCTCCAGAAAAGATCCCAGAACCTGTTCCCATTGCTGTCCCCATTGTGGAGACCCCTGAGGTAGAAGTAAAACCTGTTGTGAAAGAACCTGTCGCAGAGCCCGTCCCAGTCAAGGTAGAAGCACCGGAGCCCGAGGCTGTGGTGCTGGAGCAGACTCCAGCAGAAGTCGAGGTTGAAGTCCCAGCCGCGGTCACTGAAGAAGCACCAGTCATTGAGACTCCACCAGCAGAGCCCACCATCGAGCCCACTGTAGAGCCCACCGTCGAGCCCACCGTCGAGCCCACCGTCGAGCCCACTGTAGAGCCCACCGTGGTTGAAGCTGAGAACATAGAGGAGGCAGAACCTACCATTCCCGAAGCAGAACTAGTAACTGAGGTAAGGATTATAAAGAACATTAGCCTTAATGGGTTTCTCTTAGAAAATCAACATACTGGGCCTCTGGGCACATTCACAAACCATTTATGGCCTTATGTATATATACTGAAAATTTGAATTAGATTCTTTGGAGAATCTACTAAAACATGAGAAATTATCTTTAGTAGGTTCCATTTTGCATATTGTTTCAGGAATGAGACATGCCTCATGGGCTGTTTCTGTACATAGCATGTCAACTTAAATTTAGGTTTTGTAGACGACCAGTTTAGATGCTGTTTGGTCAAATGGTATGTGCTGTGGCTGGGTCCTTATGGGAGACGGGGGGTGGAATTGCTGGGGGGTGGGAGGCAGAAGGAACAACGTGTTCCATTTAGCCATGAGATGGAAAGTAGGAGAGAGATTGTAGGCTCCATCAGTGGGAGATTGGGCAGAGCCTTTTCTGCACTCACTATACATTATCACCAAATATCTGTGTCACTGAGCACACTCATGTCTAATTTAACTTTTTGAACAGGCTGATTGGACAAATGGGGAGTTTTTTTCATTTTATTATTGTGCTGCGAGAAGAGGTTGTACGAATTGAATACGCTTTTTTTTTAAGATAATAGACCATTGTTAATGTATGCTATCAATGAATTTTGTTTTGAGTTTTAAAGTCAATGAGGATGGTGAATGAGCTGTTCTTCCTGTTTTGTATTTAAAGAAATGCATGGCTTTAGGCTGTTTGCAGAGTTGTAGCTTATACTGCATTTTGACTCTACCAAAACAGCGAATCATTAAATAATTGTTTCCACCTTCCAAATCTATACATTTCCATTCGCAAGTTTAAAAAATACCCAGTCTTTGTTGTATCATGTGATCATCGTGTACACTTTTGGGAACAGAACGTTCTGTTTCAGCCAGTAAACTGCAGGCTATGTGTGGACGCACACACACACACAATGTACACACTGCATATACATGTACATCTGTAAACTTTGTGCACATACACACTTGGAACACATAAACCCACACACACACTCATCTACACACTACGTTTACGGTCTTAGTTCCAAGTGACTGAGCTATGACACATATGGTGCACATGTATGTGCTCACATGTGTGTTAGTCTGCATGTGAGTGCATGATGCTCCCCCGAGGACGGGTGTTAAGAGGAATTATCTTGCATCATGTCATCCAGTTCACATTGTATATGTTAAATCGGAGGTTATGGTTATAACCTCTAACCTCGAGGTGTTATGCTCTACCCACTGAGCTATACAGGACTAGTAGAGACGCTTCCACGGGGCAGGACTGCCCACCATTGTGCAATTGTTAAGCCTGGGCAGTATCCACCCCCCGCTGTCCCCACCTCTGTCCTTCCCTCCCTCTCACCACCACCACCCACCTCTCTCCCACCACCACTACCCATATCTCATTTTCCTCCCCTCTTGCCTTGCTTCTCCTCTTCGCCTTCGCTGCTTGCAGATGTGCCAGATTCAGCTGAGCTGCTCACAAACAGACTGTACATACTGTAGCACATTAAACAGATGGTGCAAGTAACATTTTACTTGCCTTTGTTTATGAACTTTTTTTCAGTTAAGACTTTGTGAAGCTTTGCTCACTTACAAGCTTGAGGCCACAGTCCTTCAAGAAAGCTTGGTGGCACCACGTGTCGGGTCAGAGTCGGACATCGCTCGGTCAGTTTTTTGATAGGTGATAGGATCAGAGCAGGTATAAATGGGGATAGTATTCAGCTGGTTTTGGAGCCAAGGAGAGGTGGCCCCTCAGCTTCTGGATGCCACTACAGAGACTCAGGTGAGTGCAAACCCACCACCCGGTCCACCCACACCTCCTGAGTGTGTTTCATCTTTCTGTGGCCTGGGCGGTGGGTGTGGCTCCTGCAGAGGTTGAACATTTTGTACCAGCTCGCTCCCTCCATCCCCCCTTCAGTCCCTCATCCCTCTTTCCCTTGTAAACTCACTCTCCCTCACCACCCCTCCTTCCCTCCCACCACTTGTCCCTCTCCTTTCTCCCTCCTCTTTTTCTTCTCCCTTCCCTTCTTCCAACCTCCCCTCCTCCTGTCCTATATGGGCGCCTATGGGCCCCTCGTTACCACTCAGCACGTGCACTCGTTAATCCTTGTGTCCCCCTTTTATCACTGGGAGGAGACGAGACAGGGGAAAGTGGGATGTGAGTTGTCGGGACGCGGGGGTGCATCTGCCTGTTGAAGTGTGTGTAGTTGTGTAGTTTAGCCTTTGGTATGTGGCGGGTTGAAGAGGAGCTTACAGACAGCTGTCACAACCTTTTTAAAGCATGTGACAAATATCTAGTGAAGGGATGACTTGGGGTATATTCAGTTTGCTCACAGTGAAAAATGCAAATTACAGCATGTTTAGAAATGATTATTCAGCATATTTTCATGTTTGAGATGAGGCAACACAAAATGTGCAAAGTGATCTTTTTAAAATTTTCAAACTTGGTTGGAAAAAATGATCATTGTGTGGCAGAACACACGAGGGCCAGCCGTCCTCCTCACACATGTCCCCCCAGACATTTATTGGCAGCTTTTATGGGTTTGTTTTCAGGGATGCTGTGGGCCTCAACTATACCCTTTTGGATGGAAGAGAGAGATCGTTGCATTGTAGGTACATTATGTCCTTAGGAGTTAAATGCTCTGTCTGTAGATTGGCTTTGATTTGTGCTGAGTTCGTCTCTTTAGTTGGACTCTTATCTATGTGCAGATCAGTTCGGTACACAGTGTTCTGGTGCTGGAACAGACCAGAGAGGGGGTGTGTATACATTTGTTTGTGTGTGCGTGTGTGTTTTCCTGTCAAGCGAAGAAAAGCCTATAGTCCACCTTCCTCCCTCTTCCCTTCCCCCCTCCTGTCTCTCCCCATACCATCCCCCCCAAGGCTATAACCCGAGTATATATTTATCCTTCTCAGCTATACGTGCATTTTTGCCCACTTGGCTTTTGTTCAGAAGTTGTTAAAATCCAGAAGGACAGGATTCCTCACTTCCCAGTGAAACAGCTAGGAAAGAAGTGGAGATGGTCAAGTTCTCTGAAGATTTTAAGCCACTAGGCCCGTTGCAGACTAGCAGTAGCAGCCTGCGTGCACCAGATTTGTCCTACATTGCAGACGGGCTGGTACAAAACAGTCTAAATAATTTACTGTCTGACTATGAAGATTTACAATATTCATGTGCTGCCCCCTGTGTTTGCCAATATGGCTCAACACACTTGGGTGCACAGGGTGCTGACGCCAGTGGCCATATAGGCTACTGCCAACTGTTCTGGTAAATCAGTGGAACTGCTACCAAAGTGGCTGTGGCTTATAGAAAACATATCTGGGTATTGTCTCATCATGAAGAGTAATACTCATGTTATAAGATGATTAGTAATAGAAAGTAAAAAAAAACTCAGTGTCAATTACAAAACATCAATCAGAGCAAATGCTGAACATATTGGCCTCCAGCAACATTCCTGAAAGAAAAAAGATAATAAAAGATGTAATATGAGATGTTGGAGTGTGTGTAGGTTCTTGTAGGACTAATGATGAAGGTGGTGTAAAATTAAGTTTTGTATATCTGAGCTGGCTTGTAGAAAAAGGGGCCAGCCTCTCGTTATGCAGCTCATTGTTAAACTCTTGTGAGAGTGTGCGCATTTGTACTTTGGGAGCATGTTTGTGGGGCCACGAGGGCAAATATGTAATCTGATTCATGATCCTATTTTTTTTTTAACCTACAAAGACTCTCACTTGATTTTCTCTGTTAAACGCCTCAAGGCAGTCACAGCCTTAGTTTAGACAAATTGTTAAGTAGATCAATTGGGGAATATCAGAATATCACAGCCTTTGACTTAAAAAACCCTCAAACAAAACAGGTTAATGCCAAACATTTTTAAGTGCTTGTAAATGCTTGTTAATGTCTTCCCAGGTTTCTTTTTTAACGATATGTACTTTCTGCCATCTCCGTTCTCTTTCATTAAAATAAATACATGTAGTATATCTTTATGATTGTTTGGCTGACTTGTGAATAAACGCTCTCTTTTCCCCTCCGCAGGTCGTACCCCCCGCTGAGGCTCCGGTGGCGGCTCCTGCTGAGCCTGAGGTAAAAACCAACCTGCATCTCATTTTCACACACGTGCAAACACACACACTGAACCCCTTTTCTGACCCCCACCCCCTCGTCGTCATCTTGCTCAGGTAATATATCTTTGTGGCATAAGCCGGAGGGAGATTACACACGTGTGAGCGAGAACTATGAATGGAGCATAACTCAACATGACAAGTGAGACCTGCTTTGATTTTTGAACAGTTTATTACAGAGACAAGTTTAAATGTCTTGCAGAGGGGTCAGGAGGAGCTTACAAGGCAGAAGAGCAATGTTGTATCTCAGAGAATTGCTGCAGGTTCTCACTGAAATCACAAATCTAATTGATTAGTGCCCATTCAACCAAACCACACCACCCTTTATATAAAGCATAATACAGTACATTCATTGAGAACAAGAAGCTGCCTTTACTCATGTGTGACACCAAAACAGTTGCGCAAAAGGCAGCATACATCAAAGCGGAGTAACTCACAGTTTCCACATGGCTTTCTAAGTTTATAACATCAGAAACTGGACAGGAGACAACCCTTCCATTGGAAAGGTTTCTGTGACATAAGCGTCACACCTTACAAATAACAGCCACACTTTGCCTCAGGGTTTTTTCTTATATACCACAGTACTCAGGTGACAACTTGCTTCAAATGCTTTAGAGGAAAAAATACAAAGAAAAAAGTTTTCAGATTTAGTTTCATCATTTTTTTCAGCACTTTTATGGATCTACAAACAACTCAGTGACACATTTTTGCTCATCTTTAAGCTGAAAGTTGTTCTTCACTGCAGCCGTTGTCTTGTTGTCTTATTCATCTCTTAATCAATTCATCCATTTGCTTCTTTCCCCAGATTCAGACAGAGGAGACCACAATCATAACCACAGAGACTGAACAGGTAAGATTTAATGATATCATACTTGATCATTATAAACTCTGTAGTCTTGATCGTGCACGATGGGTCAGTGTTATTGTGACTATATTTGTCTGTATTGTATGTTTGCCCAGGAAGTAATAACTGGTTGATTCATATGGGCGAGTTTCCTATTTGTTGCATGTTGCATGGTTTCTTAATGTGTGCCGTGTTGATTCTTGCATGCGCAGACAAATAATGTCTGCGAGCCAGAGACTGAAGTGGAGGCCGAAGCCTTGAGGGAGGGAGACACAGCTGTTGAGGCAGACGTGGAAGTGACTGTCGCAGAAGTCGCTGAAGAAGAACCAGTGGCAGAAGAACAAACCAGTGAGGAAGTTTCTGCTGAAGGAGAATCCGCTGCAGATGAAGAGGTTACAGAAGCAGTGGTGGAGGCTGTCACAGAGCCAGAGGTACCTGAGCCAGAACAGGTGGCCGAGGCTGCTGCAGCTCCAGAAGAGGATGACGCTGAAGTAGAAGTGTTGGCTGAAGAAGAGGCTCCTGAAGTCCCTGCTGAGCCTATTACAATGACAGAGGTGCCACTTTGACAGAAATACTTCCCTCTTCTCTCCTGAGCACTCCTTTTTTAAAAATCTCCTTCCAAGAATGATTCAGAATTGCATTTTTTACTCGTGCAGTTTTTACTTTGTGATCGTCTGTTGCTTGTTGTGTGCAGCATGTGGCTCTTTCCCATCATTCATTTATCATTCAGTAGTATTGCTGTAAAGGCTTTTCTGAATATCAAGTAAAAGAAAAACTTTTTTCTTCTCTTTTGAACAACTGGCAGCTCAAAAGATTGACGAGTTAGATTTACTGATGGGTTGGCTTATAGTGCAGGTAGTCGAAAGTAGAATTTCCTCACTGGCGACATTGTTTTCTGGCCTGTTTCTTCATTTACATAACTTCTGTCCAAATGTAGCCTAACACCAAAAACTAATAACCTACTGTGTCCTGCTATTTGTTTTGTCTCTCCCAGGATGCTCTGGTCCAATCAGTGGAAATCCCAGTGGTGAGTATTTGTTTATTTTCTCCCCATCAAGAAACAAGTTATATGGTTGATATTTGTAGCTTTTGTTTAACAGACTTAACAACTTTTGGCCACATTTGCATGTGTTTGCTGACATGGCAGTTTCTGTTGTCTGACCAGGAAGCAGTCACTGTCCCTCAGGCTCTGGTAGAAGAGGCTGAAGCCCCTGAAGTAACTGAAGTCAAAGAGGTGAAACCTAAAATAAAATGCTTAAACCTAAAACAATTTCAATCCACATGATATGTAACAATTTTGGATGACTGCATTCTAGATATAGTTCACCTAGAAATCAGAAGTGTATGAGTTATGCTATTAATAAATCTGCACATTTTCTCCTGGGATGCTTGCTAATTAATGCCCCCCATTCACTTAGTCGACATCTTGTGTGTGTGTGGGTATGTGGAAAATCTCAAAGTCTCATCTTGTTCTCTCCGTCTGTCCCCAGGCTCCTGCCACCCAGGACGATGCCGACAGCATGGTCGACGACTTTGTTGTCACAGAATCTGCCTCAGCAGTGGAGGTCGCCATTGCTGAGTCTCCTGCTGTCCAGCAGGTGAGAAGCACACCAGAGGAACTTAATATTATCCAATGCAGTTTTCGCAACTGATGAGCAACAGTGGTGTTTAATTGGCATCCTGGCAAGTAAACAGCAAAGCTAACCTGAGGGGATGTGTAGGGCCACATGGCCACCAGGGGGCCACAGAACAAGATCATTCAAAACATTTTGGAGCATTGAGCATCTGTACATGTATAAAATCACCAAAAGTGGATATCAGTATCATTCAGCTTTAATTTAATTCAATGGTTTTAAATGTTGGCCAAATTTATTGTTCTACGTGATTGCACTCATTCTCTTCTTGAAACAATGTCATCATCATTACACATAATGACTGCTTTTTTTTCAATCTACCTTTTTCTTTGTTTCCTATATTTAGGAAATTGTTGAAATGAGTGACTCCCTCAACACCCAATCAGAATCTATGGATGTTGTGATACCCGCTGAGCCTGAGCCTGAGCCCAAGTCTGAGCCTGAGCCTGCTCCTGCCCCCGTGGAGGAAATGATCATTGTGAGTTTCTGTCAGGTTTTTTTTTTTTTTTTACTCATACAGTAACTATCTTGTTCACTGTATGGTGACAATATTTAATTATAGCTATTTTCTCCTAACCTCCTCACTCTCCTCCTTTCCTTTCCAGGATGCCACTGCTGAGCAGACACGTGTGGATGTGCTGTCAGCAGAGCTCAAGTCAGAACTGTGTGACATGCCATGTCAGATGCAGCTTGCTGTGGAGTCTGTGGAGATGTCGGTGGAGGCATCGCTGAACGGACACATTGTTCCAGAGGTCTCCATTGAGGGCTAGATACACATCGCACAGCTTGGAAGACCTTTTTTGTCTTTGTACGTCTCTCACATTAGTGAATCAGGCCTTTATCATATGAATGTTCCTGTTGTTAACATTTTAAATTAGACAACTTCCAGCATCCACTAACCAGGCTTGTCTTTTTCATTTTCTCTTGCAGATTCCCCTTTGCTTGACTGGCGGACTCAAAGCTTTACAGGGAGTCAACCAGCTGACATTTTTCATTTTTTAGGGCTTACGACAAAACCACCAGGAAATCGAAGGGACATCCACACTTTGAAGTGCCTTTCCGGCCCTTGTTCCTGTAAAAATACCAAACCAGATGTCAACTCGCCAGAACTGCTGCATCCAAGGCAGCACAACAGACTGTTGTCAATAATGTGCAGCCAAGGAACCAAACATATTATGACTCCTTTTTCTGTATTCCTCCCCTAAAGCACGTACAGTGAATTTGCATTAGCGGTGGAAGCGGAAGTGCTCGAGTGATGGAGACTGGAAACGATATACATGGCAGTGCCTGGTATTTCCTTGCATGATCCCATCTCTCCGAGACATCTGCTTCCACGCTGCATACACTCAACGCATGTGAATACTGTGGCATCGGTGAACGTTGCTGCAGTTTTGTACTTGAGCCTGTTTTCATAAGAGTGGGAGGGATAATTTGTTCTGCTGTTTTGCTGTTTTTTTTTTTTCTTGTTTCACATTTCAGAAATTACAAATTTGCGTGGCAGGCCCTTTTTATTCTCAAATAGACACGTCTACAAACTTCTTCCTTTTGCCTTCATTTCTGTCCCCTTCTCTGTCCTCCGACTCTCTGATTCATTTAAGTGCCAACGCTAAGGTTAGTGTGATGCTCAAACACAGTTTCCGATTTTATGGCCACTGGAGCCTGGACAGAGTTTAAGAGTGGACAAACATGAGAGGTTTTTTTTCTCTTCTTTTTTTCCCCCCCACTTTCTCCTTTTTTAAAAATTCATTTTGTATAGACCTTATGATGTGCTACAGTTTTATGTTCCAAGTCCGTGCTCTGGAGGGGAAATGTACTGTGATCTGGTCATGTGGATCGCTGTTGGGCTGACTTGATCCACCGTTTGAAATAAAGCTGTAACTCATCATGACGACGGAGTTGTTTTACTTTTCACGCACTACTTCACTCATGAAATCCACAGATAGGAGAAGAGATACTGTATGTTCAGGCTTCATTTTCTAGGTCAGTTCGGCTCTGGCAATAACATCCTTTGATAGCTGATGAGAAATCTTTTTGTGTGGTTCGTTTAACAACTGCAATATTGTTTTCTTTACTACTAGATAGATAAAGAGATACTAGTAAAATGTACTTTTGCTCACTAACAATTGTAGCTGAAGGAGGTAAAGAATAAAGAGTGATATGCACAAAAAAAGCATATCATGCAGATTTTGACTATATGACACTATTCACAATAACAAACCAAAGTCTTTTATTAACCCAGAAGATTGTCTGTCAGGTTAGTTATACTTTTATTTTGAAAAGGTATAATCATTAAAAGAGACATGGGCATAGACTTACAGCTAAATTACTCAGAAAAGAGTAAACTTCATATTAATTTTTTAGACCACTGATAATATCCTTTAGTTAGCTCCAAACTTGGTGGCAGCATCTTCCTCGCTTGGCTCTTTTAAAAAAAACTGATAAATATTTGACTAATCAATAATCATTCAAATGATGAACACTTATTGGTCACAAAAAAAATGCCACATGAACTGTAGTGAGATTCATATAAATTATATTCAGTACCACAGCACACTGCTGGCAACATTAAAAAAGTAGCAGGTTGCAAATGTGAAGAGAGTGAATCTTCAAAATAAGACAATGAAACGGATCAAAAGTTTTTTTAATTATTTCTTTTTGCACTGAAATCTACATTCATATTAGTATCATGAAATTTGGTACAGTAAACACTGCTGATGTGTGGTTTTGCAATACTCCCTCTTTATACTATGATCATACTGTCAAAGAGTTTCAACTGAATTTCAAGCATCAGTTTTTTTTTTTTCTTTACTTAGGTTTACTGGCCCCTCGTGTTGGAATTTTAACAAAATGTCAAAATGCAAAACAGAAGCGACAACTTCAGTTCTGCTTCAAGAGGACAGAAGAAACAAGAAAGTAACAACAAAAAGACTAAACAGACAAATGATAAACAGCTTAATAACAGAGAGGATATATATTTGTAAAAGCACATTCGTATTAATAATAGATGCTTTGGAATGAAAACAGCAACAAAGAGGCTCAGCAAGATGAACCAACCACTGTCCCACTCAGCACATTCCACTTATATATTATCTGAAATTTCTCACTTGTGCCATTAATATGCATGAACACGTCATAATGACCCCCAACCATCCCAAAAAACGTAATAATAAATAAGAAAACAGGTGATTTGATTGGTCCATGAGGTAAAATGTGAAATAAAAAATAGAGGAAAAAAACAAAGCAAAAAAGTTGGAAAAATTTTTGAAAAGACAAACATCCACAAAAAACAAAAGTCTGGGAGAGGCTGAAAAAGTTAAATTAAGAAAGAAGATTGCAACAGCAGACACATAAGCATGATGTCCAGCAAAGTTTCATCAGCTTCCCCCAGAATGAAGCACGCACGCACACACACACAACCATTCACGCAGTCAAACATGAAGCTCAATAACAAATCACTTGCCCAGGTTGTAATCTTAACAAAGCCACTTGATGGATGATATTATTTCTCTATTTACACTAAAGTGATGATTAACTGCCAAAAACCCTCAAAGCTCAAAAAAAAAAAAAAATACAAGAGTAAAACCAAGATTAAATCACCATATTCTCTTTTCATTCCTTCACTTTTTGATCGCCTCCTTTGCATGGACAAAAAAAAAAAAAACGTCCACTGAACAAGGGCGCTGGAGGTGGGTGGGGCTTACAGAGACAAAGAGAGGGCTCAATAATGACAGTAAGTAATGACGGAGCTGCTCAAAAGCAATGAGCAGCGTGAGCGCTGGGAAGGCGTGTTGTCTGCCTCTCAGCGCAAGCAGGCAGGTGAGACTCACCTCTGTTTCTGCTACAAGAAAAAGAGCACTTCAACAAAAGAGCCCCTGCCCGTTTGGACTACCCTGGTTTGAAATCAAACACACCTCCCTCCTGTTGTTTGGAGGTTCGGTGTGGGAGAGCATGCAGTTAGCTACACAGAATAGCCTGAGTGGATGGAATTAAAAGAGCACTTCAAAAAACAACAGACTGCCCGCTCAGGTTTATATGGGGCTCCAAAACACGTAGAGCTCCTTTATCGGAAGTTTGAATTTTTCGGATGCAGGTTGTAACACCGATCTGAGGAGTGTAGGTAGCAGTAACTGTTACGGTAGAAGCAGCACAAGTAGTGTTCAGCAGGCAATAGTCTTTCTAGAGAGGAAATGGCTCAAGAGCAAACCCGAACAAGTGTTGATCCTAAAAAGGTGCAGCAGTAGCACTTCAGAGTATTGATGGGTACTATGAGCAGAGCTGCTTTGTTAAAATCCTGGGGAGGTTTTAATCCTGCTTCTGCGTTAAGTTGTCATTGGCCACTGTGGCTGGTATGATTCATTAGCAATTTTTGACGCAACTAAGCTTAAAAACATCACATTCAAACTCATTTTGTTTTGCGAATGTTCATGTCGGCTGGCATGCTGAAAAATTTTATAGCCATGTTCAGTTTTTTTTTTTAACCAGTCAGTTAAAAGACTGGCTGTTTGCAAAATCTGTTTGTCTGTTTGTTTCCAGGCACAAATGACAAACTTACCAGCCACAGCCAACATTTACCAGCATTATATTAGTGTAGAGTTGTTTTATTTT
This sequence comes from Centropyge bicolor, assembly GCA_037975185.1. Classification (NCBI taxonomy): domain Eukaryota; kingdom Metazoa; phylum Chordata; class Actinopteri; family Pomacanthidae; genus Centropyge; species Centropyge bicolor. Next base: position 8,682,100 of record JBBMOC010000020.1, on the reverse strand, counting down.
TTTTATCCAAACACCACTGTCATGATAATCAGCTTGGTAATTTTAAAAGTCTTTGTATTGTCTGATTTTTCCACCCCCTTTTTCTATTCTTCATGTGATTGTCACCCATTCCTCCTTCCTGATGTTTGCAGCACCACTCAGGCAGTCGTACAGGTAGGCAGTGACTTCAAGAACTATCACAATGTTTATTTAACTGCCTCTTTATGGACCAGTGAGGAGATTTCCACTACAGCCAGACATGAGGCAAACTGTCTTTTTCCTTGACTGTAGAAACAGAAGAAAGTAAAGAAGGACAAAGGGAGTGAAGGGAATGGTAGAGAGGACACCTCTCAGAGGCTCTGCGCCCCCAAAGGCCCAATGTGGGCTCAGTCCTGTCCAATCTGGCCCAGTCTAACCCTTTGCTTGGTGAGGCCAAATAGAGTCCAGACTGGTCCGGTCTGGTCTAGCTGGGATCCAGACCAGGGTTTTAGAAGAGTGCTTTGGATCCCTGGTTCTCGAACTCTGACCAGGCGTCGTTCAATTCCATGAAGATCATCTTAGCATATTGTTCATAAGGCTTGCCTGTTGCCTGCAGGGAGAGAGAGAGAGAGAGAGAGAGAGAGAGAGAGAGAGAGAGAGAGAGAGAGCATATGTTTGTGAATTAATAAAGATGAGAGTTGTAAATCATGCTGAAAATAACGTTTTTGATAAACAGCATTCAATTTGCCCTGTAATTGTATTTATGATGCCCTGGCTAAATGCATGAGCAACATGTTGCACCGTACCTTATCTGGATGGACAATCAGCACAGCCTTCCTGTAGTACTTCTTCACCTGCTCAGGTGTCACCAGGTCAGCCATGCCCACAGGCTTCCAGCGGGTTTCACCCTCCCACAGCACTGTGTTTAGAGTTGACAGCAGCGCTCGGATGTTTCGCTCCTTCCCTTCGATCCAATCCAAGATCTGCACCATGGCAATGAAATGAAGCTTTACTACTTTTATACATTTGGCTGAAGGACACCTCAGTGGTGGTAATGCAACAAGGGTGGCACTGCTTTCACGACCAGATTTATCCATGCAAATGAATTCTGTTCATATTTCATGCATTCAAAAACTTGTTTTGAATAATGTGCCTGTGTCTTTCAGTGTCTAACACACCCTTCATATATGCACTCAATTTGTTACCTGTAGTTTAAGTGGATCAATGTCTTTTGTGATCTCCTGTCGTCTCATCTCCGCGATGGTCCGTGGTCCCTTCTTATCAGGCCTAGAGGCAAAACCCTGAGTCGACAGCAGGTCTTCAAAATCATCCTCCTTCACCTTCGGCTTGGGGCCTGCGTTACAACACGGCACATCAGATTACAAATTCCTGCTAACTTTTCAATTTTCAACATTTTCAGTAGCTGATGAAATATGGGTAATATTTGAGTGTTAATTGTGCAAAATCAAAACAGAAAAATGATCCCAAATTCTTTCCACTCTACTCAATGTCTCTTACCAAATCCAGGTCCACGGACTCCTCTCTCCTCTCTCCCACCAATGACACTAGAGAAGTTTAGGTTGTAGTTGGGTTTGGTGGGCTGTGCGCCTGCTGGCTGAGACGTTGAGGATGCTTTGGGTGCAGACCCAGATCCTGATCCGTGCATCCAGGGTTTGTTCTGGGCTGAGGTGGGTCTTCCAGATTGCCAGGACTGGGATTGAGGCTTAGCAGATGAGGGAGGAGCCTTCGTGCTAAAAGAAGGCCCAGATGAACCTTCAAGAAACACAGAGAAATGATAGTTAGTTACATAAGACACAGTACCAGTTTAAAAGTTCTCTCTCTTAAAGGCACCATATTCCATATCTGACCAGGCCTCTCACTTGGTAAATTGGATCCCAGGTTTCCCAGGTCAGCAAAAGGATCAAAGGTCTGAGACTTGGCCTTCGACATAGATGACACACCAGAAGCTACAGACAAAAGAACCAGATGTGAATTTAAAGGTTCATAGTTTTTTTTTTTTTTTTTTACAGAACTGACAGTCCATCTTGCTCAATAAATGCACATAATGTTCCTCCACCTACCTGTGTTGGTATAGTTGGGTTTGCTGGTGGTGGCACTCATGCTAGCGGCGTTGCTAGTTGCCCAGCTGTCCCATCCACCTAGCAGGTCTGGATGGCTGGCTGATGATGTCATCTTAGGGGTATCATTCACTAGTTTATCTGTTAAGACAAAAACATCCAACGTTTTACTAATTAGATTTCTTTTGCAAGTTAGCATTAGCCACTGCTCACAGCATATGTCACTAGAATATTAATGTTAAGATACTGTGGGGATGTTTGCTGCTGCTAAGTGTGCGTAATAAATCATCTCCTCAAAGCAGGCGGTGAGATACAATGAGACAGCAGAGGAACCTTTAGGACGTAACAATGAGTGATGTCACAGCAGTCGATGTACTTACTGAGGTTGAAGAGGCTTGTGTTGGAGGCAGGAGTGGGGTTACTGTGAGCTGAACTGAACCCACTGGTAGCTGAACTATCAGAACCCAACAAGTCTCCAAACAGGTCAGGCCCAGAGGCCTGCCGAGATAAACCCACACTGGAGTCAACACCAGAACTGGACCCCATCCCAAACGGATCAAACAGATCACCCATGGCTGCAACACAAGACATGATGAGGGAGAACAAAAATGGATTAGGGATAATTGTATTTTTTTTTTATTATAATGCAGCCAGCTCGTATGAAGCGTTGACCCCTACGTTTAGAGTCTGGTGTGGCCCCACTGAAGAACAAGTCTTCTTGCACTGCTCCTGTCTGACCACCAGGTGGTGCAAATAGGTCATTGAGGAGGTCACTGTTGCTGGATGCAGCTTTCATTCCTCCCTGGACCCCTTGATGAGGAGCAGAGGAGGAGGTTGAGGACATGGAAGGGGGTTGAGGGTCAGAGTTCAACCCCAAGAGGTCAGCTGTGTCACCGAGAGGAGATTCCTGGGCTACAGGAGTTGAGTTCTGGAAAACAGACAGAGGATACGAAGAAAAGGAAGATATTATTGGAATGATGGGGAAGAAAATAAGGGATTCTGGGTCTACTTCATTGGACTGTCAGTGTGCACCATAAAAGAGTTTACACTGTATTGATGACATCATATAATCAACCATTTAAGACTTTCCCCACCTGGAAGTCAGCATCAAATAGTGGTTCACTGGGGTCACGTGACAGTGGCTCTCCACTGGGGGCAGAGTAAGAGTAGGACTCTCCTTCTGATTGATCACTCAGGTCCTCCTGGTCATTCATGGAACCCCCTCCTTGACTGTCTGAGGCATCCTGAGGGCCCCGCACATCTACAAATAAAAGAAGCTGGTCAGTGGAAATTTTAAGGAAGCTTGATGTTTGGGTGGCAGTGAGTCAAGATAAATGTTTTATGGTTTGTCTTGGAAAATTAAGGCATAAAACAAGCTTCAACAAAAGGCAGAAAATATCCAGCAAACTAAGATTGAAGGGATTAAAATAATTATACAGTGTAAAGTACAGTACCTTCCCAATCCAGCGTCTGGAAGAAGTTGTTGGCGTTGCTATCAGTGCTCACAGGAGATTCTGGTTCTGGTGCATTGGGGCCTTCTTGGGTCTGAGGCGGCTGGGGCGACTCTGAGTCATAGAATGCTGAGGAACCTGGCTGACGAGGCAGCTCAGGCTTTCCTGTAGGGAATAAGGTTTGATGTGTATAAGTAAATTGGAATTGGAAAAACTGCAGATAAACATACTTCCAATGGCCTTGGGGGCAGAAAAGGAGAAAGATGTCTGATATAAACTGAGAGACAGATGTATGTATAGAGACACACAACAAACCAAACCCTAACAATCCTAACCCCGGAACCTTCTTTTAGTAAAGTAATGCCACCTACCAAATTTACTGAGAATCTCCTGCTGCTCATCACGAGAAGAGAAAAGGATTTTGGGATTGAGGCCCTTGGTCTGGAAGCCCTCCCAAGGAGGGGTCTTGGTGCTGGGTCTGTCCCTGGGTTCCACCTCAATGTCTAAGTTGACCTGGAACAAGTCTGGGTACTTCTCCTGGATGTCACAGGCATCCAAGTCATACCTGAAAGGAGAACAGGTAGATGGGAAAAAGGGTGTTATGGAGAAAGAGTTAAGTGAAATATAAGAAATCTGTTGTCATGGATATTATTGTGTGGGAAATAAAAAATGTGAAGCTTTGACTGCCAGTGATTTCAATTAATCAGAAGTACTGCATTTCTCAAAATGGTATACATACTTGGCAAACTTGACAGTGGTCGCATTTCTTGGGACAAAACCTGTGTGGAACTGGATTTGAAACATCTTCATGGATGCCATCTGAAACACAACCGTATAGAATTTAAAAGGTGAGGAGAAACAGAATGTGCTAACAATTGATGTATGTAACAGCTGAGCGTGTATACCTTGGCCTGTAGACGTCCGCCCAGAGTAGATCTAGCATGATAGATCACCACCAGTACATCTCCTTGGACTGTCACATTTAGTGGAATCTCCGCTCTCCCATCCTCCATCCTGAAATCCCTGAAAAGAGCAAAAGAGTGAGTGAGAAAGAAAGGAAAACGAAATAGCAACACTCTTTTATCTCGGGAAAGCTGAAAGGCATTCTTGTGTGTGTGTGTGAACTTACTTCATCTTGTCGTACTCCTGTGATGTAGTGAGGACTCTCTCGTCTCCTACATAAACTTCACAGAACGGCCTGCAACCATTACGCTGCTTGTTGAACAACGGTACGGGTGTCATTACGATGGAGCGAATTATTATGGGCTTGCAGTGGGGGATGATGGGCTCCTCTGCCATCATGTCACACATATACTCTATATACCTACAACAATGAAAAGCAACATCAGGATTCTGTATTGTTAGCTTTTGTTAAACAGTGTATATTATGAAATGGTGTGTAACACTACTTTGCTACTTGTATTCTTTCCTAACTTCCATACACAGGTATCTCTCGGGAAGTATATGTTTATGTTCCTTTCTCCTCCTGTTCTTTGTTGTAAGGGGGAAAAAATCTGTGACATAATTAGAAATGGAAGTAAGACTGTGAGAATGTACTCCTGGGGCAGAATAGCTGTTCTTGTTTAATCCTGTTTTGTATATATGATTCTACACCATATTTTATTTTCATACTGCCTATATGCCAATTTGTCTCAGAGTGAATTGAAATAAATATCTGAATGGGAAAAAAGCAAAACAGAACAGTGTATATTGTGGTGTAGGAGGAGGTAAAAGCCGTTGTCTGTTGAGTTGTGTATTCCATGATTCTAAGGTTAAATCTATCAACCCACAACCCCCCTCCCCCTTCAATTTCTATGTGTGTGTTATTGTACCTTTTGTGTGAGGGTGCTATGCCAGGCGGGCAGCGTTTCATTGAAAACATGTAGACGGCAGCCTCGGCTGTGGTGAAAAGGCGACAGAAACACAGGAAGGAGCAGACTGCCACCGCTGACGCTGCCCTGCCGTCCTACAAGGAGGAAAGGTGAAGGTTACAATTAAAGAAATCTCAAGTGTCTTATTTTTCTCCCTATTGTCGACTTATGTGATGATCTTCCTTTTAACCCCTCACCCCATCTAAGTGTGCTTGAAGGATTAAGTCAACAATCATCTTCAGGGTTCATCAGGGTTAGGGTGAGTCATAGTCATCTAGTAGGTGGCGAGAGACTACTTACCAGACAGTGCACTATACAGATGTTCCTCTGGTCTTGTTTGAGCCATAGGTGCATGTTCTTACACACACTGTAGAGACTGCGGAGGTTGGGGGCACGGCGCACCTGCCAGTTACACTCTGAAACCTGTGCACACACAATGAGACACATACTTGAATACAAAAAGAAAATAAGAATCTGTGAAGAAGCAAATACTGTGGCAACAATAAATGTAGTCAAATACAGAAAAGCACTACTGACACTGTGAGTAAGTAAATAAACTATTCACTCAGGGCGATGACTCACATTGATACAGTAGAGTTTCGTAAAGACCCACTATGACACACATCCACCCACCAAAACAGGGAAAGCACACACACACACTTCATACCCTGTTGTGGAAACGAGAAGGCCTGTACGATCGCTTGGAGAGGTTGTAGACAGCATAGTGGCCAGCATGACGAGAATCCAGGAAGAGACGGACGTCCTCAATGTTGTTCTTTATCGCTGACTCCACCCCCTCTGCTGGAAAGGACATGACTACACAAACACAGACAAGCAGAGAGACATCAAAGGTTTACATCTTGTTAAACGGTAACTAATGACAGAATTATGCAGCAACATGACATAAAAAATGTTTTATGGTGGCTACTATGCCTACCTGCTATTCTGGAGGTGATGTAGGAAATATCAAGGTCTCCTTTGGCATAGCTGGAAGAGAAATTACAAGCACACTTATAAAAGGAGTTGGTATACAACACAATTGGGAGAAATAAACAAAACCACTACAAGGTTTAAAAAAAAAAGGGGGAAACAAAACAGTCTGACTAAGGTCTGGGAGACTGCACAAATACAGCCATTAAACAAAAAGCCTGGTAAAGCAAACTAGTTCAGAAAAGAGAAAAACTTTGTATTATGATATATGCAGAGGAGTCTGGTTTTCAAACCACAGTGATGTGATGGTCACAGTGATGGAGCAGGAAAAAAAAGTACTGTGATATTTTTTCAATTTCAATTCATTTTGGTTTGTATTCATTGTGTTTAACAGTGCTTTTGTCACTCTCATAATCTCAACGAGAGTTTCACCTGGTTAAATGAAAGGTTTATATATGTAGCAGGATGCTACACAACTGTTGACTAAATGGGCATTTCTGCCAGACGATACACAAAATTAAACGGCTCTGATGGAGGCTCACAAATATGCAAATTACAGTAAATAAACCCCATCTGATCCTTCCTCTGAGTCTTTAATGTAGCACATGCATATGGCAGAGGCTTGTTGTTGCATGGGAATATGCTCAGGAGGATCATTACTGCCAATAGCTTCTTTGTGCTAAGTATTATTGGCAGATTATTCATGTAGAAAGTCGGCAACATTGGATTTCAAAGCAAAATAAATTACACTGGAACAATGACAACAGCAAAAATAATGCAATACAATTCCCACTGAAAATGTAAATTAAGTACACGCAAAAAACCTGTAGGCCAAGAAAAAAAAAAAATCTGCTGATGACACTTATGTGTATGGTGTCAGGACAGAAGGGTGATGCTGGTTAGGACAAAAATATAGCTGAAATGGTGATTTAGTAAGCAGTGGAGCCATATTAAAACCTTTAAACTACCACTTATCGATTCATTCATTCAATCAGGCATTCATATAGGCCCAGTGATTCCCAACCAGACAGTACTTCTAAAGTTGCTTGGGTCTAAGTGGAAAGATTGTGGCTCGACTGATTTGAAAATTGAAGGGAAAAAATACTGAGTCAACTTTAACACCTGAAAACTGTGTTGCCAGGACATCAAAGTTAGCAAATTAGCAGAGATGTTAAAATAGTTGGTTAAAAGTGATAAGAAATGGATGAAAAAGATAAAAGTAATAGTTTAACAGTTAAAACAGTTATGTTAAAATGACAGACAATCATTGAAATTTCTCAAAGTTATGGCCAAACTATTGATATATTACAGTAGTAAAATAACTGAAAGTAATAGAATAGAAATAAGAAATAATTAGTATCAAGGAAGGGGTACTTGAGTTTTGACAAAGGTTGGGAACCACTGATATAGGCTATGGATGAGGCTTAGACAGTTAATACAAATTATACTATTGGTGTAACTAAATTAAGTCAGCATTTTTAACGACCACTTGAATCTTGGCAAAACTTTGAAGGACGTTGCATTTGCACTGCTTTCTGGTATTTAGCTTGACAAAGATTTGTCTGATGCAGGACATCACTGCTACACCGCCAGCTCTAATATTGGTGTTTGATTTCAATTTGAAGCTTGTTAATGACTGTCCCAGTCATTTCCTATACAATGTATAAAGTATATGTTTCACTTATTTTGTCGTTCTCTGATGTCCTTTTCCAATCATTCACCCCTTCCATTCACTCTTAAAATGACAGTCATTCATCCAATCACGTCACGCTCTGCATTCAATTGAATTATTGAATGTGTGATGTTAGGATCAGCAAGCTGTGATGACGGAAACGGCACAGCAAATGGCTTAGTAGGGTTTTTTCTTCCTCTAGATCAAACACAAACTACAGGAGCACACAGAGCAACGCATGAGTTGACGCACTTCACCGACCTATATTTACCTTGGGTTGCTAGGTGATGGACACATAGTGGGACCATGAGGGATTGGGACAGAGAAAAGAAACAACAAAAAATAAACAAAACGACCAAACAAATGGAACAAACCCATGATAGAACAACCAAATGAACACCAAAACTTTGATGGATATGGATAGAGCTGCGATTAAAGGAACACGTTGCTTTTAGATCCCAACTGTCTTATTACACTGAAAATCATTATCGATGACTTCCTGCAATGGCACTAATTGCTGTCATTCACTGACTTATCTTAATGACAGTGGTTGGTGAAAAATGTCTATATGCCCACATTATTCTAAAATGACAATATTCTTCATTCCTCACTACAAATCCCAACTGAGATGCAGAGGAGCAAAGAATGCTCCTGAAACTAAAATAATATTGGGATATCTCATATGTCTTAATTGGAAAATGCTACATTTGGAATAAGGCTTAATTTGGAATATCCAAAGGGAAAACATCGTTTATCATATCAGAATATTGTCATATTCAGAATAATAGTGAAAAATTAGTGTGCATGTAGACATAGTCAACAAGAGGTAACTTCAAATAAGGTTTGTCTTTTCCTGGGAGACTCTTAACTACAAAGTATGCCATCGCCATGGAAAACCACAGGCAAGCGGCCAACCGACAAAATGTTCCTTTAAAAAGGTAAATCTGGGGTCAGCGTGGATATGAGTATGGTTACACCAACAATTCGCAGGCATACAATTGTCTACATTTATTTCAGGTTGATGCAGCTGTGAGGAAACAAGATGGCTGACCAAAAGTATTGCTTAGAAAACTGTTATGTCATTTGGACCATGAGTGCATACTTTCAATACTCATCATCAAAACTGTAATAAATGATAAAAAGCAAACGTGCCATGTCAGGTGAGGAAAAACTGACAGTCATTGTTATATGAATAAAGGACTCTGTCATACCAAAAAAAGATGAACTGAAAAGTATATGAAGTGTGGGAAAATGGAGTTTGACAAAAAAAAAAAAAAAGAATGATAATGATGGTAACAAGGCTCAAGCACCTTACCTGGCTACTGACTGGATGACCTTGGAGGAAGTGTCCTTTATGTTGGTCAGGAAACGCTCTGTTCCTCCCCGTAAGATATCGAAGAGGCCACTGCCTGACTGATCAGGATCATACATGCCTGCAGAGAGGATATAAACATGGCACTTTTGCACACATGATCATAGCTTAAGCACTGACACTGGGTTTAGCTGGAGAAATAAGGGTCACAGTTTAACCCACAATGACTGTTTTCATATTATCATCTACCAAATGGACTGAAATACATTACTGTTCAATAAGCCACAATAAATGACTAATTAGAAAATCATAATTAAAAATATAAGGTAGTGGAACAGTAAAATACATCTTCTATAACTGCAGATGCGGATATGACATAATACAAATTCCCTCTTAGCTGTAATCTGCATGATATTGATGAACATAAACACTATTACACACAACAAACTCTTAATGACATTAAGAAGTGGCCCAAAGACACTTTTTTTACTTGAAGGTCAATGAACAGATAAAAGTTTCTTTCAGTTGTGAGCTGTCTGATGTTGAGCTACAACAACAGGTAGATAACTCAGATGGACTCATTTACTGCTCAGGTCTGACAGTATGAATGGACAGCAGGACTGGAGCCACTCCTCGAGGGAAAGAGCAAACACATCCTGCTTTTCGACAGATGGTTGACTGGCCGTGCAGAAATCCTCTTAATGGACAGTACACAGTCTGCATGTGTGTGTGTATGGTTGTTTGTGTGTACGGGTGGGAAAATTATAAGCCTATTATCCTTATTTAGACAAAAGGTGCAGATTGATAAAAGAAATATGATTTTTCTGTTTGTGTACTTGTGTACAAGACATACTGTAGTGTGTGAAATCACCAACAGCAATCGTGCCAAATGACAATCTGTGGCTACAAAGTTTGTTTTCTCAAACACCTTTTTTTGGCAGGCAATAAATCCTGTGACTGCTCTTTTGTATTCTGCCACAGATTGACACTAAAACAAACTTAAAAACTGAGTATGCCGGCAATCATGGCCAGTGGCATTGACATTAAAATATCTCCTTGTAAATATAGTATTAAATAAGCTACATGTGAGCCTGTTGGCCTCAGGTTTCTGCTCGAGACCGGTCAAGGTTAGTGAGTTAAAGAATGATTAAAATATTGTCTGAGTAAGTAGAGTAAGATATCTCATTATGTTAGGAAAATTCCAGACATATTTATAATGTTTCTATAAATCACCATGCAAACGTTCTCACAATCATTCTCATAACAAGTGACCTACTGAATGCAGGGTGGGTGGGATATGGGTGGTGTGTGTGTGAACATGTGTTCCTGGCTGATTAGGAATTACTGTAGAGGTTATAAAAAAGTCTTGCTCAGTTGCAAGTTCAAAGGCACATTTTACAAGACAGTTCTATTTATTTGGCTATTTTAAAGTGCTAATATGTAGTTGTTAGAGAGCAGCATAACAAATGGGGTTATAGGTTGTCAATGAGTTAAATTTCATTTTTGGAAACAGGAGAGACTGAGATAATAACATGACATTATGGCTCTGTATTTAGATTCAGATTCACCCTCCCTATAAAAACCAAAGACAACAGGCAACAAATGCAACAAAGTTCAAACCCACAGAGAAGAGAATACTGTCATCCAAACAAACTTTTACCTGCATTGTTGTGGACGTTGTGGATCTGCATGGGCGGCTGGGCTCCGTTGTTGCCAAAACCTCCATTCTGCTCCAGCAGCTGCAGACATTCATAGCCGTCAAACACTGGACGCCAACAGTAGTACGCACTCAACATTGTAACAGGTAGCGCAACAAAATGAAAACGAAGCTGACAAAAAAATTCAAAGCAAAAAAAAAAAAATTGCAGCCAGGACCTTGGGTTTTTGCCAAGGATGTTGAAAACTGTACGAACGAGGAACAGCAACCAATAAGAAGTTAGGAGAGAGAGAAGAAAATCATCAGAAAAACAGATTTTTTAAAAAAGGGAAAAAGATATTACTAAGTCATCTGAAAAAATGTAAAATACAGTAAAGATACCAAACTGCATCCCAACAGAGAACAAAATAGCATCAATCAAATCCTGAGTATTAAGCAACAGGTCTTGTCCCTGTCCCTAAATGCAAAATCACCAGTTCAAAAACATTTCCAGAAAGTAAATTTAAAAAATAGTTTAGCATCAGACGAGCTGATATATAGACGAGAACTGGAGTGTCTGTCCTAAAGCAGCCAGACAGCATCTGCGTCTCGCTTCCCCTCCGGGATGTCTGCCGTATTTTCCTCTCAGTGTTTCACTTCCATCTCTCCTTTTTTTCTCAAGTTTTCTCCTCTCCCTCCTCTCTGTTCCATCTCACAGTCTGCCTCTCCATATGTCTGCGCCACGAAGCAGCAGAGAGAGAGGAGGTGGAGGAGGAGGATTATACTCTCCTTATGTCCAGCAGAGAAACCCCCTCTTAACCTTAATCAGATCAGCGATCACTAAAGCTGCCTTCACTCTGCACACATTTTGCAGCTATTATCATGATTCACTTCGGTAAGAAATTGGTTCTAGTAGAGAATAACTTCTTGCTTCACTTTATTAATCTGTTCTGTGCAACTGCAAAAACTTACAACAAGATGCAAGTATCAAGGACCTAAAGTATTAGAGCAAAGGGAAAATAGATTTTTATAATAAGAGATTTTCTTGAAGTGGCAATCAGTGTATGATTTCCAAAAAAAGAGGGGAAAATATTAAAAAGTATTAACATTTAATTGTAATAGCAATTGTAGTATTATCAGGATATATAAATGTATGTAAGCACTGCACAACAGAAAGCTGTTGTAAGAAAGAGTAATAAGTGTAAACCTGGAGCTTTCTGACATTGAAATCAGCTTTGCATACTAGAAATCACAACTGTGGCTGAGGATTTGGTGATAAGTACCAGGATTTGTGGATTTGTGGAAAGAATCATAAGAGGCTGTGGTGGCTTTGTTGGTCATGGCCAGCCAGGGTAAAATGCTTTTCTATTCCAAAACCTTGACTTAAGTCCTAAATCTGATTTTGCTGAATTAGCTACTGGGGGGTCGTGGATGGAAATTAAATGTTTTTTGTTTTACAGAACACAATGCCAAACAAAACACTGCTTTATTGCTGAAGTGTTGGCATTACTTCATTATTTCAGTTTCACCTATTTTCCACCTCTCTGTCTCTCTTTGGACCCATTAGGACCATGCCAGCTGGGAAGAGAGGAGCCTTGGAGAGAGAATACAGATCCCTTTGAGCTTGCCACTGTGTATGTGTGTGTGTGTGTGTGTGTGTGTGTGTGTGTGTGTGTGTGTGTGTGTGTGTGTGTTTTGGTTGTACGAGGCTGAACAAGTGTAACCACATCAGCAATTTGAGGACACGACTCCACACACAGCGGAAGAAGCCGTGTGGTCTGCCTGTCAATAGCCTCTTCACAGGCTATTGGATGTGCCCCTGCGTCTCTGCTAATCAACTTGTTTACTCCAAAATGCACTCACCTACTCAGAACTGATACCTGAAGCAGAAACCACTTTAGACAGTTCGAAAAAGACAAAGTCATGGCCCATACACCCTTTAATGCAATGTTAAGTGTTAAATGAATCAATTACTAATGTCTCAAAAGCATCAATAAGGAAAGAGAAATATGGTCTCATTATGCTTTCAAATGCATTTAGCCTTTGAGTTTTGGCTTTCTCTTCAAAATAAATAACAATGAAAATAGGAACAGAGCAATGTAGTATCGCTTCTTAAATCTGGTGTTGTGGGTTTTTTTTTTGGGTTTTTTTTTACAATGACGCAGAGCACAATCATGCACACACCTACCTCTGTAATGGGAGACTTGGGGTTGACGTTGCGTGCTGCTGCAATCTCCTGGAGTTGGTTGACCAGCTCTGTAATAGACAGACGCTCCTCTGGGTTCACCTTCAACATGGAACCTGGACAGCAGGAGGAGGAGGAGGAGCAGGAGGAGAGGGGTGCAGTGGAAAAGAAGAATATGCTAAATATCTGAAAAGGTACTTGAAGGAAGCAATACATGAAGAAGACAAAAGCCCTAAGAAGATACCCATTTCCAAATTATTGAAATCAAGGACATTTATGATTGATTAGTAACAATTTGTAGTAATTACATGGACAACAATCAAGGTGATCAGTATTTCAATTCATATTCTTTTGAGGTAAATTATTTTTTACATTTCAGTGCCACTCTTTGCAGGAAAAGAACAGATTTGAATTGTGCACCAGGTAGAGCTGTTTAACCTAAGCTTAACAAGGTCCTGACAGCAGGGCCAATATTCAACTTGTCATGGTATTTCTCTCTACCATCTCTATATGAACATTACGTTTAGAGGTGTAGTCCTAAACATATGGTACAGGTGACAGTGAATTTGAGCTGTGGTGACTGTGACTTGCAGGTGACAAGAGTAGAGGAAACTAGAGCGATGGATGAATAAATGGGCCGACAGTACGTACGTATAAGGTCGTGATACACCGTGTACTTGACGTCATTCTGAGGGATGGTGTATTTCCCATTGACAATCTGCAGCTTGGCCCCCTCCTCGAATGGGTGCTGCTTAAAACACAGCAGGTAGAGGATGCATCCCAGGGCCTGCATGGGAGTGGAAATAATAAAGACAATAATAAACTCTTAAGTTGTTTTTCTTCATGAACAGAAAAAACTGATCAAAAAATCGTCAACAAAAGATATTGACATAAAACACTGCTGTGTCCAAAGAACTAACAGAGAAAGGGCTAGATAATGTTTGTCAATAACTCAATAATAAACAACAACAATAATAAATAGTTACTACTATTACAAATAATCAAATAATAAGTGTTATTAGTTTGCCTCTGTTAAAGGAGACAAACATTATGTCGAACCGGAAAACACAGTATTTTTCCGGACTTAAGAATAACACATGATTTTCTCTATGAAAAAAGGACCACAACACTGTGAACGTGGTCTGCAGACTATGCTATTTGCCATTTTATCAACACAGCTAAATCCTCATGGCTTCCTTCCAATATACCAGTCAGAAAAAAAAACAACTTTGAGTATCTTGGCTTCACACACAATCTCTATTCTACAGACATTATAATGGTTAGCTCAGCTTTAGCAACAGTGAATCTTGGATTGGTTGGGGATTAGTGATAACATTATGGGAAAGAACATAAAAAAGGTGAAAGCTCTGACCCAGATGTCCTGTTTCTCATTGATGGGGAAGTTGGAGTAGAGATCGATCATCTCTGGTGTTCGGTACGCTGGGGTGGTGTTCCTTGTGATCTACACACAAACATAGAATAACAAACACAAATAATCAGCTGTTGGACCCAATGGGAGTTGCAGTAGAAAAGGCCAGGGCTATAGTCAGTCAACTGATTCCTGTAAGACACTGCTTTCTTTCTGAGAGACATTTATAAAATTAAGAAAGAGCTTAGAGCAAAAAAAAACATTTTTTTTCTGATATTTTTCATGAAAAGAAACACTGTTACGTGTCCTCACATAGAGAGCTAAGCATGCTTTCAGAAACAAATGAGCCACATTTAAACAGCCGTCACACAGGTCATTACATGTATTATCCAGGATCTCAGAGGACTTGCATACTAAGGTCATCTGTGGCAAAGCTGTCTGTGAGTCTGTGTCTGTGCGGTTATGGTATAAATATAATGAACCCGATTGAACAGTGCTTCCTGGACCTGTAGTTGTTAATTCAATCATACGTTTCTGGTTCCTGCCCGACACCGTGACATCAGTATTACCACTGATCGACCGTATATCTAACTGCGTTTTTTTTCCCCTCTCAATTGCATGACTGAATTTTGTGTTAAATAATATGCAAAATATATAATATGAGGGCTGAAGAAAATGAATTTAGTTCCAAATCATTTATTCTATCAACAACTACAGAATTCATATTTCTAGTTGCTATATGCATTGCTTGCTATGCTTCTATATGCATGTATTGTACTGATAATCCCAATATTACTTTATCACTCAATCTATTGTGAAAGGAGGACCCTGTGGCAATTAACCTTAACTGATGTTTGTTTCTGTGTGTGTGTGTGTGTGTGTGTGTGTACCTCGTCCTCCACCATGGACCTCTTCTGTGCTGACCAGCTGTAGTCGGGGTAATGTGATACTGTGGTGGCGCTGCCAAAGTCACACAGCTTGATGGTGCCCTGGTTACTAATCAAGAGGTTCTCAATCTGCAACAGAACAAGAAGGCAGCGGGTTAGCATGTCAATCAATACACATTTAATTACCACTTAGTAGTATTGATGGGAAGCGTCCACTGCAATATATATTATAATTGGCGGCCCAGCTTTGATACTTCAGTCGCTCAGTCACCACCAAGCAACAACAAACCTTGAGGTCTCTGTGTATGATTGGAGGCTTCTGTTTGTGCATGTGCTGCACGGCGCGGCACGTCTGGTAGAGGATTTTCAGCACAGTGTCACAAGACAGGGGGGCTCTCTGCTCTACCCGCTTTATGAAGTCCACCAGCTGACCTGAGGCAGGAAAGATACAAACAGATGAATGAATGAAAATCCATGAGTCAAAATGAAAGTAACAACCCACATGGCTTAATACATAATTGTAAAGGGTCAATTTTAAAACTACTGACTAAAATGAAGTCTGTAGTAAATTAACAGTCACGCTGAACAGAAAGGAAGCAGAGCAGGAAGTAGAAAGGCCACAGACGGGAAAGTGTTTCGTCACAAGTGCATTTCAATTTAAGTTCCTGAGAAAGCAGTTCTGATGACTCAGATTTACTGCAGTTTAGTTTGATGAATGAGTAAGTACTGATTCAGTGGTAAAGAAGTGAACAAAGAAAGAGGTAGAAGACAGAGTAGGTGTCTCTCTGTGCAGAGGAATCTATGTATTTACCTTTACACAACTCAGTGAGGATCAGGAACTCAGCCTGTCCGGTGTCTGACTCCTCCTTACTGATGGAAGCAGCAGAGCAGAACTGAACCATGTTGGGATGACCTGAAAGCTTTTTCTGTACAGCAAGCAGGTCAAGGAGCAAACAGTATAAACACTACAGCAGTGTCAAGACTGGTCTCGGGTCAGTCATTTCAGAATCTCAAACAGAAATCACTAATCATCCTCAGGTGACAAAGTTGGTAAGATTTACCTGGTGCACTTTGAATCTACCATTTCTGAAATATGTCACAAAATGTGTGGCCATTGATTTGGGCAGAAATCTCCTCTCCATTTTAAATTGATCTACTCTACAATCCACTTTGATGCATAACCAAGCAAAGTCAAAAAGGAGCAATTTCTATTCTAAAGCTGTTCTGTATCCTGCTGCTCAAAACAGTGAAGCAGGAAGAGATTATGGTCGGGTGATAAGAAGAATTCACTGGTGACTTTAGACTTTATTTTTCTGCCTCATCAGCATTCAAGGCATTAGTTCTGACACACAATGTTGCAATGGGATGCAGAGTGACTCATTTATAAAACTGTGACACTGCAATGAACTACATGCCATGAAACAACTATTGCCCAACTGTACAGGGATGTCCCAGCATTTCCGAGCATTTCTAGCTGCTGACCAGAACATTTGTTAATTCCCTTCATCTCATTGATAAAATCGAACTCGAACAAATTAACTCCGTAAAATAAAATCTACCCAGAGACACTGAAATACAATGGATGCCTCAGTGCTTTGATCTTATTTCTTCTGGCAGCCTGTGAATGGCACATCTGTGCATTAAACCCCTTCGGAATATTTCATTTTCTGTCCTGCTCACTGTTTCTTCTCAAACAGGAAACACACAAGGCTGTTTAGTGTGTTTCAAGGACAGAACCACATAACACATAGCATCTGTGTTTGTGAAAACACAAGGCTTTTATGAACTTAAGCACTGTAAATATGTATTAGTTCCTAGATTGCACATGCTGGCATTGTGTGGCACTGCCAATAAACTACAAGTGATCTCGTAATGACAGTATATAATGCTGGAGGTGCATTCCATAATCTTATGAAGTCATGGGCTAGAATTGTCTTTATCACATGTCTCCCTCTGATATGTGCTAAAACAAAAATGCTTTACGCTGATCATAAGAAAACAACCACGTGTCATTTCATTAGGGTCTGGAAGTGATAAAGGATACCATGAAGCAGACTTCCTGTATGATTTCCTTGTTCTTCTCTTCTTCGTTGGACAGCAGCCTCTGAAACAAAAGCGCACACACACAGAACTTTGGTTTATTGATGTGAACATAACTACAGTAGAGTACTGAACTAATATACTGCATCAACAAACTAGTCCATACAGTATTTGCTCTGAACATGAGAAAATGGATTTTGATGCCAAATCAAACAGGACAAGAGATTATCACATTACTGCTTGTGCTGATTATGATGACTGACAAGTTCAGTGACCCCTGACACAATTCAGTCTGGATGTAAACCCAGAGAGAATCTGCCTTGTGCATTTTACACATTTGTGCATTAAAAGTATAGATGGTAGAACTGAATTTGATTGATTGAAAGTAAATAAAGTATTTTGGCAACTTCTTTGATTTGCTGCTTGTTTGTCTTTTATGATAGTAAATGAAGATTTTAGACTGTTGGTTGGACAAAGGATGCAATTTGAAGACATCACTTTGGTCTTTGGGATATTGTGATGAGTATTTCTTTTTGTGACATTTTGTAGACTAAAGGATTAATCGATTAATGATGGCAACAATCGGCAGATGAATAGATAACAAGTTTGTTAGCTGCAGCCCTAATAATTGTTGACATTTTAATGAAAACAACACACAGCATTTTAACCCTACATATGTCAGCAGTACACACACAACATGGACAGAATAATAAAGTATGCAGCAGAAGGTCCCTGTATAATCAAAACTGTGCCATAACTCTGTGAGTCTTGTCGGTCTCCTCAGCAATCTGATTGACAGCATAGCAACAGAGGCAGCTGCCTATATTTGGTACAATCAAATTTTTTTAACAGTTTAATTATATGTGGTTAGCAGTTCATAGTTAATGTCCCATCTTATGTAGTAACATAGTGCATACTGCATTCTATGTTCTCATAGGCACAGGCAAGGGATAAATATGTAGTATTTACTGCATAGCATGTAAAATGCAGAATCAATGAGGACAGAGCTCATGTTAATGACTCAGTTTATCATTTATAGACACTGCTGTGCCTACTTACACTTAAATGAAGGAATGAATGAATGATTGCACAATACTAAGTGGTGCAGCTTGTGAGTGGGGCTCAACCTGTAATAAGCAGCAACAGATAGGTACACTTTAATCTTACCTTGAGGGCATAGTCTTTACCACCACTCATGTCCTGGGCTTCATACACAAAGGCAAATCCACCTGAGACAAAAGAGAGAGCAACCAGATTGTCATTTAAATTGAATGGTACATGTAATCTTAAGCTCTTAAAATGATACATCGTCATCACTCTGAGATGTTCACTGAGCAGGATGTGTTGTAATACGATGTAGCAACTGCCTTCACTGTCTTGCACGAGAGTTCGTGGAATTTTGCGAGATGTATGTTTTCCATTTCAAGGTGGAAATAACACCAGCACAACATTCATTTCGTTACAATCCACAGGATACTGAATTCGTTTAGTTTTACCTTGTGACTACACAGAGCAGTAAAACCTCCAGTAATGCCTGCTTCACATACACACCCCATAAACATTTAAACATGGAACCTGCCAAGTATAATCACAGTCTTATCTGCTGGCTATTGGGTAGCCACATCAGAGAAGCTGGAGCTTAAGTGCCTCGCTCAAGAAGTAGTATCAAGAATTGAGTAATTCCTTCTGTTCCTTTCCAGACTGAATGCTAATCAGATGACCAGGCAGGACTGTAACAAAAGCTTTGATGGCTGTGAAATATGACAGTGACAGTATCTTGGAAAATGGCAATTGGGGCACTTTACTGCTATGCTATGCTAACAGTAGCTGCCATTAGCTAGTTTGCTCACTTAACCAATGCCCCAGGAAAAAGAATCCAATTTTGCCAGGTAGGATGTTCTCTTGTCTTTCCCTGAGAAGCATACAGCTGGACAGACTGTTCTCAACTCAGCATACATTTTTATAGAACAACACCACACCTCTATAATTAAAATTTACAAATCAGTGCTACTAAGAACCCAGAACCTAAAATGGGCCATTTCTTGTAGTTTAGTTAACAGTCTGTCAGAAGTAGATCTTTAACTTAAGTAAAAGTGGCAATATGTGAAAATACTCTGTTACAAGAAAAAGTCCTGCTTTCAATATCTCTAAAAGTACAAAAGTATCAAAATAAAAATATTTTTAAAGCACCAAAAGAAAAAGTGAGGAACATCCCATATATATATTTGATTATAATTAATGTGCTCATCAGCTTCTTGTTGGAGTCGGTGGAGGTGGGGCTCATTTTAATTATTTTATATCCCGCTGGGCTGCTTAATTTATAGTAATACATCAATTTATTAGTTATTTTTTATTTCTATTAGCAATCTGAAATTGCAAAGAAACTAGTACTAATTTGAGTTATAAAACAAATGTAGTGGAGAAAAAAGTACAACTATTGACTCCAAAATGGAGTGGAGGTATAAAGTAGCGAAAAATGGAAGGTAAAGTACTATTAACTCAAAATTGTACTTAGATACCATACTTGAGTAAATGTATGTAGTTACATCCCACTACTGCAGTTTGCACTGCTGAAAAATGAAAATGATAACAATAACAATAAATAAATAATCTTAATTCAATTTTATACATCAGTACGTCATTATTTGTTTCTTGTGATGGCTCAGTTTTGGTGGGTATCTGTGCTCTCAAGAAATCATATTCAGCAAGTCACAGTCCAAACACTGGGAGGTTACCACAGTGATGAGTAAATCAACTACCAGCTCTGCTCTGTGAAAACCTGAATGAGCACATGCAAGAATGTAATCTTGAAAGCTTTATGTTTGCCCAGATGTGTTCAGTGGCTTCTACTTTGCCAGTCCTGATTTTTTAACCTTATCTGAGATTGAAACCAGCAGCCTGATGGTTGCACAACACTAGTTTTATTGCATTTTGAGCCAATTCCATTTACTTAACGCATTCTTTATCTTAAGACAAACTCTGTGCAAAAGCTCAAGTGAAGCTATTGAACCGGTACGTGCAACAGCAGTAACTCTGTTTTAAGAGTGCACACCCTTCCCTGTAGGGATAACATGTCTTCCTCTGTTTTTGTGCTGGTAAAAGAAAAGTGATGCAACCTGTCAGGCTTTTTTCCTTTGCTGCAATTACAAATCCATTTCAAGAAAAATACTGAAAATAGCTGGGAACTATCCAACTCCATCGTACTCACGCTTTCTAAATCATGCCTGGGTACAATCTTTGTGTTTGTGTACGATACTTACAGGAACACATAAGGATCGAAGCACAGCTTATCCACTTTGCTCTGAATAAAGAGGCCTCTCTTGTCTACTGTTTCACCTGCTCAGAAAAGGGCATAAAAGCCAAAAGAAAGGGCCAGCCAGATGCCACCATTCCTGAAAACCTGTTTAGTTGCATGAAGATAATCTGTGCCCCAAAAAGCTGAAGAGGCAAGTATGTGGCTGTGAAACTGAGCTCACATTTGTGCGATGACTTTTTCTTACATCAGAAACACAGCAGAGTGGTTTCCTAAATTTACCCATGAGAATTATGTGGCTGCCCAAATATTCTTTGAATTGGAACGAACCTTGAACGACTGCTGCCTATCTGCCCAAGTGGCTGGTACAGCAGACAGACAAACTAGTCATGGCCTTAAAAAAAATAGAACCATCTGGTTACAGCCATCCATTGTATTCCCTCATGAAAGATCTTGGCGAGTAAACACAACAAAGACACTTTTCAAAGAGCAGGATGTTTGAAAAGGGCAAAGGTTTGGTGTAAAACGATCTCAAGTTTCACCATATGCTTTGGTTTCAAATCTTGGGTTTAACCAACTGTCATGGCTGAGGATGTGCAATCACAATAATATACCTACAGAAAAATAAAGGACCAGTGTGTAGGATCTATTGGCAGAATTTTGTTATGTGTTTATGCTTTCCTTAATGTATAATCACCTGAAAATAAGAATTGTTGTAGTCTGTACAATGAGCCCTTTACATCTACAGGGCCTGGGTCTACTTGTCCATTAAACAACAGAAACTTTAATAATCAGTTACTTTTTCAATGAAGCCGCATCATGAACGAGTTCAACTTTGACCTACTTGTCTAACTATATTAAAAACTCTGCTGATACTTACCTGGGCCTGCCTGATCTAACTGCTAATATTTAACCACAGATTGAATGACTATTCGTTGCTTATTGTATTTGTGGTTAAATGTGATTTAACCAGTATATTTGAAAGACGACACAATAGCAAGGGCAAAAATAAAAGTGTGATAGTATCAAAAGTTTGTCTTGCCACTTCGCAACAGGGACAAGAATCCCTGATCAGTGCCACACAGAAGAAACCTGATCTTTGGCTTCACACAAGTCTTGTAACCAGACACAGTTGTTTTGGTGCATTCAAACAAATAAAGGCTGCCATTTCAGATTCAAACTCAGACATACGATTATGAAGTTGCTGAAATGGGGTTTCCTTAGAATTTCGCAGGATATGATGACAATCTGCCAAATGGTATTTTTTGTGGTTAGAAGAGTTGAGAGAGTAGAGTAGTATAAGTCAGTCAGTCTATCTATCTATCTATCTATCTATCTGATAGTATATCTATAACTTGCTAATGAAAATCAAATCAAAAATATTTTATAATGAAATTCATGTTTTGTTTTGTCTTTTATTTGAGATGACAATCAACTGGCAAACTTTCAAGTGTCATGTACAAGAAATTTTTTATTGACACTGACCTTAAAGGGACCAATTTGGAAATCAGAATTCACTACCACAGTTAATCTTTTGTTGAAGATTTTGCAAGGTAAAAAACTCAGGGATCAGGGAGGCAGAAGCACTCAACCAATCTCTCTCCTGATGTCACAAGAAAAATCCAGCAAAGCTCTACAGATGCTTTGATTTGGCTGTTTGCGAAATCAACATTAAAAATGAGTCCTTAACCTGTCCTGTTAAGAAAAAGGTTTGGCAACATTATCATCACTGGTATTTTCAGTCAAACGTGTCTTGAGTCAGACATATCTGAGTGCCAAGGAAGATGATAAGGTTTGAGGTATGTAGCTAACTATAGGTTAGGATTTGGACGAGTAAAATGCAGCTTTGCGTACATTCATGTATCTCGCTGTGAATTACAGTTTAACGAGCAGGCAAGCTGAAAGTAAAAGTCATCTATGTGTAAGCTTCACATATCACAACCTGCAAATCGATTTGATTCTTGTAAGGCACACATGAAACCAAATTATCAGCTGGTGTTTACTTGGTGACTCATAGATCTGCAGTTGAATCGCTATTGTCATTGAGTACCAGTAGAAGTATGTCACGAATGCTAACCTGTTAGCCAGTTCAGCTAGCTAGCATGGCTAGCCGCGCAAGACGTTATCAACATTTCTCGTAGTGTTAAACCATCTCACCTTCAGCGATCACCCTCTTGATCTTCAGTTTCATCTCACCGAGCTCAACCACCTGTCCGACGAAGTCATTTTGGTCCCGGCTGGCCCCCGCGGACGATCCGGGCCCGGCTAGGAAATCCAGTGCCGACTGGAACAGGGACATTTTATCCGGTGCCCTGCTTCAGACTCACAGAGACCGGCTCCAGGTGAGGGAATGCGCTGTCTAAATCCAGGCAGGCCGAGGAGAAAACTGTACCGCAGTTTATTCTGTTATAAAGGCTTATGATCAGGTGATACTAGTCTTTCACTGGAAGTAAACATCCTCTTCCTGATGCGAGGTTGACGAGACCGCCGCCATCTCCAGGGCTGACTTCCGTGAAGGGTGATGACGTTAGGACACGATTCAGTCATGTGACAGAAAAAAAAAACGCTGGTTCGTTCGTTTTATTATTATATTTGTGATTTTTAAAGATGAATTATTTTTAAAATCATTTTGAAGGTTTTTGGAGCACTGATGTACAACTAAATTGTTATGACCTTTGTTAAGGCCACGTTTAGTTTACTGATGTACAAAAACCTGTGACATTAGTCAATCTTTACTTTTATGAGCAGAAATTATTTTAAAAAGAAAGAAAGAAAGATACAGCATGAACACAGTCCATCCAAAAACTAACGTTGCTCAATTTTATACAATATGTCCTATGTCAGAATCACGTGCCATCACAGCACAAGACAAGAGGCAGAAAATGTTTCTTAGTCAACT
Organism: Centropyge bicolor; assembly: GCA_037975185.1. Taxonomy (NCBI): domain Eukaryota; kingdom Metazoa; phylum Chordata; class Actinopteri; family Pomacanthidae; genus Centropyge; species Centropyge bicolor. The sequence continues at coordinate 8,658,559 of JBBMOC010000020.1, read as the reverse complement.
TACTTCCATTATCAGGGGGGTTGAGAACATCAACAAGGTTATTGTTACCTCCAAGGTTATCGTTACTTCCAGACACCCAAATTTTGCTACATAAGTATTTAAAGACAAGTGTGAAGGACAGACTCTCAGGTCAACTAACCATGGTCAATGCACAAATGAAACATTTCTTAATATCCATACATTTCTCTCACGAATTATTTGTTCAAAATTACAGACATTTTCACTCTCATAACAATCTTAAAATTAAAGTAAAAAAAACTGTAATCTAAAGTCTTATGATTCACACGTGTAAGAATGGTGTTCTCGTTGTACACAATATTATGTGTAAGTACGCCATCTACTGGACGCTTATCTGTACAGTCATCTACTATTTTCTGCGTCAGTTGATCAATATGTTCAAACCAAAACTAAAGTCTCACAAAGCCTTTTGAAGGTCTTTCCCAAAATGAGGACTGTTGTTCACTTTGTAAAAATGTCATCAGGTCTAAAATTCATCCAGATGTAAAGTAAATGCACACATGCACAAACACAGACCAGAGTCAATAGATGACAGTTTGAAAATATGCCTCATAAACTGTTGAGGAAAGAAAATGTTTCATTTACATAAAACAAACCATCATGGTAAACTCGCACCACATGCATAGTGCAACACAAAAAGACTTTTCATTTGGCCAAACCCGGAAGGGGAGCATGACAATGTTGGCAGAGAAATAGACCTGATAACAACAGGGCAGATTTATATGTAAGTTAGTGTTCAATCACTAAGATATACATATATGTATTGCTTGTCCTTCTTCTTCTGACATCCCTATGCTGCAATATAGTAAATCATAGTACAATATTCCTACTCATTTAAGTATACTGTATACTTGTTTGTTCTGGACATTATCAGCTATGTATTGCAAAATGTAACACATGTGTCATTTAAACTTGTTACATCACAGGATTTATGCTCATTTGGGAAACAACTCCAGAATGAAACAGAATGACAGATGTAGCTATACTACTTGGTACAAAATGTGAATTTTGGCCAGACCACGAGAGATATGAGCTGATGTGGAGGTAGAGCAAGGATAAACAGATAAAAGAGACACTTGTGGAGTGAGGGTTAATTTCAGGTCAACTCTAATGCCAGTCAGAATCAGCCACATTAGCCACAAACAAGTTTGTCTCAATGAGCATATTGTATGGGATACGACATGAAAAACAAGATTTACAGAGTGATACAATGTTATCTAAAAGTCAGCAATCTTGCCCAGTTATAATGTCACATCATTTTACAAATTTACTTCAGAGGGACTACAAATTCTAAGAAAATTAATCAAATTGCCTAAAGTTCAAATATATTTTTTCCTTGTTGGACTGTTTTGTAAACCTGCATATTCTATATTTTTATATTGGTGATATTGGTTCACGAACTGAAATGACTGAAAAGCTGACATGCGAAAATTAAACACCACGAAACCTACCTTTAGAAATTAAATGATTAAATTAAGAATCTGTAAATTTTAAATCTGGTGCCATCTACCTAAAATATGTAAATCCATATGTGCTCTGTTTGTTTATTCTCTTGTTTAGAATTATTGTGCTAGTAATGTCATTGTATTTTCCCCCCATAATGTAAAGGTGTATTTAAAAACATGTGACCTCGTAGGTTCAGTAATGACCTGTACACATTCATGATATGGGACCATTGATCGAGTATGATGTACCCAATTATGTCACAGGGGAGGAAAGTGCATTGACTCGTTGTGGGTTTTTGTATTACCCTGACAAAATTGTAAGTGCATACTTGATGCTGGTACTGCAACCAGAAAACTTTTGGCAAGCAGAGTATTTGGAAAAATATAGTTTGAATTGACACAGTCACCAATAAAAACAAGGCTGTCTTACTCACTCACTAACATCACAGAAAAGGGATGTTATGGCCAAAGAATGTGTTTTTTAAGATGCATCATGCATTTCCACTTTAATGACTAGTTCCACAGTATTTGTTGACTGTGTCAGCTGTTGCGGTAAGCAGTGAACCGATGAGCAATGCTAGCTGCTTCCTCTACTTTTTAAAAAAAATTTATTATTTTTTATATGAGGATTTCAAAATATTCCCTATAGTGCTTCAACTCAACTCAACAGCTGTATGTTTGATAGTGGAAACAATCACACACACCCAAATATTAGTGGTATCATCATATCCTCCATCCTTTCCTGTGTTTTGGCTAACGCTTGTATCAAGGTCTTACCACAGCCTCGTTGATAAAGGCATTCAAAACATGTGTGGTTCAGAAAGTGATATACCATATAATAACTGGACAAATCAGAAGACACAGTGTGATTACTCAGTGTTCTGCCTGTGAGTTCACAGTATATAGAGCCATATATCGACTCAGATTTCAGGGTATAAAAGGTCAAGTTTGAGAAATGAGGCCATTTTTGCAATCTGGACTTCGGGTCCTAGACAGATTGTAAGGACACTGATACCACATTACAAAATATCATTAGACAGGTTACAACATCTTGCTCTATCTCTTTCTTTGCGGCACCTTCTGTGCTAGTACACATAGCAGTGCAGTCAAAATAAATCTGGTTGCAAAGGAGAGGAAAATTAGATTTTTCTGCCCTTATCTTAGTTTTGCTGTTTGCTATTTTAAAACGCCACACGTCTTTTGCGTAGATGGATGATATTTCCATTTGTGTTTGGTTGAATTTTCACAAAGTGTAAGATCATCAGGATATAATTAAAATTAATCAAAGATAATAAAATTGATGAAACAAAATTAATTATGGTGAAATTGTCATTAAAAGGTAAAGAAATAATGGAAATACAGTGATGAAAAGATTAGAGAAGACAGGATATGGCTAAATTTTAAAATACTTCTTCCATCAAGTCAATATATTTGAGACGATACCACCAGACAGTAAGGAGGGTCTTTCCTTCCTCTCACTGATTGGGCACACCCCTAAAACGATCCCACATCCTCGCTCTCTCATTGGCTCACTCGTCTCCTATGAAACGCTAAAATTCGACTTACTATAGACCAAATAACACGCCAGTCAATTAAGGACGCGACGCCCCCAGCATGAACCGATCTGTCGGCTGATGTGGGACCAGTGAGCTGAGGACCAATCACAGTCCTTCATTTTGACAGGCAAGTTTCCCGTTAGCACCAGGAACGCGACAACTCTATAGGGCGTTAATGTGCGGGGGTGCGTTCAAGGGCTAAAAACCACTCAATGTGTTTGTTTTTCCGAAAAATTAATGCATTTATATTGATGAATGGATATTCTCGTATTTTAAATAGCCAGTATGTACAGTAAAATGACATACTATCACTTCTGTCAGCATGGCCATTATAAGCTACTGTGCTTTTGCAGCCATTCAAGAGGCATAGTTCAAAAACAAGAAGTGGTCTTGGAATAACCTGCAAAGGCTACTTACCTATAATATATATATTTTTAACATTCATTATAGTAATAGCTATATATAATTTTAGCACAATATTTTGAATGAAACAGTGGAAGTATGAAGTCAAGTTTAAAAAATTATGATAATATTTTGGTGTGATGCAAACTTTCACATGTCTGGACACTTAGAATGTATTGCTTTTATATCTAGTAACATATTGAATATCTGTAATTTATATGCTTTGTTGTTTCATTAATATTATTATTATTTTCTTCTTCTTCTTTTTGTTATTATTACTATACTGGGTATTTTGAATTAAACAGTGGGAATGTGAAAATACAATGTAAACTTTTTCATATGAGTGGTCTCATTCAATCAAACCCATCTGATGACCTGAACTATCTACCACTACTACTATTAACATATTGATATTATAATTTCTATATGATTAACAGTGTGCATTCAGCTATGACTGAAAGTTTCTCAGAGACCATCATTACTATAATCATTACTGTGCTCGAAACCCTCTTGGGGGCTTTTAAAGAAGCTCTAAATTAGCGTGTGTGTATCGTATAACATTATTTATAAACAACAGCATTCAACACAGTGCGTTCTTGAACATAGCTGGTGCGGTGACGTCATGACGCCAGGGCGTGCCCTGTCAGTTTTCCTGGGCAGCACCACGCTCGCCTGTGACTGTGAGTCCTGCTAGCCGTCGCACTTCACAAGCCATTCAAACAGAGCAGCTAGCCGGTGATCTAATCCAACACAAGCCCTCACCTTCAGGGACTGTCAGCTTCAGCAGGGACTCTCGCTTACCGGTGTTTGGCAGCCCACGGAGGGACACGACCAAGATGTCTAAAGACACGGAGGGCAAGAGCGAGAAGATTATGGACGTGGAGAACAAGGTGTTGTGGTACCCGGACTCCAAGAGGAACACTCAGATGGACAAATTCAGGATCCAGGTCAACGGGGACTACGGACTTAATCTGGGTGAGTGAGAAGACAGACAAGGAGACACACAGGCAGAGACTGAAAAAGGTTTGTTACAATGAACAGAAGGCGGATTTTTTTGAGCCGAATATCTGACCTAAACCTAATAGCATCTGTCCATATACTCCATGTTGTGTAAGAACCCTAATTACCTTACAGACAGCTTATTACCTCTAAATTACCACTTTCCAAAGCTGCTTTGCAGCGCAGCGTTTCAAGCTAGCTCCGATGGCAATTTTAAGGTGGTACTGAAGAGACAGTGAATCAGCATAAACACACATCTCTGCAGGTATAAACTGACGACAGCATCAATAAAGATGACGGCTCCCCCTTTATTTTATTTTATCATTAATAACAAGCTGTTTATAACTCTGCAGCTCTCCCATGTCTGGGTGACTCCCAGCTCCCAACTCAAAGCCTGTGAGCCTGCAGATGAGAGAGAGAGAGAGAAAGAGAGAGAAAGAGAGAGTGAGTGAGTGAGTGAGTGAGAGAGAGAGAGAGAGAGAGAGCAGCTTCAATTGTCTCTGACAAACCGTGTCAGTCTAATCCAACAGGCTGCTGCAGGAATGCTGAAAAACTGCCTCCACTGGGGGCTGAACAGACAGAGAGAAGGGGTGTTATGCAATTTAGGAGAG
>JBBMOC010000020.1:8497418-8653449 GCA_037975185.1 Centropyge bicolor | reverse complement strand
CCAGTCCCCCCCCCCCCCCCCCCCCGCATATTGATCTTAACGTACAGGTTGATGATATATCAAAGCAGCTTATGAAGAGCATACATTTTCTTTTTCATCTATATCTCCTGAATAGTATCAGAAGGAAACAACATGATAAGGGAATATCAGTGTCTGGCTGATCTGCTTACAGGTCATAGATGCATGCACGCTGACTAATGATGGTGAATAATTGTTACTGAGCTATAAAGGGCCAAAAATATTGGTGACCACTCCTTTAAATTATACTTGCAGTTTACTAAAGAAGCCAAACCTTTATGAATCATCCTGATCTTCCTGTGTGAATGTAAATACAGACTGTAGAAGGAGAACTGTACCCACTGACTGGATTCACTTGACATTAACCATTAATTATTGTGTTGAGATGATCAGTGACTTTATTCTCAAGATTACAGAAGAAAAGGCCAGACTTTTGTAGGAATTTTCTTCGGCTTCTGGTTTGATAGTTATTAGTGGACCATGACAGATCCCTGGGGGCTGATTTCAACCCATGATGTTGGAAGTAATCAATTTGCCTTGTTTTCCTCTAGTGGTATTTGTACGAATGATTTTTTTCTCGTGTTAAGTCAACTGTTTTGCAGTTTTACATTCTGTATTTGAGCTGATTTTCACACCAGCGCGTTATATTTGTGTCATAAATCTGTAGTAATCACAGACTCTCTGTCATCTAGCCAACTACAATGACCTGTACCAGTGGTCAGTGGACAACTACTCAGAGTTCTGGGGAGAGGTGTGGCGCTTCTGTGGAGTGGTCAGCTCCAAGCCATATGACGAGGTGAGTCCAACCTCTGCTAGTACATTGTCATCTGACAATAAAAACAAAACTGTTGTTTACAATAGTGCTAACAAATGAGATGTTTCAAGGTTCTATAAAGGCTGGCAGAGGAGAGATCAGGCTAATTTTGAACTTTGTCAGTCTGCTTCATTCTACTGGCTATAAAGTAGTATGTTAACCTCCTTCAATGCCATACCTCATTGTGTAACACTATACAATGGTTCCCACCATAGGCATATTATTGGGCCACATTCATTAAGCGCACAATTTCATTTCTATTTTCAGCGTTTTTCACCACATTTCCAGAACAGTTTGAACGCAGGACAAAAGACTGATGGCACTATGCCACCACTTACGTCACTGTGTTGGGCACACTTGATGTACATGATTTGCAGCACACATATCATTCATGTTGCAACATACCCATCTTTTAGTTATCTGGAATAGCTTGATGGCACATGGTTAAAACTTTCTCAGTATTTTTGGCGTCCACGATTGACATGTTTTGCAGCACAGATATCATTTGTGTTGCAACACACCCATCTGTGAGCTATCTGGAACAAGATGTCTTTTTTTCTGCTCACACAAACAGAGTAATGTCTCCATTGGTTGTGGATCCTTTTTTTGCCCCACTGTCCTGCTCATGTGGCCTGACAGCAAACATTTGTTTTTGGTTTGTAATTGAAAATCACATCGCTTCTCTTTTCTCATCCAGACACATACAGAGATTTGAGACTAGAACGTAATTGAATAACATAAAAAAGTTGTTTCCTAAATGTTTTAAGTTAGAATCTGACTGAATAACTTCACTGTTGTGCTGTAAGTTGGGGAACAGTCCTCCTTTGTCATTGTTTTCAATGGGAAGGGAGTAATCTGATATGATAAATCCTCCTTGAATAGATACATAAAATCTCCAATTGATGATATCTGTCAAAGTGGCTGCTAGAATAGACAAACCAAACAGTTCCTTTTGAGATAGTGTCATCGTTCTCCACCCTGTCTGAAATCTCACAGTGGTATTTCTAACCAGTTTATTTGCAACCAACCATTTAGCTCAGTTGTCCCGTTCAATTTGACCCTGTGTTATCAAGGTTACATTGAAAATCCAGCTGGCAACAGGAGGCTTCACTGAATTATCTTAATTTATGTGTGAATTTAATTTACTGTCTCGCCTCTTATTGGTGCTTAGTTCCAGGATATAGACACTTAGGTCAGTATGCGGTAATCAAGGTGTCTGTGGTCAAGGCTCTGTGTCGTGTTGTCAACACACCCCTTTTGTACACATAGATAACACATTCCACGTCACTTGGGCACATGCTCTTTTTTTTAATCAGACGTTTTCTAACCCGCTTGATCCTCTCTTAGGTTTACAGTCCCAGCAGGCATTGGATGGAAGACAGGGAGACAATAAGCCAGTCAGTCAAACATGTTGTAACAGGGATGTGCAGTGGGCTGTTTTTCAAGTGCAGCAACACAGTCAGCTGTTACAGTGGTGGAGGCATATGCATATCCATAACAATTGCTCAAGAACAATTGTGGTTGCAGCCCAATGCAGAGCTCATTCTCATCGGTCATATCTTGGGTTCTTGTCTACAATTTTATTAAACAGTAGTGTGTGCTGTCCACTTAATCTATACCAGGCATTCTGCGCCAGCATGAGCATCAAAACTTTGAATTACATGGACTTTGTCAATCGCATTACTGCCTCTCTTTTGAGTGTGTTCTTGTGTGTTTTACGGGTGTGCACCAGGTTGTGGATGTATCCAAACAGATCTCAGACGTCCCAGAGTGGTTTAAAGGAGCTCGACTCAATTACGCCGAGAACTTGCTCAAACACGCAGACCAGGACAAAGTCGCTCTCTATGCTGCCAGTAAGTATATCACCTGTGATGCTCTTTAAAAGCTATGCCATATAAAACAATATGTGTGACATACCTTTAATGTTGCCTTTAGTGATCTGCAGTGGAAATCAAAACCCTGATCCTTGCAGTTTTCACACCATGCAGAGTGCAAGCAGTGTGCATGTTAACACACGCTTCTTGATACTTCAACTCACATGACACTGATTTTCTGTTTTGTTCTCCCCCATTAGAAACACCTTTGCACACTCAAACCGTGCAGGCCCCGTTCCAGTGGCATTAATTTCTTTTGTTTGCCTTTGTGCATTCATGATGCATGATGTTTTTGCACTTCTCCCCATGGTGAATTTTAGCAAGCTGTGGTTTCCCCCCTCCCAGTTCATCTGCATGTGTTCGAAATTGAAATTGTTTTCTCTCCTGAGTTGCACAGATTGTGTTTGCTCTCCTTGTTTTTGTCTTCACAATTTGAATTCAAGAATGAACTTAGCAGTAAGACAGTAAAGAAGACGCGAAAGAACAGAGTCCAGGGTGCATCTGAGTACAGAATCGATGCAGCTGTGAGGGCAGGGCTGCACACGTCACTTTGCTATTAGATTAACCGCTGCTCCCTGCTATCTCTCCAGACTGTCACATACTAATGGATTGGCCCTTCTTTATTGCTCTATCTGTGTGTACGTGAGGGAGAGTGGGCTATTGCACACTGATGTACACATACACACGCACACAACCTTCCTAAGGAGCTGTAATTTAATTATGGGAAGGTACATTGGTCACAATGATGTGGAGCCTCTGAGATTGTCAGTAAACTATTACTTAGAGATACAACAGGACTGTTCCTGTCTTGCCATGCTATTATTCTCTATTTATGTCGCCATATCTGTCTCCTTGTTTCTTTACTGTTTTGTGGATATGAATCTCAGGGGCTTTATTGGCAGTAATGTCAACCTGGAAATAACAACAAGTGCTCACAAAACCTAACATGTCCAAAAAAATCCAAACATATCCAAGTGTCTTTAGTTTTCAGAATCATGTTTTCAAATGTACATATTCACCTCTGTTTCTTTGCACGTGTCTCACTTACTCTTTGTGTCCATCAGCGGAGGCAAATGAGGAGATTGTGAAGGTGACCTATGGGGAGCTGAGGAGCCATGTGGCGCTGTTTGCTGCAGCCATGAGGAAGATGGGCGTCCAGACCGGGGACAGGGTCGTAGGTGAGTCTCGCATTAACTTCTCCTTTCTTCACAGGAGGAAAACAAGAAAGTATAAGAAAAGAAATTAGCATTTTTTTCACTTTTCCATCATTTAAGTGATGCTTGATTTCCAGCCATGTTAGTTGGTAGATAGATTCATTGCTCTGCTCTGGACTTATTTCTTTCGATCCCTTCATCTTCCAGTCCTCTTCTTCCCTCTCACTTCTTTCTCCTTTCTTATTTGAAACCTGTTGCATCACGAGTTGGACATGGGCTCTTTTTGCATTAGCTCTTTGTGTATGTGTGCTCTTTGCTAAGGAGGGCTGGCTGTTTTGGCTCGAGTCCCAGTCCCTTCTGAATGTCACCATTTACTTCATTTCATATTTGTGCAGGGAGGAATGGCTGAGCGTACATGTTTATCTGCAGCACCCCACTGTACAGTTCATTCATACAGGTCTACACGTATATACCTGCGAACTAACTTTAAAGTGCCTCTGAGCTGCATCGTTTCACCAGCTGGAGCTTCAGTGCAAGCCATATACATTTCCTTATATCAGTCTGAGATCTGTACTTTTTTGGATACCAATTTAAGCTTTAAAGAGCTTATCTCTGTCAGCTTTGTAGCTTATTTTCACATTTCTGGCTGTTGAAATGCATATTGAACTGTTAGAGCTGCTCAACTGTCAAGGGTTTAGTTGCTTTAGGATTGTCAATCAACAGAATCTCTGACTTCTGAACGGAACCATTTGTTTACCAGAAAAAAAATTTTTTTTGGTGGCATCAATTGTTTTTTGTATCTGAAAATATGACAGATAGACAGACAGACAGACAGACAGAGTACTTTATTAATCCCTTTGGGAGGTTCCCTCTGGGAAATTGAAATTGACATATATACCCGTATATAAAATACTGATTATCATTGAGAGGTGTTCATGAATTTGTACTGTGTTTGTGTTATTTGCTGTACTACAGATGATTCTTTTTTCAATATCACTCACCTAGAGGAACCACTTTAGTATAAAATAATAGCAATCCCTCACATGGCTTCTCATCAAGAAGTTTTAAAACAGAGTAGCAAGCCTTTGGTAACGAGGGGTTCATACACTGCCGGTGTGTTGTGTTCATTAAAATAGGTCAGAGATGCACCAAAAGTGCGTGTGAACGTCTCACTGCACTGACTCTTATCCATCAACGTCTCTGCTTCAACTTCGTTCTCTGATGCATTTCCAGTCATGATGCTGCTGATGTGTATTGAGCTGTTTGTGCTGTGTCAGTATCAGGGGCTTCAGTTACAAATAGTACCTCAGAACCGTTCGTTCTTTGAAGCATCTTCTGGTTTTGATTGAACACATTCTATACAAGCCTTTTTGTTACAAACATTTTTGACTGGATAAATACTGTATGACAGAGCACAGGCAATGATTCATTTAAGTCACCCCTCACAAAACTGTAGAGAACCTGTGGTCATACTGGGAAGCTCACTGGTATGTCTATATGATTATAGAATTTGAGTATTCACTAAAAGGAGTGGATTGTGATATAATGAGTAAAAAATAAATCTCTCAAAATCAAGGAAGAGGAAGCTAAATTTTCTGCCTCTCATACGTATGTTCAGAAAGCTTCCTGCTGAAACAGCTATGTGACTAATGTCTGTGGCTGCTGAGCTCATATTGAGCTGTTCTGTCCAGGAATGACCAGGGCGGGGATGAAAGTTTGTGTGTGTGCTCACAGGAAAGATTGATATTGTGGTGGGGAAAGCCATTAGCTAAATGACTTAAGCTGTGGGAATCTTATTAGAAAGATGGGAGGGATGGAAAGAGAGAAGGAGCGAGAGAGACAGAGAAAGAGAGAGAGAGAGAGAGCTTCTCCCCATTACTTCCCTCACATATCTAAACCCAAATGTGTGTGTGTTTGAATGTGTGTGCTCACTTGTCTCTGTTCGAGACAGGGATGTCCTTGTCCCCAGGTAGTAACTAAATGTCTTGACAGTATCTGTAAGATATAAGCACTTAGCTGATGAAGCCAACCAAGCTCTCTAGCAGGACATGAGCCAACCAAGCACACACACACACACACACCAGCCTTCACACCCACTGTTCATCCACTGGGGAACACATATTCTTTAATTATGTGTCCTTAAAAACACACATTGTGCAATATCAGCGTTTTAGTGTTGACTAGTATGAATGCGGAGCCATTAATATAAAACAAGAGTGTAGCAGCATTGTGACGTCAAATGATGTGTAACAAACAAATAACAGCTGTTTTAAATTACAGAAATGACACCAACACATAGTACAGCGTAACAAAAGAAGCTGAAACGAAAGATAACTGGTGACCAGCAGGACACATTTTAATGTAGCACACACTTCCTTGGGTGGGGAATGGGATACAGCTCACATACATCACATGGAATATGTGACACATGTAGCGTGTCCAGCATGACTTTTTTTTTTCCCCCCCAAATTTTAGTGTTAGCAGGGTTCGGAAACAGTGTGGTATTAAGAGCAAAGCGTGAACTCTAGTTTCATTCACATTGTTATTTCTTGGTTTAGTGTTGCTTTTAAAAGCTTTGAAAAAATGTCTATTGTAACATTTAAGCAAGTTGAGAATGACATGAAAATGAGAAAACATGTCAACAATCATGTGTTTGACAAAGTGTTTGAACCTTTCATGCCCATCATGATTCTATCACCTGTTACCAATGAACCCGTTTACCTGTGGAATGATCCAAACAGGTGTTTTTGGATCAGTCCACAACTTTCACAGTCTTTTGTTTCTCATGTCCCAGCTTGTTAGAAACTAACCGAATTAACCGACATTTACAAAAATCAATGAAGTTGATGAGGTCAAACACTAAAAATATATTGTTTTTGTACTGTTTTCAATTGAGCATATGTCAAAAAGAATCAGCAAATCATATTCTGTTTTTTTTTACGTTTTACACAGCGTCCCAACTTTTTGGAATCACGGTTTTATGTGACTGATAATTTGAAGACGAATCCTCAAATGACACAGGTTACAGTTTTGCAGATGGCTAAGAAATGAGTACAGACAACTATTTCATCATGTTACACAGTACTTCAACATGGTTTAACTCTGGATAAGACACTTGCTAACTCTCCTCCCTTCTTAATTCTTGCATTATTGCCTAACTAACCTGACTAAATCCACTCATAATTTTCCTCTGCAATACTAGAATTAGCTTTAGCTGTTTGACTGTACTTGGCTACAGATCTGTCTTAAAGGTAACTCATGGAGTTTTTGCTATGGAGCAAAGTGCGTCCTCGCTTTGTTTGTATCATGAACACAAAGACGCACATGCACATGGGTGGCTCATTTCACATTCTGCTGTTGGGTTCATCCTGTTTCTCTGATCAGCAGTAGGTGGTGGTTTGTGTCAACAAAGGTAGTAATGTGTGAACAAGTAAACATAGGTGGAAATAGTAAAATTAAATAAAAAGTTAGCTGAGCAAAAGTTCAATGAGACATAAAAGGCACTCAAGAATAAACCCAATCTGTTTTAGGGAGTAACACTGAATATAAACACAACTTTGATTATTTCTAAGAAAACTTCACGGGGCATCTTTTCAACAGCCTTTTAACAACTTTATTTATTTCCTAATCATTGAATCTTAATTTTTTTTTTTTTTTACCACAGAGTAGCTTCTCAGGGTACATTCTGTCCGGAGCACATTTACAGAAGGAGGGATTCACATCACACAAATTCTCTCTGCTGATTTCAAAGTGGTCACATTCTTGTTCCACCATTATCCAATTACTGCTCAGCTCACAGGGCTGAAAACTGGATTCTAACAAGAAGAATCCAACACAGGAGGAGAAATGATAGCAAGCAAATCCAGTGGATACTAGAGACATGATAGCATTACAGTGACATGAATTATCTTTATTGGCATCGACTGAAATTAACATGGAAATGAATGGCAGATAATGGTAAGAATTTTAATACAGCGCATCCCTATTTGGTATTCTTCATTTCCCATGGTGCAGTTGTCAATATCTCTCTTTCTGTCTCTCTCTCTCTATCACTGATTAGCAGAGTCTGTCCGGTGAAAAGACATGTAGTGTCCTTGGGCACCATTTCTCGTATTGATCAAGGAATATATCACAGCGAGACAGCAGTTATGATCTCAGCACTGCTTGTTAAGAATGAAATATTCTCACTGCCCCGGTTGATATTCATCACATCTCCCCCTCTCTCTTTTCACATTCCCATTTTTCTCTCTCCTCCTTTTATCCAGATTGTTTTTGCTCAACATCGTTCTGTCTCTCCCACTTCCTTCCTCTCTCTTTGTGGTCTTATGCTGCTCTCTCAGCGAGGTGACCTACTGTGTGGCATTCTGCAGTTGTAAAACAGAGACTATAACAAATCCAGTTGCTCTCATTTTGCTGCTGCCAGATATCACGTAACACAGATGAATGAAGATCTAACAAACAATACAACCGTTCTCGATATTTCTGATTGTTTCCTCCTAGTATGATACCCTTTATTTCTGCACATAATGAATGGTATTTTTCTTGACTAAATTTCATCTCAAAGGTTTAGGCTCTTGTCACATACACAATGATTTGCGTTATGAGCAACAACATTGCATAACACATTTATGGAAATTACAATAGATTCTGTGCTTTTTGACATTTCAACAATAAAATACAGTAGAAGTATTTTTCCTTACATATACTAGTGTGAATAAGCTGATGATGCACATGTGCAAATTTGCTGCAATATTTTCAATTTGTTAATATGTATATCTTGTGCTTGTGTAGATCTGTATCTCTACATACATCTGTAGTCTTTTATAATGAAATCAATCTTATGGATTGCTGCTTATATCTAATATTGTCCTCCTCTTTTCCTCCTCTCTCCTCCTTTAGGATACCTGCCCAATGGCATCCATGCAGTGGAGGCCATGTTAGCAGCAGCCAGCATCGGAGCCATTTGGAGCTCCACGTCTGTCGACTTTGGAGTCAACGTAAGGATAGCACTATAGTGTTTGTGGCCTGTATTTCTGTATTCACACACATTTGAGTTATAGTTATTGATTCCATATTGGCTACTGTCTCATGTGCATAAAATTATTGTTTTATTGTATTTAGTCATTCAAACTAGATTTTGTTTTAAAAACAGTTTCCCATGCAGGCGGACTGGAGAGCCTTAATCTTAAGTTTATTTTCCAAGTGCAAATAAACTGAATAAAAACTATTTAACATGCTGGTTGATATATACGGTATGCTATGTTTAGATATGTTTTGTGTATCTTTCAGTGCTAGAAAAAAGCAGACATTTTGAGTACTAGTGTCAATCCTGGTAGAGCTCCGTCCACAGGACTGAGCTTTACTGGACCCATGTTCTTTAATAAATTCTTAGAGGGGATTTGTGATTGTGACAAAACAAACTCACTCATGCAAACACACAAATACATGCAGAGTTAAAGGGCACCCAGGTCTGGCAGGGATAATGTCATGCATGTGAGTGAACCTGGGTGTAATTAACTTCATCCTACAATGACTCTCTTTGGGCTCTTTCCTCAATGGGCTTTTTGTCATCTCAGTCTCTGCTTCTTGTTTCTGGTGTGCTACTGCCCCATCTGGCAGATCACAGAACTACACTTAAAATCAAAATGTGTTTCACCCTCAGTGGGAAGTTATATGACTCTATTATATTGACTCTACTTCAGTTTATGCCTTAATTTGTTAGTATTGTACACATGTAAGCAATAAAAGTATTTCCTCCCTCTGAATCACACTCTGCCAGTGCTTCCTCCATCCTCTGCTCACAGTGATATGCTGCTGTTTTGCAATGGTGTTATTTGTACTTAAATAGAAATTATGTTGAACTGAGTTTAAAGCAGTTCGATTCAGAGCATTAATACTGGTGGAGGAATCTCTCTGCATTAAATAATGAATTTTATTTTGCTGTGCCTTTCCTATCCACTTACTCCAGTGCTCCCATTTTTTTGTTAAAATCCTTAGTCCTCTCTCCTAAGCTCTTATTTCATATCAGAATTCATTTCTATCAAACAAGACAATTCTTGATTTACTTTTATGAGCCTTGTGGGTAACTGAAATTCAAATATTTTTCTTTAATTTCCTATAGAGTTTTTGCCGACTAGAGGGTTTTCTGTCATTCATTTTCTTTGTTCTTACTCTTCATAGGTTTTAACCGTCTCTCTCTCATTTTGTTTCAGGGTGTCCTCGACAGGTTTTCTCAAATCCAGCCCAAGCTGATCTTCTCTGTTGCTGCTGTGGTGTACAACGGCAAAACACATGACCACATGGAAAAGCTCATCAGCGTTGTCAAAGGTTGGCACCAACATAATGTGTTTGACTGTTCCTCTTTTTTTGCTTAAGTGGTTTTGGACTTATAATAGCAATTAAAACTGAGAAGGAATTTGTGTTAGCATGCAGAAAGAGAAATTAGGAAGAGAAGAATAAAGTACCTCTACTGTCTGAATGAATTGCAACACGAAGGCATGACAGGTGCTGGATAGATGCAAAGTATGAAGTAGGATTTCTTCATCTGCTACCATAGAGTTACTAAGCATCTTTGAGGCCTTCACTAAAACAGTCTTCTGTGGGATTGTTTGTTAAGAACAACAAGAACAAAATGTGGTGCGTGTTCCTGGAAATAACACTAGGATTCCTCTGGTAACTCTCTTTACTTTTCAGTGTGAAGAAAAAAAAAGAAAAACAAAGCTTCAGCCTCTCTCCGTCTGTCTGTCTCTCTCTCTGTAGGTCTGCCTGACCTGAAGAAAGTAGTGGTGATTCCCTACGCTCGCTCCAAACACGAGACTGACCTCTCCAAGATCCCCAACAGGTACGTGTCTGCAGATACAACCTCACTGAAGTGTTGAAACTGCGAGGCTGAAACAGATATATTTTGTATGACAGCTAGCAGGTCATAGGAGATATGCTCTTCCCCATGTACTGTATCAATCTTTTCTTCAGTTACTTTGACTCATTTTTCTCTCTGTTTTTTTTTTAATGTCCGCAGTGTATTTATAGACGATTTCTTGGCCTCTGGCCGTGGCGAGGTGGACCAGTTTCCTCAGCTGGAGTTTGAGCAACTTCCATTCAGTCACCCTCTGTTCATCATGTACTCTTCTGGCACCACAGGAGCTCCTAAATGTATGGTCCACTCTGCTGGGGTAGGGAACACATTGACTTCCATTAGTCCAAAACCATATTTATGACTGACTCTGCTTCTCGATGTTTGTTGGGCAGGCACAAACAGAATCTCTCACAAACACACTGCTGATCATTTTATAAATGATGGGAGGGATGCTTTATTGTACTGACCGGTTTGTCCCGTCCCGTCCTGTCCTCAACAGATTACAAGATGAAAAAAATTGTTATAAGGAACACATTTCCAATTCAAAACAAAGTGGCACCTGCTGTCTTTTTTCGCTCCGCCACAACAGACTGCAGCTGCTCTCCTGGGTTTGACCACAAATTCATTTTGATATTCAGTGCACACCATTTATATAAGTACACTTGTGAACAATTTGGAGAGAGGGTGATGTCATGATTTCAAGAAGAAGAAATATGAGGATGGAAGAAGGAGAAAAGTCTTATGATGTTTGCTCAGTAAAACCTAAATTCTAAAGTTGAGAAAACAATCAATTTATTATCAGATTTTGATCATATCACATGATCGCGATCAACAGGTATGAGTTTGCCCCGCTGTTATGAAATTATAGATGGTCATCTGTTCTTTTTGTCTTAACACTTGAAGGATTTTTCACAGTTGTTGTAACTGTACTTACGTGTCAGTTGGGTTTATGTTACATCATACACCACAAGATGGCAGCAAACCTCCACCAGTAGACTTTAGAAACACTGGGTTGCAAAATCTACGGCTATGAATGACATTTTTTTCCTGCTACATACCACATCTGAGTGAGGGAGAGTGTCAGATGAATGTGTGATTTCAAAAAGGACCACTGCACTTTGAAGGCTGAAACACTCAATATTCAAAATGGGTTAACACGCTCAAACAAATGCACTCACACATTTTCACACAATAGTCATTCTCCATCTCTTCCTCACTCACACCTAATGTTTCTTTTCTCTGTTCCTTGCTTTGCTTTTACCCTGCCGTCTTCTTCCACATTAGCTTTTCTATCCTTAACTTTTTGCATGCATTTTCTCCTTTTGTTCACTTAGTTCTCCTTTTCATACTCTCATTGGGTTTTTCACTTCTTCTCTCCTCTAGCTCCCTTTTCTTTCTTCCTCTTGTCTTCCTCTCTGTCTCTGTCTCTTTCTTTTGGTGGCCCCCTCCTTCTCCGCATGCTGCAGATAATTGGACAGTAATGCGTTGGTGAAAACATTTCGTTTTGCGACGCTGGCAGTCCTCTCTGGCTCTACCAATTAGCCCAGGCACTGTTGTGCTTTCTGCTTTGTTACGGCTCTGTTAACATGCTGTCAGTAGCAAGATGGCATGCACCAAAGGACGAGTATGGCAGCTGAGTCCTGCCAAAGATTACCTACACACACTCACTCACACGCAGCACCTGTTTGTGCGATATCGGGAGAGTGCACCTAGGCTCGAAGCACACAGTCGCACACACACACTCATACCGGTCATATGCACCACCAGCGATAATAACCTATCCAACTGTGATGGGTTGGTGACTGTGGGAGAATTCACACTTAACACAAATTGCCCTTTTTGTCAAAAGAAGTGCTTGCGTGTTTCTGCACAACTGTGAATGGAGTTTCTGAATATTTTTGACAATATATCTAACTACAGTGGAAGGAGCCTCTGTCCGTCTGTCTGTATGTATGTCGGCCGGACAATTTTCATCTGATCGTCTTCACACTTTTTTTTAGTATGTGGGATCAGTAGTACTATTAAATGTTACATCCCCAAACAGCATGCTGGATGAAGAAAGAGAGACTGGAGATTTTACATTCTAGCAAACTCAAACATGTCAAGATTCAGCCATATAGCTTTGGGAATTTGTTCAAGGAAATAGTCTGGTCCAAAATAGCTAGATATTAGCAGACAGAATGACAACAGCCAGCTGATTATCTCACATTTGCTATTATTATTATTATTATTATTTTTCCTTCATGTAGTTTGTTTTTTTTCAGCCATTGAGGTGATGAAGTTGTGAACATACCGCTGGTTGGTTGGTTTAATGGCCACACCAAGAGCAGATGAAGAGCGTGCACTTAGAGATCGGCCATCTTGGCGATACTCTACATAGTCTGGATGCAGTTTGCCTTCTTGCTCCGGGGAACAACATCACCTCAAGTTGCACCACTGAGATAAAATCTGGAGCATCCATAGACATTGAATGAGGCTTTGACTTCATAAAATGTTTGTGTGAGCTTTTGCACTGTGATGTGCATTATAAAGGATTGCTAGAAGACGCAATTATGTCAGAGCAGGTGAAAGGCTCAGACCAAAGCGTGTGCAGTGTTGAATGTAAGGTAGTTTGGATGAAGGGTTCAGCAGCAACACCGGAGGCCATGCAACGGGCCCGTTCTGAACAAGCACTGTACTAGTAATAATTATGTAAATTACAGCTTTGTTCAACAAAGGTGGCAGTCAACAAATGTCAAGAATAAATGTATGAACAAAAACATAAAAACAATTAATTATCTCTCTCTTTTTCTGTAGGGTACGCTCATCCAACACTTGAAAGAACACATTCTCCATGGTAATATGACCAGCAGTGATGTCATCATTTACTACACCACGGTAGGTTTTTCTTTTTCACAGAAATAACAACATGGTACCAACATTTTGAAGACCAGGCTAACTTTCCACCATGCTCATGTTGTCTCATCTCAGTGGCCAGCAGGGGTAGAATGATAAGTATTGCAGAGTATTTTTAATCATTAGTCTCAAGGACACACACATATGCAAACATGAACTGATTTTGTCTAATGAGCCGCATTAAGTGCTGAAGGTCAGAGCTGTGCGTGATGTTTAGCTATTCCTTGAAGATTCTTGCTTCTTTTGATGATAAACACTGAGGAACATCATTATATGTTGATTAAAGGCGCAGTTTTTGTGCCTTTTCACATGATAACTGCAAATTATTTTTGCGCAGTTTGGGTTTTTTAGACATGTATGTTGTTGGGAACAAACAGATGGGCACACATTTTCTTGATTTAGAAACTGATTCTGTTCATCATTGGTATCATACAAGGAAGCTTTAAGATAATTTAGTTAGATTGGGTTCAATTAAGTCCCATCCCAGAAAATATAACTGTGCACACTTACATCTGTTTAGTCAACCTGAAACTGAATATCTGCCTGTTCTATTTAGAGTTATCATTGTCAATTTATCTCGTAATTCAATCTGTAGTTGACTCTACAAAGACAAATTTCTTGCTTTATCTGACAGTTTAACCTAAATGTATTACATTTACAATGATTTAAATGAGAGAAAAGCAGCAACGTTTTGGAAGCTGAAGCCAGTGAATGATTAGTATTTCTGCTTCATAAATGATCTTAATGATTAGTTGATTATCAGAATCATTTCACTGCCCACAATGCAATATAGAGTATACACAATGCAATCTGTATGTACCCTCAAAGCAATTGTCTGTAGCTCAGCAAGCAGTAAAAAGAGAAACACAATCATGTGAAGCACAGATACATAACTCACACTCTGCAGGAGTTCTCCATTTTGCTGCCCATTTATCCATGTTGATGACAAAGGGGTGTTTATACCAGATGAACTGACCGCTGTGTTTATATCTGTGTGTGTGTGTGTGTGTGCGTGTGCGTGTGTCCCTAGACCGGCTGGATGATGTGGAACTGGCTGGTGTCTGCTCTGGCAGTGGGAGCCTCAGTGGTTTTATATGATGGTTCACCACTAATGCCCACGCCCAATGTACTGTGGAACCTGACCGACCAGCTGGGGTGAGTTAGCCACACACACATGCAGAAACACATGCACACACACACACACACACACAGGAACAGGATGGGCTGACAAAAGAGAGTCACAATGACTGAATTGTTGTTCTTTTTTTTATTGCTTTTTGCCGGACGATGATTTTTATTCTAATCCCAAAATTAAAATTGCCCTTTGAAAGCGTGTGTCGTATTATGAAGGGTTTATGTCACCATTTCTATTAATATTTAGATGATAGTGATTATAAATGCGACATCAGAAAAACATGAAAGCACACAACTCACAGTACGTCATAGCCAACATGCTTGCTGTCAATCAGAAGGGACTGGATCCTCCACAAGGGTGCAAGATGATTTATGGAAAAATGATCAGAATATCGTTTGCATATCGTTGTATTTCTGCCGTTAGAATCGTTACCAGTTATCATGTTTTTGTGTTTGGGCAGACACACCTTTTTGCCCTGGTGCTCAAAAATGCTTCAAGATTAAATTCACCCAGATGGCAAAAATACCATTTATATTCTACAGATCTTTACCAATACCTACCACATCCTCAGTGGAGCGCAGAGCATTTTCAACATAAATGGTGCAACTGACATAGGACTGCTGTAAGAGCAAGTGAAGCATTTCCTTTTTAATATAACATTTTGGGGAATGAAGAGCAGAGAGACAGACATGGAGAGTACAGACAAAAACCAGACAGTGAAAGGAAAAAGAGGGTGAGAAAGAGAGTGTAAGCTAAGGGTAAGGTTTTCCTTTGAGATTTTGTTTTCAACCACAGAATTGATAATGTGTTTACCAAATTGACATCTTGCACACACGCACATAAAGACACACACACAAGAGCACACCCCATGAATAAAGATTTATGCTGGTTATAATGTGCACGGAGAATGGGGACCCTCTGCAACTGATCATACAATAAACATTTATTGTTTGCTTACTAAATTATTACTCCTTATTTAAATAAGAGGAGAGGAGAGACGAGGCGGTAAAAAGGATGGCTTGTCACAAAGGAAATGAAAAGAAAAATGTAAAGGAAAGAGGAGGCAGAGTATAGAGTGTGTAGTGCAGATACTTTGCTTCATTTTTTTGAACCTCAAATATAAGCAAGTCTATTATTTGGTGTATAGTTCTGTAAAACTAATGGAAACTAAGAACAGGCCTTTCAAACTTGTCAAAACTTGTCATGTCAAACCAATTGGCAGAAGCTTTGCAAGAGTTTTACTGTATGCAGTAAGTGTTTTAAGATCTAGAGAAAACACAAGTTTCTCATAACTTTAAAAGAAATCTCAAAGACACTCCAAACTTGATTACCACCAATGAGTTGCTATGCACAGGTTTCTTACAGATGGGCAAGTCAAATTCAAAGACTTTCAAGTGCCCTTTCAGTGCTTGTTTTTGTCCTCTAGGATGAAACTGTTTTCTGCGCAGCTGTCCAACTGTTGGAAGAGAATTTTTGCAAATTCTGAAATAGAGTTATGGATCTATGATGATGATCAATCTCAATGACAAAAAAAGCCTTTTATTTTGGGTTAGACACCAAAATGTTTTTGCAGGTTTAACCATTTTCAACAAAAAAAATGTCGATTTCATTAGAGCTCATTGCTAAAAGGTGACTGGAGATTTGGATTTGTGACTACATAATATGTCATAAATAAGTCATTTATTCAGCACACATTTAGGAAATCAACAACTACAGCAGAGATTTGAAAAGAATCTGACAGTCCACAACCTGGGAATGTTGTGTTTTCAACAACAACAAAAGAAATGAAATTAACATAAATAATATTATGAAAAAGTTTTGCTGCTCCCTCACTCTTGGTTGCCCACTCACTCACTTGGCTAGCATACCGCTTTTACTTAGCTACAAACTGCAGCTAAAACACGAGCAAGTACCTCAAATTGTCAAGACTGCTCTTCAACACAACTGCTAACAAAACTTTTCCTTAACTTGCAAGTTACAGTAGGTAACTAGTAATAGTTTTTATAAACTAATTTACCATTTTGTTCTTTCTTCAAGGAACAAGTTAAACATTTCAAGTGATTCCAGTACTTAAATCTCCAAATTTAAGTGTGAAAATCAATAACTTCAAGCACCTTGTACAAACCCTGCTGGCTGTTATTTTGAAAGTGCACTGATGGCTTGTACTCAGCTGAAGAGGCTACTTTAAGTCAGCGGGGTCAGCCATCCTTGAAGGCTATTGTCATTGAGATTGATGGTCATGCTGTAAATTTGGATGAACTCAAAACCCGGGTCAAACTACAGACAGCCAGGACAGCTGAAACCTAAAGTTAACATCTCGTCCAGAGCCTGCTCACACAATTAGATGGCACATATGAAGACAAGGGATTCCATGTTGTCTGATTAGATCTTAAAAAACATTCTATCTTTTCCCAAGAAAAAAATATGTTTGCCGTAGGAATGTATTTTGAGGTACCACAATTAGAGGGATAGCAATGAGTTTGATCTATATCAAGAAAAGATTTGGAGACATTTGGACCTGTGATACCAGAAGTAAATACTGTATTTACTCTATAATCTCCTCCCTTTTAATCATTCAAAGAATATTTTTGCACATGGTAGGCTCACATCCCAAGTAGCACCGATGATATAATTGTCTTGGTAGATGTCCTGATACCCTGTTATGTTGAGTGCATATAGATATTTTCCCTGTGTCCCATTGTTTACTTGACAGTGCTGAGAAAGTAAAATAGATTTCCTCTTATTATCATATTCAGTCATTTGTTGTTCGATTCCAAAACAGCTTTTCACACAAAATGTCCACCTTACTTATTAACTGTTGTCTAAGCAATAATAATGTAGTAAGATGTTCATGCAGATAAAAAACTATCTAGTGGAGGCGAAGAATTCAGACAGGTTAAATGTTTTTTGCTGTGTTTCAACCTGAAAACTGCTTTTGCATACCCTTGTCTTTTGATAGCCTCTTAGTCCAAAGACATTTATTGCTCAATATTGCTCAGAATTGGGTTTCAAATACTGTGACAGTGTGACTAAATCATCCTTTTATGATTACCAAAGAAACATGAATTAAGTTCTGTTCTCGTGTTTAACCTTTACAGTTTTCATGAATATACTAAAAACATCACTGTAACAAGATAAACTTGTATCATCTGCAAAGAAATTTGTCATCTCAAAAATATCGTTTAACGAAGGGGCGTAGGAAATCTGTGAGGAACTCTCTCACCCCTATTCCCCAGTGAAAAACTGCGCTGATGTGCCCTTCAGCAGCCTAACTACTATTGGAGATTATGTCATACGCGGCAGCTCCTGGGTGTGAGTGAGCGTTACTGAGCACACTCCGTCAGCCTGTGGTTAAATTACGAAAAAATATGTACTGTGGTCAGCAAAAGTAAGACTCTTTAAGGTGGTAATACCATAGATACGTCTTCAGAGCAGCAGACATGGCATATTGCCTTCAGCACTAAGGGGGTAATGTGGAGAAATATTTGACACAGATGGGTAGTAGTGGAAGCTATAGAGCAAAAGTGCCAAGAAAAAGTACTTCTACTGCAGAAACCTAGAAGAGGAGACCAAAGCTAATGAGCTCCTTTCACTATTTTACTAGTCAGTTGGATTAACAAATATATTAGGATCTCTAAGTGATGATTGGTTCCCTGGTAAAATAACTGTATAAGAGGAAGGATTGTACCAATTTCCTCAGCTGTATGTTTAGTCTACAGTATTGGATGGTTTTGGTAGCTTTTTGATGATACATGTTCTCAACATTCAACCCCACTGTTTGTTGGCTCCAACAGCAAATTTCAGTGATAAATGTAAAAACGGACTGGACAAGGTTAGAATACTTAAAAAACATAAAGGAACTGAGTGGAGGGCTGCCAGGATGACAGAAAGACGGAGAGAGCCTTTTAAAGTACGAGAGGATTTTTTGAACCAATTAAGTTCTGATGTTGCCACCTCAGACACATTTTCCATATCCCAGCGCTATGTTGAAGAACCCTCTGGGAGAGGCTGACATGAAATATTTTCCACCCTCATCGTCTGAATTGAGGTTGGACATTTTAATTGGGGCTAAATCTGTCAGAGCCTCGGAGAGTCTTAAACGTACATTGAAGCTTCCCCTGTTGCCTTGAATTTTGTTAGTCAGTTATGGAATTGTAATAACCACTTTGCTGTGGAATTCCACCGCCTCATCACGCTTCAAGTGACATTTAGGGTTTCAAATGTCTTTATAGACACTTTATGAAAGATGTCATTTTCAATTATGGGGAAGGAGCATTCATTTTACACGACAAACTTTCTATTTGCTGGAGAAGTGAGAGGAGATTGAAGCTTTGGAGAGATTTATTTTTAGTCTTTCTATAGTTCTATAGTAGAATGTGTTTGGGTACAACTAAATTGTCGCAATATAACTTTTTGGAGCACAGTGTAAGCTTTGTGACCCCAAAAATGTGAACCCTGTCTATTGTCATATTAGACAATATTTGGCTCTGGTAAGAGGGGCCAGATGTGACTCAACAAGGGACCTGAACACCTGCTGTATTTTTCAGAAGGTCATTGTTTTATTTCCACAACCACATTTGAACAAGAGGTACCTTTTTTTTTATTTATTTAAAACTGAGTTAAACCACGTCTAAATCCTAGTCTCAAAAGGTGAAGCTTACATACAACACAGATGTCAATGCCACTGAGTATACTACAGACAAAGGCTGCGACCTTCATACATTGTCTCACTTTTATATCATGGTTGCTAACCTCAAAGTGCTCTGACAACTTCCCCTGCCTGCGTCATGTAGGGAACAGAGATTTATTGAGACTCCCCACCAGGGCCGTAGTGAACACAAAAGCAGCGGTCTTCCTGGGTAAAGCAAGCAAAAGGTTACAACATTTATACTTGTGACAGGTTCCATGTATTCTGTGGGACTTTGGAGGCTCCTCCATTTTCTCTGAGGAGCCCCTTGTCTCTTCAATCTTTAGTGTGTTATGTGTTGATAGTTGAGCTGATATGCCACAAAAGATACCTCCTTTACTTTTCCACCAACTATGGAAATGTTCTCTTTTACCAACAAACTCTCAGTTATCCTTTTTGGAGGAGATGGTTGCAGATCCAGTTTAGCAGATTGTGTCTTGCCAGCTCAGTTACAGTTTTAGACCTGTGGGCATAATGATTTACAATATCTTCTTGTCCTCAAGCTGCGTCTAGATGTTGTTAGCTGGAGACTGAAGTTTTCATCGAGTCCTTTACAAAGATGATTTATTCACAAACGAAACAACACCCATGCTTGTTTTTGACGTGCTAAAACATATCGATTTCCTGTAGTGTTACTGCCACAATAATTTTGAGCTATGTCAACCTGTACTCTGCCTTTGTGATTGAGTGCCACCGGGTTAGATTGTAGCACAACGTAGAAAGAGCTTCTTAATACTGGATGACAGAAAGAGTGAAGTGCTGATGGAAAAATCCTTTTGAACACGTCTGTCTTTTCAGTAACCCATGACAGATAACAGACAGAGCAGAGTATCAGAATCCTGTAAGTGAGAGGAAGCAACAGGGTTCGTAGGGAATTAATTGAATTTTAGAAACGATAGCACTAAAATACTGTTGACTTGATCTAGAGGCTGTCTGTCAATCTGAAGAGTTCCTCTCGTGTATGCGCTTACACCAAGGTGCCCTAATAAATTTCGGAAATGATGGATTGCTTCACACTTAATATTTGCAAATCAGTAAACAAACAGTGGTTTCAAACTGTTCCTTGTAGCTCCTGTGAAGAGCGCAATGGCCCATTTTGATATTACATTCTTCCTGGGGTCGAGGACAAATCTGAGAGTTGTTTCGAAAACATGCGCCGACAAGTGATACTTCAATTGCTCCATCATGACGCGCACTGAGACACATTAACGTAATAACTGCTCGGAGACACTCTCGTGTCTGATCGGGTTCGAGTGTCTCTTATTGGCTCAGTAGCTTCCAGTGACATGTCTGCCTGGAAACAGACACACAGGTACATTTACACATGCAGGCACACAAACGGACTCACAGCTTCCCCTCCACCCTCCATCCTAAACACCCAATTAGCAGCCACACCTGGCCACCTGCCTCCAATCAGGACAGAGTGACCCGGTCCACGGTAGCCAGCAATGAACAAATCCAGATGCGGATGGGGGGTCAGAGAGGATGGATGGAATAGAGAGTGACTGAGTGTGTGTAGACGGCAAATGGGGTCTTTGTGTTTGAATTGATGAGTGTCATCTGCTGTATCTGGTGGCTGTAAGTGAATGTGGAGCACAGGGATCTGCGCAGCCATACAAAACACACTCACTCATACAGACACTCTGCATATATAAACACCTTTATAACTTAAATGGTAACCAATTTCTCTTTTTCTTAATTCATTTTTGCAATGCTTCACCCATAAGGGATAAAGACATTGGATCTTCATTTCAAAATTGAAAGCTAACGGTAAATGGAATTTCAGAAATGGAAGGAATGATTATGAGAATTAGAAAATGTTTGTATCAGAAATTTGTCAATATAATTAAGAATTAAAATGCATAGAAGGATACATACATATATTAACTGATGGTCTGAGCAACCAAATCGACAAGTTTTCACAAAATGAAAAATAAGTAAAGCAGCATTATAGTAAGTTGTTATCTAATAGTCGCTCCTGAACTCTAATAGATAAAATGTTAGACAACATGATGATACAACAGTGAGATGGTAGAAATTTGTCGGACATCAAAGATTTGGTCCTTATGTCCCTTTAATATGTCTTGCTGTATTGGGCAATGATGCAAGTCAACGAGCAGCACTGTTTCAAGGGACAATTTTATTTTAGGATTTTTGTGTCAATGTGATTGATGCCATGATTTGTCGCTTTTACCACCTATCAAGTCTGTGGTTAAGCCACAGAGTGTCCGTAACAGTTTCTCGACAAATCGAGATTTGGATTAGTAGTGAATCAGATTTAAAATGACATTAAAATTAAAATGGCATATTCTCCCTATGATTTCAAGATAACTTTATCGGGCTGAATGGGGACAAAGGGTGGACAAGAGGTGTTTATGTGTGCGCATGCGTTATACCATGCCCATCTATTGTTTATTTCATTTCATTTGAGATATTACTCCTTGCCCCCCCACCCCCATCCCTTCCTCACCCCTCAACAACCTCTATTACTGCTAATCGATTTTAACCTCTGAGACAGTTATTTTGTGTTCCACAGGCAGATTCTTCTTATCTTTTTTAGAGTGACAGACATGGCTACCATAGTGATACGAAGCAATTTGATTGATTTGATGTCAACAAAAATAACTTGGAAAAGACAGAAAGATGCAGACTGAGACACAAACACACCCATTCAAAGAGGCAGACTTTAAAAGGCCCTTTGTTTTAAAACTGAAACTGCAGGGGAACACTGAAGTGACGTTTTGTCACTTCTTGTCTTCCACATGTTGTCCAACTGTTGTCAGCTGTCAGGGTGACTCCCATTCAGACAGAAGAAAGCCACTTTCCAAAGCCGTTTCATTTCAGGGTGGTTGTGTGCAAACATCCTGTCAATATATTCTCCTCTGAACTGTTTCCTTGTGGAGAAGGAGACATTTTGTCCTCTTATGCTAGACTGACCATTATTGTACTTGTTTTTATTTGTTAGGTTGAAAAGTCAATTCCCAATCAGTTTCGTTCTTATCTGTCCACAAAGGGTTGACTGAGCACACAAGCTGTGTTTCAGCATCACCTTGCTTTACATTTACACAGTCGCACACTCTCCTCTCCCGGGAGCTCCCTAGTACGACCGAGCTACTGAGCGGCTCCACTGGAGCAGATGGGATTAAGGGCAGAGGCTGTTCAGTAGCTGTTGCCCTTTTTTATATTTTCACATTCAGCACACAGGCGTTGGAATTATGCCTTGTCATGCATAGATTCAGGGCAACAAATGGAGCATTGTTAGTTTTAGGCTGAGCGCTGATGTGGCGCTTGCGTCGGCTCCTTCATTCAAGCATCACCATCACTGCCTCATTCATCAGCTGCTCGGCTATTAACAGTAACATCCAGTCATGTTCATACAGGTGTTTAAGAATACAGGTGTATTCAAAGGCTCTTACTTGTCAGTATTACGGACATGAGCACACACATTCTGAGACATGCTTTGGAGCGATTGTACAAAATATCATTGCCAATAATGTTTAAAGCAATACGTAGTGTATTCAGAATTGGATACTTTGCACTTGTTAAAGTACTTGATTTCAACATTTAGTAGGATGTCAGATAACTTTTTTTATTTGTCAAGGGTGCAAACAACACAATTAAAGCTGCTTTTGGTTTTGTGTGTAGTCACTTTCTATATATGTTCTTTGTCTGAACTTACTACATTCTCCTATTTATATGACTTCTCTGATGGACCTCGTCTACCTGCAGCAGAATTCCTTTACTGCTCTAGTTCATATTGTTTGATCAATATTTATACTGATTTATACTATAAATGGTCAATTTCTTTAAATATGTCTCTTACTGAAGTTCTGTGCTCACTGACCATTTAGATTATAAAATGGTGAAATTCCCTTTTTAAATTTCCTCACTAGCTGAGTGGGCTATAAAACATGCTATCTTATTTGCCAAAATATAGCAGCAGCCAGACCTCATGGCTCATGTGGCAAACAGTGTTTCCAGTTTGAGCCGTGACACAAATCTAAATCATACACACTGGTACACAAGGTGCAGACAGGTGTGAGTTTCAAACAGGAGGCCATCAAAGTTAAAGAAGGCATGCAACATTTATCCAGTGTACTATAATATTCATCCCCATCCTGATGAAGACAAGATAGTCAGAAACATTTGGAGACTAAAGCTTGGTGTGTTGGAGAAGAGTTACTGTGTTACTTGTTTCATTTTGATGGACACAAACTAGAATTCCCAGTGTACACAGTGGTCAAGGATCATGATGTCACCCAGTTCATCAGCCTGTCTGTTCATCCAATTATCTGTCCAACACTTTGGTCCCGTGCAAGATATCTCAGGGAGAAAAAAAAAAGGCCAGCCAGATTGCCATGAAATTTGGCAACAGTATTCATACCGCCCCAGAGGATGATTCATAATGTTTGCTAATTTGGTTCTGTTGTTTAAAGTTTCTGCTGTCACAATGCAGAATACAGTACATCTACGTAGCGTAGGAGGGCTGTCATTGTTGGGAACTACTGACGCAAATTCAGCTTTTTTCCCTCCAAAATAATGGACATCATCTTGCACTTATGTGAAGTTGAATTATGTTTGTTTGTTTTTTTTATTGTTGGAAGAGAATGCTTCACTATATCGCTATGCTTAAAAGATTAATATCTGTCTTTTTCTTCTTGCCTCTTGTCTATCTTTTCCTTCTTCTCTAGCATCACTATCTTCGGTACGGGAGCCAAGTGGCTGTCTGTGCTGCAGGAGAGGAACCTAAAACCCGGTGAGTTGCGGTCACAATCACAAACATGTATACACATACATGAGCATGCATACCGACATTCAGAGACACAGGTGGACGCACACAAATAACAAGCAGAAACTCAGAAGAATGCACACACACACACACACACACACACACACACACACACACACACACATCTGCTCTCTGAGAATGGAACCTGGAACAATAAGAGCAGATGGACACGATAATGATTTTAATAGTGATGCTGTTTGACTCTAAATGTCCCGTATGCCATTTACTGTGCAAATCAACAGTTTGCTCTGTGCTCTGGTGTTTGACACTGAATCGAATGAATAAAAGCGCTGTTATGATAATTCATGAGTCATGGATAGGACCAACTAATTGCTTTTACTGTCACAGCTCTCTAGAGACAGAAGCGGGTCTCTACACAAGACAATTTTTCAAACTGTCAGGCTCTAGTCCTCCATTTGGTGTAAATTCGATCTATCAAGCAGAGCATATTTTGATAATATTCCAACTCTCATACCCGGTTCACACTAATAACAGTGCAGTTTTTTTGGTGGGGAAATGATAAAGGAATACAGTGAAATTAGTTGCATAAACTGGCATTTGGTTTTAATAATTATATATCAAAGCATTTGCTCTTTAGTTTCTTGTCTTCTTGGTGCCCTCCTCTTTATCCCCTCACCTAAACTCTCAAACTGTCCTCCTCTTTCCCATTTTCTCTCTCCTCTCCTAATGTTGCATTAGCACTTATAACTGATGTTTATTGCAACAGTTGCTGTGTGTCTCAGTTCCCAGTGCACTGTTATAATCACCACAAATCTTTATTCATGGCGCCTGCTTTGTGTGTGTGTTGTCTGTGTGTCTTTCTGCAACTTGTAAATGAGCTAAACACGTTCCTAAATTCGTGGCTAAACAGGAAGGCATGAAAAACAAAATGTCCAAAAGCTGGTCTTTCTGTCTGTGTGTCTCTCTCTGCCCCACCCCCTTCACTCAGCCAGCCACTTGATCCATTTAGCATTATGTGTGTGTGTATGTGTGTGTGTGTGTGTGTGTGTGTGTGTGTGTGTGTGTGTGTGTGTGTGTGTGTGTGTGTGTGTGTGTGTGTGCGCGCGTATGTGTTTGGATGCTTATTAGAGAAAAGAGAGCATGGCAGAGGGAGATGTGTGTGTCTGTGTGTGTTTGTTTATACATGTGTGAGTGTGTGTGTGCATGCAGTCATGCCTCCAGAGGGCACGGAAGGGTAGGGGGAGCTTCTTCACTGGCTGCCCCAGCGGAGGGGCCCTTTTCCCTGGGCTGACATTTGGACCGGTCACCTGGAGGCATGGTGGGGGGTAGCAAGAGTTCCCACTGTGTGTGTGTGTGTGTGTGTGTTTATGGGGTGAGGGTTGGTTGCTGGAAGCTTATTAGTTTGCAGGCTGTTATTGGCTTGTGGATTGGGCATGTGTGTGTGTGTGTGACAGAGTGCACGCACACATGGACCTGGTGTGGTAGTGCATGCAAGCTCATATGCTGTGTCACATTAGGGTGCATTAACACAACATGTAGAGGTGCCCCAGCTGTACACAGGTGTTCAAACTGTGCATGTGCTTGTGTGTCTGGACTTCTAATTTAGTCGAAAATATAATTGCTGACTGTAACTTGCCTGCAGTACTTGATGCTTGATGACATTTTGGTCGGTACTCAAAAACTCAAACACAATAATATACAGTACCTTAAAGAGATATACTGCACAGTATATATTGATCTTGTTCTACCGTTCCTTTTATTTGTAATTTTTCTTGTATCTCTTTGTCCCTAGGGGAAACACACAACCTCCAGTCTCTCCACACCATCCTGTCTACTGGATCTCCTCTCAAACCTCAGAGCTACGACTACGTGTACCGCTGCATCAAGAACAACGTGCTGCTGGGCTCCATCTCAGGTGACTGCACTGATCCTGGGACATGTTTTGTTTTTGTCTTTATCATTATGTCTGTCTTTACTTCCATTTAAGGGCATATGTAGAAGCAGCTTTTCCCAATGTTGTTGTCGTCCAACACATTAACACTGGCAGCTAGACGCAACAATGCAAAGTAAAGCAACAAAGCATCTGCAACACAAACACAAAAGGACTGCCACATACAAAGGAAAATAAAAAATAAATAAATTGTATAGAACTGTACATTTTCCTCGCCACCCACAGCACACACCACTACACGCACTCGCACACACAAACACAGACTCTTTCAGCCCCATTGTGATGTTGACAGGGCGATAGAATGCTATCTGTCTCTCTCTGTGAGTCCTGAAACGTTTAACATTTAGCACAGTCTGTGTGACTGACATCTTACGGACACACACACACACACACACACACACACACACACACACTGAGCAGCTTGGAGCATCACGCATGCAGAGACTAACAGCATCTAAGCACCACACACATACTGTGAATGACAGCCCAGACGGGTGTAGCTTATAGCCACAGATGCATATATACACACATGCAGACTGTGACATGCAGGTTGAAGGAGTGGACACACAAGCATTGACTACATTGCCACCCATGAGGCAGACATCTGGCCTGAGATGGAGACAAAGAGAAGGACAGTACAAGCTGATTGAATCATAAATATTCAGCTGTATGTTTTTTTTTTTTTTTTTTTTTTTTTTTTTAAGTTTTCTTTGTTGTTATAACACCATCCATGTCTCCACCTGTCCCTGGATAGAGTTTGTATCTTTTTGTATTAATACTGGCAACCATTTCAGAAAAAACTGTCTACTAGGAGGTTGTTAAAGTTAAAACCTTCGTCTTATTTGTTTTGACCATCATAAAAGCATTGCACTCACCAAGTTTGCAGTGATTTGGGAATAACAATGTAAACAAGTAGTCAAATGAGGCAAGAAACAAAAGCAGCAGGATGGTCATACGGATCCCCGGGTTGGTTTTGTGGAAGAGAATACAAAAAATTATCACCTAAACCGTCTTTTGTAAGAATTGATCACAGATTACAGACTGACTTCCTGGAATAGATTTGACAGCTTTCTTGCCACCATACTTACTGTATTTGTGAACGTGTGAGTTTGCAGCCCAATTATATTTTAACCCAAATTTTGGTCATGCCAATGTTTTTTTTTTTTTTTTTTTTTAGGCATTCTGCCTAAATTGTTGGCTTCTTTATAGACTTTCTCATCATTTCACTCGTTTCATGTCATGCTCCATCAGACTTTACTGTAGCCAAATGAGAACAATGTTATTATAATCAATGGGAAAGATGCCAAAACCACAAAATTGAGACCCAAGATGTAATAAATTGGAATTATCCTTTAGGTTTAGATTTTATTTAATTAAGGGGCTCTATCTGTGTGTGATCATGTCTCTGAGGGCATGTGTGTATTCCTATGAACAGCAGGTCCTACCCCAGTCAGTTTCCTCCTTATCGCCAAGGGCAGCAGCAGGCTTCAACCCTGTTGGCTGCCGACCGACCTAACCTTGACCCCCGAGGTCAGTGTGTGTGTGTGTGTGTGTGTGTGTGTGTGTGTGTGTGTGTGTGTGTGTGTGTGTGTGTGTGTGTGTGTGTGTGTTCTCAGGATTTATCACAGCATATGTGACTGACTGGTGGTCGCGGTGACATATGTCATGAGCCCCTTTGGCGATTTCATCCTGTGTGAGAGACTGTGTGTGTGCGTGCATGTGTGTGTCTGTATGTGTGTTTCCACTAAATCTTTGTGCATTAACTTGAATATTTTTATATAGTGTATGAATTATTTTCCCTTTTTGTGTATTTCTGTGTGTGTGTGTGTGTGTGTGTGTGTGTGTGTGTGTGTGTGTATGTGTGTGTGTGTGTGTGTGTGTGCGTTAGTTATCCTGTCAGCAGGGATTTCAGACCCCCGTTGCTCCTCATTGGGGGATTTTAACACTTTCACTGCTGGATTCCCTCCATCCTAATATACCTCCGCCTGACTGCCCATATGTCACTCCTCTGCTTCATTTTTGCTCCCTCTCTTCTCTTTCTTCCCTTCTCTGTAAGGAAAGAAGAAGGTGAAACCCCCTCATCTTACATTTGTCCATTTCTCCTCCTCTGCGTTTGCATGCGCAAGCGTGTCTGCACAAGTATTGAATTTGGGTTTGTGAGCCCTTCCCGTGACTTTCATCACGCGCCTTCTTTTTATAATTCATTTTTGAATATATTAATGCGTGCGTAGGTTTGCTGGTTGCCTTTTAGTCTCAGTTGGTGGCTTTGTCTGACCCCAAACTGTGCCAGAGGATGTTCAAAGCAGTCACACCCACACGAATGAAAGCAGACGCGAACACAAATATATACACACAAACTGGGGAGTTCAAAAAAATCTTTTCCTTCGCTGTTGAGAATATTCTGTGCTGTTAGAAACATCAGATCAGCGTGACAAGTTACCCTCTTGTGTATACGCACACAATACACACACTAAATGGCTGATGATGGAAGGGATCCCAAGAAAGCAGCAGTGGCTTTTGGCTTAAAATATACTTTTGCGTGTGTGTGTGTGTATGTGTGTGTACCCACCCATTAAAGTGAGTGTAATAATAAAATAATTGTGTGTCTTCCCCCTATAAGTGTGTGTGTTTAATCAGAAGACAAAGTTTCCACTTCCTCCAGGGAGCCAATTAAAGCTCAATAAAGAACCTGGCTGAGAGAGAAAGACACAGAGAGAGAGAACGAGTGTAAAGAACAGAAAGAAAAGCAAGAGAGAAGGAAGTGGTGGGAAGGGCAGAGAGCAGCTGAGAGGAAGTGAACAAGATGGATGGATGGATGGAGTCTGTGATACAGAGGGAACGAAGCAGGGAGGTAGAGTTAGAACAATGGGAAGGGAGATGAATAGAACATGTCAGAAATAGTAGATGATTGGAAGGTTGAAAGAGACAAATGGATGGTGCGGCAGTGTGCATGTATGCGTGTGCGTGTTCATGGCGGTTTTAGGAATGTGCTGCAACAGGGTAGAACTCCTATATAGGTCAGTGGAGGTGGAGCAGAGTGCTAACACTGCTAATTTGTGTTGTCGAAACACCACATTGATGCTAAGTTTTTAGTAAAGTCTAATGATTTACTTATAGGAACAGTAAACCACAGGTACCTACAGGTTGTAAACAAACTGTAAAATGTATTTTTTTTCCATTTGAGACTGACTCCTTCGGAATGAAACTGACATAAAACCGCACTTAACTAGAAGCTACCTTAATTCATTGATTGATTTTTATTCTTTGGGGGGCAGAATATGAGAGTATACTTTATACATCTATGACTCAGACAAAAAGCAGAGGAGAGATGGAGACTATCCTGGTTATAGAGTCATGATCTCACATGCTGTGCACTCTTATTGGATGGAGGCTACACACCCACTACTCAAAGGTTGATGCCCAGAAACATCACCAACACAGCAAAATAAGAAAAGAAGGATGATGTGTTAGCAAAAGAGCAAGGTTGTCATTCATTTTGAGCCACGTTTCTCATCATTATTCATTCTTCTTTTAGCTCTGGTTTGGTCTCTACTGACTCCTGAAAATAATTGGCTCTCTATCTACTACATTTTCAACTCTTTCTGCCAACCTTGTCTGCAGTTTAGAGCTGGGCATGTACAGTTGTACAAATTCTCTTTGTTTGTCAATGTGATCTTTACATATCATACATAATTCTTTTTATTGATTATAAATGAAAAACAGTAGTCGAGCTTTTAAGATGAGCAGTGTTGGCGAGCGAGAAGGTTGAATGAAACAAAGCTGTGACTTATTTTAAACACCACAGGGTAACTTTAAGTGAGGTGTTTCATTTCAGACCCTCAACAAACTAAATCTCTCTCTGTGCTTGTTTTTTTCCCCTCTCATCTCTCTTCCCAGGTGGCACTGACATCGTGTCGTGTTTCATGGGTCAGAACCCGACAGTTCCAGTGTATCGTGGCGAGATACAAACAAGAAACCTGGGCATGCCCGTGGAGGCCTGGAGCCTTGACGGTAAGAGTGTGTGAGTGAGTGTGTGTGTGTGTGTGTGTGTGTGTGTGTGTGTGTGTGTGTGTGTGTGTGTTCAGAGTGACTGAGATACTATTACTTCTTCTGTCTGTTCAGCCATAAATCTGTCAAGTGATTTATTTAACAATCTACATTGTCAACACTGTCTATAGGGGAACACATAGAGGTTGTAAGCTGAAGCATATTTAAAAACTGCCGAGATGCCCTTGACCACATTTTCCATTTGCTTGTGGAGCTGATAACAGAACAAAACTGACGCTAAACTTGGCTGCTCCCCTATATAGATGTACCTGTATGTGTTGAATTTGAAGGTAACCACCTCGGAAAAACTGCAAGCGTAATTAGTGAACTTGGGTAAATACAGACTGAAAAAGAGAAACACTATTTTTTTTCCATTCACAACTGGAGTCTTCAAAGCCCTCTATGTTTTTCTCATTGATTTTAGCCCCTTGTTCTCCAGCCCCCGATCCCTCCTGCAGGCTGTACTGTGTGGCTCCACCACCTCAAAGGAGAGTGGATTGAGGGATAATTTAAAGGTAGTTTTATAGGAAGCGCTCAGGATTATTTCAGTCAGCCTCTAAGCCTATAACACTGTCCTGAGGGAGGAGCTGGAATCTGTGTGAAACCACACACTGAAGTGGATCAGGTTCTCTGAGTGTGGGATATATTACCAGATGATTTTTTTTGTGTGTGTTTGTTTATTGGTGTGTGCCCAAATGTATGTACGTGTGTGTTGTGGCAAAGTGTATCCAAAAGCCTCTAACTGTATTTTTTGTTCCTGTGAAATCTGCCTGTGTGTGTGTTTGTGTGTGGACAGGTAAGCCTATATGGGGAGAGAGCGGGGAGCTTGTCTGCTTGAAGCCAATCCCCTGCCAGCCAACACACTTCTGGAATGACGAGAACGGGAGCAAGTACCACAAAGCATACTTTTCCTCGTATCCTGGTAAGTACACAAACTTTGTATGTGATTTCAAACCTACGTACAGAAACACAAAAAACAACAATTGTATGATACAAACAAGAAGCATATGCATTGTATTTTTTGCAATTTGGTGCATCAATAGTTTCTCAGGACAGTTCATTTATATAGTCATTAATATGGTGAACTTTACACTTTACATGACTTATGATTGAAAACTAGTGGCAAGTGATAAAGTGACATAATGTTGCTTTCCTTTCTCTGCTACTGCATTTAACATCTTTTAGATTAATATTATAATTATATTAAATTCTTGACAGTTTTCACCAGCTCTTGTTTTTGTTTTATTTTTTGCATGTACTGTTGAATTATTGTTTTTTTTTATGTGTTTTTTTTTTCTATTACCAAAAATTTCGGTGAAAAAAAAAAAAAAATCTTAATTGTGTTCCCTCTCTCCAGGTGTGTGGGCCCATGGAGACTACTGTAAAATCAACCCCAAGACAGGAGGCATTGTCATGCTGGGTAGAAGGTCAGCCATTAAATGTTCCACTCAGGGGAGAACAACTGAATGTTGAAATGAAAATTGTTTTTTCACTGTACTTTTAATCGATTCATTTATTTTGAGTACTTTTCAAGAGGACAGATTTAAATCTAGTTTTTTTTGCAGATTTGGCACAGCACGACATTATATTGTTTAGCAGCTGTTTTATGGCACAGTATAATTGCTTTATGTCAACAAACACTAAAAGAGGCTTCAGTCATTCCAGGGTAAATTGAGCTAAACGGAAAACTTATAGAAATATACACATATGGGAAAAAAAAACAAACATATAACTTCTATATTGTATATGTGTAAAGAAATACAGAATCACCAGCTTCCAGAAACTGAATTTGAAACTGTGTGTGCTGGTAGGTTTTTTTTTCTTCTTTTCTCTCCATTGCAGTATGACATGTGGCAAGACAGCTTCCCAATGACAGACACTAGAATTTTGAATCTTGAACTTGTCTTTGTTCTGCAGTGACGGCACATTGAACCCCAACGGAGTCCGATTTGGCAGCTCGGAGATCTACAACATTGGTGAGTCTTGAACATTACAGGTGGAGCGGGGTGTGGGTGTAAGAAAGGAAAGGCAGAAACATTTTTGTGAGCTTAAATTGAGTCATGGTCCTCTTTATGTTGGGAGAAAAAAATACTTTGCCATCCCATATTTTTTAAAGTTTGCTAACTTGAGAACAACAGAATGTCACAAAAGCACATCTTTTTTCTTACTATTGACAACAGGAAAGCAGTGTTTCTCTACTTAGTTCTGAAGCTGGAAGTGGTGAAACATTTTTCTCTCTTCTCGCCAATTTCCTCAAACTCTTCCAACACTCTTTTCCTCTCCTCTGCTCTGTTCTTTTAATCTTTGCTCCCCTTGCTCTCTCCACCTCTCACCTCTCCGTCTCTCCTCGCCTCTCATCTGCTCTCCTTGTTTTTTTGGTTTCATCTCCTTGTCCTCTACTCTGTCCTCTCCTCTCTGCAGTGGAGGCGTTCGAGGAAGTGTCAGACAGTCTTTGCGTTCCCCAGTACAACGCGGACGGAGAAGAGCGAGTCATTTTATTCTTAAAGATGGCACCTGGGAGGTCCTTCTGTCCAGAGTTGGTGGCGAAGATTAAAGGAGCCATTAGAAAAGCTCTGTCAGCCCGACACGTCCCTGCTCTGCTGCTGGAGACCAGAGACATTCCTGTAAGACAACTAGAAATATCAATCAGATATGAATAAACCTGCCCGATTATCCTGTCACTTTTGTCCTCAAAAGTCAGTCCTGGATTGAATGACAGCTACTTTCTCCATCTCTCTGCAGTACACCATCAGCGGTAAGAAGGTGGAGGTGGCTGTGAAGCAGGTGATCGCTGGTCGGGAGGTCGCACAAAGAGGAGCTTTCTCCAACCCCGATTCGCTGGACCTCTACAAGAACATTCCCGAACTGCAAAACTATTAGAGATGAGATCGGAGCTGGAGAGAGAGGACCTGCAATCCGAGAACCAACCACCTGACAAGAATTCAACTTAGTTTTTAAATTAACTGTGTTCAATTTTACAGGTACAGAGAGACATGGGGTAGTTTACAAAGTCACCCTGAGATTTGAACAGGGCGTTAAAAAGGAAAAGAAGAGAGAAGTCAAAATAATACAAAAAGGGTACAACTACTATGTAAATATAATAAGTGTGTGGAATCAGGCAGAGGAGAGACTTTCAAACATTTGGTGTACTGCTTCATAGCTTTCAATCAAGAGATCAAGCAGCTGCTCTTAGTCTACCATGCCGTGCAAGTAAATGTTGAACTGGATTCAGCTTTGGATGTAATATGATGTGCACAGCAGCCCTTGTTAATAAGCTCATGCTCTGAAGCCAGCAACAATGGAGAGGCGAAATTTATTTTAAGCGCTTTTGCTTTGGCTTCACAGTCTGATCGCTATCAGACAGTGAAGAACCATATCTCTCTGTGTCACCTGCTTTAACCCCCCAGGTGTTGGTTCTGAGTGAGTCCCAGACTGAAAATCCACGGAAGTGTACAGATAAACACACACACACTTAGGATTAACACCTCGGCTTTGGTTCGTATCACCATATCCTTGTTACTGTATGTGGTGTGTGTTGCTTTATTAATTGTATATATAAGAATATATATTTTTTGGACTGTGAAATTACGTTAACATTATAATTATTGACAGATAGCGACTCAAACCTGTTAACCAAAGTGAGTCTGAGATTTAGAGGGTAGCAATATGTCAGGAGTTCTTGTTCGAATAAATAAACCCAAGATTCCAGGTACAACCGAACTTCCTGAACTTTCGTCCTAACCTAAAATGTTATTGATTTCTCATGTATCACATGCTCAAATCCTAACCCTCATATGACTTTGTAACCCTCAGTTCTATTTCATTCCGCCAAAGACATCAAGGCATGAACTGATGAAGCTCAAGTTTGACCTGAAAGCGAGCAAATGTTCATTTCACCACAAAAGCCTGTATTTTTTAGTTTGATATCTATGTTCCATGTTTTGTTATAACTCTAAAAAAAGTGTTCTCATTTAATAGCTACAGTATAGCCTGTTCTTACTTTGTACAGAAGCTGAGTTATTCTTTCAAATTTCCTTGTACTGTGTGGCAAAGCCTAATTAAGGCTAATTAATGCTGTTAAAGATGAACTGTAGTGGTTTTGGTCACTAGTAGCACTACTGAGCAACATGGATGATTAATAACTAAAATGCATGGGGGGAAAAAAAAAAACCTGACCAGAATGCGAATTGTGTAGAATTCACAGATGTTATTGTCAGAGACACATTTGGTATCAAGTCAGAGGAAGTATTTCATACTGACACAGAGGTAGCACTTTTCTTACTGGACCTTTTTGTGGTTTTTAAGGATTGTTCTTGCTTGGCTTTTGATTCAGTCTTTCTTACGTGTTTCCAGATCATTTTAAAGATGTTAAAAGATATGAATGTAAATAAAATAACAAAAAACTCTGCAGTTCATCTTTAATGTCACTGATAAGATTTAATACATTTCCTCTTTAAAGGTACCCTGTACAGTTTTTGACCACTGTTAGCGCTATTGAGTAGTGTTTTGTTGAGTGGACCCCCCCCTTTTTTTTTTTTGATCCTGTGCACACACACATGCGAGTGACGGGATGCTTATTCCTGCTAGTGATGTTTCAATATTAAACTGATTGAGAGGTGGCAGTAATGTGCAAACACAGATTTTTTTTAAAAAGCAGCTTTTCATATATTTAATGAGTTATTTTTAGGCCTCAAGGATTCACACATTGCTTTTTTGGTGAGAAACTGTACGTCAGCAGAACAGATTTTTTTTTAGAAGACAACTCCACAGGGTACCTTTAAGTCTCAAAGATGCATTGGTTCTCTTATAGAGACAGGGATCATAATTAGATAACTGTACACTTTGCACTTTAGTTCTGTATATGCGACTTTGTTCATGGTGAAACGTGGCTGATCTACTGTTCCATTCTGTAGCATGCATGCAGGTTTTTTTCTGCATGAAACATTTCTTATAATAGGCCAAGAGTTGCAAACATAATTCGGAGTGTGTCACATGTGAGTTGATTGTATTTGACTCTTCCATATCCGCCTTTAGTGAAACTACAATGTAATTTTTACTTATTTCCGTGTTGCGAGAAAGTTTATTGAATCAAATATAACAAGTGTCTTTTGTCTTTGTCTTTCTACACTAGTGTCCTTTCTCTTTTATGCAACAGCCTGATGATGATGGTTGTTGTCTGGGTCTAGTTTATGTTGGAAGTCAACAGAGCCACGAGTGGATGCTGAATTCTTCTTATTTGCACACCTTGGTTATGTTCAGTCAGAGTTTTTCAGGAAAGTTCTTTTTGAATTAGAAACCACTTAAGTTGTGTACCAAGGGAGAGCTTGTGCATATCCTGGTTGACAACTGTCAGCTACCCAATAAAGTAAAGCCAGTCTGAGAGCAAAAGCTCAAACAAACAATTTTGTATTCCAAAACTTCAGCCTTTAATACCCATTGCAGATTTACAGCATCCACACTGCTTTCCTAAGATAAACTGGGAGAACATTTATCCCATGAATGCTTCCTTATCTGTATCTGTTCAACCAAAATCTCTGGTTTTTGGATAGAAGGCCGGACGTTGGCGCTGTTTATACTGGAAGTCATGTTAAATCAGGCAAATGTTGTGTTTTCTAACCAAATTTTCATTGGCAACGCAGTTGATCATTCAAAGCAACAAATTGATTTAATATTGGCATGTAATTATTAATGAAATATATTTCCATATCCCCCCCCCTTTCCCCTCGCGCTCTCTCTCTCTCTTCAATTTTACCTAAACTAAGTGTTATGAACTGACCTTTCTGTGAGCCTTGTGCACCATGAAGTCCTCAACAATCTACTCACGCTTCAACGTCTTTGCTTGACCATTCTCAGTTAAAATTATAAGCAGTCCACTCAGCCTGTCTGTCCCACTACAACTCATAAGCGATTGTAGAAGTCACTGCTGGAGGATGCACTTGTAGCAGTTTATCATTTAGCATATAGCCAGACCCAGCATGCGTGTGTTTGTTACTTACTTCTTTGTCACTTAAGTGTTGCATGAAATTAGTGATCAATTAAGGTAGGTGAGACTTTTTTTTTTTTAACAGAGGTACAGTAATGCTAAAAAAAAATACCCACAGTGACATTGTAATTCATAATTTAGGACATTATTTTGCATTGTTATCTTTGGCCTGGCCCGGCCCTATATGTGTGTGTGTGTGTTGTTGTTCTCCTGAGGGGACCCCAGTTAAGTTTTTCCAGTATTTCAGATCCGACTGCAGGGAGGGAAGGACTGTTACAGTTAACAATGGGTATTTTTATCTTGTGACCATCCACAGTGATGAATTAATTTGAAGAAACATAATGGCTGACGCACAGACGTGTCAATCATGGAGCTGAATTTTTTTTTTCCTTGAATAACAATGAGCAACTTCGGGTAGAAGGAATGTCTGTTTTTATAGCATTATATGTGCTTTCTTGAATAATGGATTCAGGTACATCCCTTTAGTGGAAGATGTACACAGGGGTATAAGTCGACATTTATGTTTTTTTCAAAAACTTTTCTGAAATGTTTACTTCTGAGTTCTGACACAAAAACCACCAGTGACTCAAAACAGTGCTAAAAGTTTTTTGACTGATAATCATCCCTCATTTCCTTGCCTGTGATGTATAGCTTCACCTTTATGTTTCAACACCATCAGCAACTAGTTACATACAATGACTAAATCAGCATTGGTGCTACAGTTAGCAGCTTGTGATGTCCACCTCAGCAGGTGAACTTCATCTTTAAGGTGAAGATTAAACACCTGTCAGACTGGTGGAATAACAGAAAGGTGTGTGTGTGTGTGTGTGTGTGTGTGTGTTTTGGTGAGTGTGTAGCAGCCAGTCATTTTGACAGACGTCTACTTTAGAAATAAACTTGGCAGTTTTGAAACTCCCTGTAACCTTTATTAGTGCGAACGCTCAGACCTGCCAGTCAGACCTACTTCAAAACCTAACAGAGAGGAAAATATAAAAATAGGAAAAGTGAGACTTGGTGTGAGTCCAGTTAATCCACGTAGAAAGTCTCTCCAATCTACTCTAGCATTTTAATTATTCCTATCTTCAGTTGTTCAAAAACAAAGTGTTGTGTTGGCATTGTGACGGCTTCTAGAGGAGATAGGAGGGCGATGAGAGAGAGAAGGAAGGAAGGGTTGAGTATGTAGGAATGTTGACAAATGAGAAGCTGAAGTGTTTACCAAATTCATAAATAATAACCGTCTGATGAGTGTGAATGGTAAGTGCCATGAGGTTCCCCAGGGAGGCTGTCTGCTGTTGTCTGATTCATCCCACTGGTCTCATACCAGAGCACATCACAGCCCAGAAAATGGCTTTGTTAACGGCTTGATTGTGCACTCTGTACTTACAGAGGTTGGTGGTTAATTCGCTCTCTGTGCAGCCACTTTAAAGTGTAACCTGAAATGGCCCCCACACTAATAACAATATTTATTCTAAGTTATTTTCTTTTAAACTGACCTGCGGTGCTTACGTAAAAGTTCTCCTTCCATGCTGAGTGCAATTAAATGTATAAAGTGACTGGGTGGGAATGCGATTGACTCCCCACAGGTCGATGTAATGTGTAACTTCATTATGCTATTAAAACAATAAAAGTACAGACATTTTATTTTGGATAGATGAGACATAAAGTAGAAGAATCTTGGGTATTGTGTCTGTTTCATCATCCATATGTTTCCGAAAAGGTGTTTGAATCCTTGGTTTAATCTTTACCATTATTGTTGAGCTAGAAAATTCAAATTTGAATAAATGGGTTTAGCTGAAGTAGCAACGTGTGTTATCCTGTCAAACAAGGCAGGCCAAGAGCTATTAGGGCTGAAATTAATGTAGCTCTCAGTTATTATTTTTGTTTGTATCATTTCAGCTATAAGACCATCTTAATTCCCTTGAGTCCAAAGTGAATTATTTAAATGACCTGTTTTGTCACAAACCTTAAAAATGTTCAGTTTGGGAGGACAGTTCTGGAAATTTGCTGGAGCTTTCTGCTATCTCTAGTGGCCTTCATCAGTTGCCTCTTTGCCATAGGTCAGCTATTATCACATGACCTCATTATGGAATTTTGGTCACGTGATAACATGGCTGCACATCAGGGAGATCGTAACATTGGATGTAAATGGATTTTCACTGAATCCTGGATGATGATTTTGGTTTGTCAACAATGAGTAAGTGACCTTTCATCAAACTGCTATTATAAAAAAGTGTGTAATTGGTAGTTCACTTGCTCTACAGAATCTGATTATTTGTTTTATTGTTGTCCAGTTGATTCTTCTCCAACCAGTATCACTAAACTTGTTAGATGCAAGAGCCATCACTTGAGTTTATTTTCATTGGCTAACTGTTGTTGTTGCTGCAACTGAGTCTCAACCTGGGTGGGTTTTTTTTTTTTTTTTTCCTGTCTACTTGGTTGAGATCTGAGAGCATTTTCTAGTGAAGTGTCTAGTTATCAAGTGTCTAGTTTGTAAGAAGGTGAAAATATTAAACAATCACAGGTTGATTAGGTCAATTTATTTCTTTTATTATTTGAAAGGCCAGCCCCAAACATGTCTGCTTCAAAAATTTTGGCCCTTGGACAAAACGTAGCTGAGAATCCCTGATGTCGAGCATATGGAAATTACCATGCCTCACTTCAAGCTGTGATCAATTCAGTTCCTCATTCATCCTCTCGGAAGTTGGAAATCCATCGAACATTCCAGATTTGTTCAATGTGTTCCCTCCGACTGTATCCTCCATGCCCCCAATTATCCTCAGGTAACGATGCGTTCACTGACGCTTTCCTCCTCCCTTTCACCCCCATAGGAGACTTGTTCAATCTAAATTGGTTCCCAAAGAGACTTTCTCCTGAAAAGCTGATCACAACATCAATAAAGAGCTCCCATGTGCTTTACATTTTCAGTGCGGACGTCGTGCTGACGGGAAAGTAGCGCAGACATGTTTAATCTTGAAGTGAAAATGAAGCACGTTACCCACAAGCTGTCATATTTAAATCTTGGGAAAGGAAAGAAGATTTTCTTTTTTAGTCTGGTCAAAGGAAACAGGATCACCTCAGGGAGTTGAGGAAAAAGGGAGAGCTCCATTTAATCTACATATTTTTACTGTAATCCAGCAGGAAGGCTGTTCAGGTTTGGGGTCAACAGTTACTGACAGACAGGGAGTAAAGGGAGCTCTCTTCATCTCTTGGCATGTTGGATTGGAGGTAGCTCACAGCTCTGGGTGGACAGGGTTTTCCTCTGTCTGTCACTGGTGCCAAATCACGAACAAGTTGCTGCCCATTTAAGATGGCAACAAAATAAAAGACACATAAAAAACATAACATAGCAGCATGTCTTGCCAAAGCATGCCTTATTTTTATGTATGCCAGCAACATGGCTCCTAGGAGGGCGACATGGGTCTGTCTGTCGGTTCATCCATCACTTTGGTCCAGACTGAAATATCTCAGCAACTACTATATTGATTGCCATCGTGTGACATTCAGGGTCCCTAGAGGATTACTGAACTTGGTGATCCCCTGATTTTTATTTCATTTATTTTTTAATGAAATATCTTGACATCTCTTAGATGTGTTGCTGGAATTGATATTTATCCAATAGTTTGACTTATGACCAAATGCCTGCAAAACTAAAGATGAAACTGAGATGGTGAACATGACAGACATTAATCTGTACCTGCTAAACATCAGCATCTCAGCATTATCATTGTACGCATGTTAGCTGACATTTGCATTAATCTCAAAGCGTCACTG
Organism: Centropyge bicolor; assembly: GCA_037975185.1. Classification (NCBI taxonomy): domain Eukaryota; kingdom Metazoa; phylum Chordata; class Actinopteri; family Pomacanthidae; genus Centropyge; species Centropyge bicolor. The sequence continues at coordinate 8,613,514 of JBBMOC010000020.1, read as the reverse complement.
TTCCTGAGCTCAGCCTCGCATCGCTGACATGGCTGTAGACTCTTGTTTAGTTTTTCAAAAAAATCTTTTCCTCATTTTTATGCTATCCTTTAGAAAGAAATGTGGCTTAATGGATCATGATTTTAATGTTTCAGTTTCTCTCTAGATTGATTTGTTTAAGCAATAAAATACACATTTTTATAAAATTATTTCACTCATCAGAAATGCATGCAGACAGCATGTGCTGATGAATGGTATTATACATTATGTAAGTGATACAAAACAAAAAGCAGAGGGAGTAATTATAACCAGAGAGAGAGAGAATGGGATATACAACTATTCAGTGGATGTTCGGTGATCAAAGTAAAGTGGTTTTATCAAACAATCTGCTGCGTGTTTCCTTTTCAATTTGATTCTCGCAGGAACGCACTGACGATGGCTTTTATTTCATATTCACTGTCAACAATTTGTTTGAGATAACTCCCTCTTCCCCCCACTCCTGCATCTCTAATTGTAATTCTTTCATATCCCCCCTCAAGCAAATGAATTTCAATTTGCTTTATGTGGTCATTCAATTGAGTCTGACACGAGAAGCAGCTAAATGGAAAAGAATCTCTACTGAGACTCGTGCCTGTGTAGGATGGCCCAAATTGAGCCGAGCAGATGTGCAAATTGCTGCTGTACATTTTCAGATTCCTCTATCGGCGCAGAGGGAAACAATGTTTTTGTGTCCTCTGGAATGGCAGTTGTGACTTTATAAAACATTAAAGTTGTGCTGTATAAATTAGTTATTATCTGGGAAACGTTATGTAAATTCATCTGTTTTAAAAAAAAAATACACATAGTGTTTATGAGGAGAACCAAACCTGAGAGCTGGCCAGTGCAGCTGCAGTCTTCTGCATTGGATGGCGAAGCTGGTGCAGGCTTCCCATGAACCTACAAGATATTTGTGTTTTCTCATATGTGTTCCTTTTTTAAACTTTCATATTTTAAGCTTGTTGCATGATTATTGTCTGCTTTGAAGATGTATTTGAGGGAAGGTCTGTTTAATGGCGTCTTAACCTTTGCTATTGTGTATGCACGTCTGGTGACCAATCTATTGTGAGAACTGCCTTCCATCCCTAAAGTCCTGATTAAAACCAGAGAAAAATCAAAACATTTTAACTTATTTACAATCCAATTATCCAATAGAAATTTCTAAAATAAGGTCATTGGTTCATGAGTTTGCATTTCTATGTTTCCAGTGTCAGCGTATGTAAGGTTTTGATAAACTCTCTGAACTGTTCCAAAGCTTGATAAATGAGATTGATTGAGAGAGCTCCCAAACATGATTTACATCAAGCTACAATGAAGGCATCTTGTTCCACATAGTATGTTTTAACCTTCTCAAAATGCCACACTTGCCATCACCACAACCATTTGTTCACAACGTGAATATGAAATATAAAAAGTATAGATAAAGGTTAAAAAGACACGAGGGGAGGAAAATGCTGATAAAAAAATTGGCAGACAGAAAATGCCAAACATTGATGGAGTGATTCCTGCTGTGTCTGGTCCTTGTGATGGATGAGCGAGATGTATGGAACATTCCTGAGACATACAACAAATCAATAACTTTAACCGCTGTACATGACAGCAGAGGGGACGGGAAACAGTCGGTGGCAATTCAGTATTGAACTGACAAACCTTAGGTTGCTATCTGAAGCTGTTACATATTTGTAAGTTCATGTCTCTCTGATTTTAGTTCAAAGAACAGAGAAAGAATACTATTCTGTGAGTAAGTCAAGGAGCTCAGCACGCTGCTATGAACATGTGAAAATCTCCTTGGTGTTTTTCAACCATGATTCCAAATGGGTGCGATGCTGTGTAAAACATAAATGAGACAAAATGTGATACATTCACATTCTGATTTTTTGATGCCCACATATATACCATCACAGTCACTTGCCTGAGTCATGCTTTTGAGTAATCTACCAGTTTTCCTGATCAATGACAAGTTGTTTATCGATCATTCTTTGAAAGAAATTCTGAAAATACATCTTTTGTCCAGCAGTGTCCTTTTAACAATTATAGAAATCTCAGCAGCTATTTTTAGCGGTTCAGAACAATAACTTTTCCTGACTGTCACCTGACAAGAACCTGAATATTCAATTTAAGAACAAAACATCAGCGTATCCCCATAAGGGCTCTCAAGCGAACACTGTCTGAGAAATCAGACTTCCTGATGTTTCACTACAGTTTTCAAGAGTTTCTCTTAAGCTGCTGGGAGTGGGAAAAAAAGCCTGCATCACTTTTAGTTATTTTAGTTGCCTGTGAAACAGTGTATGATTCTGTGTTTTCTAGCAGTTCTCCTCTGTCACTTTTAGTACCACCCACAGCCACGCTTAGTGTCGCGTTTTGTGCAAATTGCCAACACTGAATGCTTTGGTATAAAACAAGCCCCATTTCAACTTGCTTGTCTGTATGAAAACCCCACTGAGAAATTATAAAAAAAACAATAGTGAGGAGTCAATTTGACCTAATTGAAATAAACTGAAAGAAACTTCAGTAATTTGTTGGAATAATGTTGCATTGATTTACTCATGTGCCGTTTATTTAAATAAATAATGTGCATAATGTGAAGAGGAATACAATCGTCCCATCAGGTCTTCATGAAGATCTTGATTGATTTTTAAATTGTCTTCTTTTGCTTTTTGATTATTTTGCTTAAGCTTGCACGACTGTCACAACTCTGCACTTTCAGACAAGAAGAAGCTGCAACTTTTTCGCAGCTAAAAACAAACGAGCGCATGGAAGCGGCTCCATGTGATGTACCTAAATCCTCCTTCTCCGTGTCTCTGTCTGCTTTCATCTGCTTTCATCAAACTGGCGCGGAGAGAGCAGGCGACATGGAAGGAAAGAGAGAAAATCAGGAGGAATAGAGGAAAAGCAGCGTGAGAGAGAAAGAAAGCGAGTCTAATAATCAGTTGGAGACAGGTGAGGCAAGATGGCGCGGCTGAGAAACAAGAAGGCGAACCAAACGGGGAGAAGATAAAGGAAGGGGAGAGAAATGAAAGAGGAAGAGATGAATCATATTTGAAGTCACAAATATAAGCCAGACGGGCTGAACGCCATGAACATTTTGATTTTTCTCCAATTCCGCCCGTCAATCTTATCGTCTTTTTTTTGTGGGATTGTTCGGCTGTAGGTGGCTCCCTGCTTTGTCGAGACAACCGGTGCTCACTCTCTCGCTGTCACAGCTTGATTCGAGTTATATCAGTGTACTGTGTGTGTACTTGTACTTGCAACATAGTGAGGACGGGGACAAATTTTTAAACAACAGAATGAGGAGGTTTTTGGAAAGTGAGGACATTTTCACAAAGTTTAGGTTAAGATGGGTTATGGTTAAGATTGAGATAAGGCAGAGAGATTGCGGGGCCTCACAAGTATAGAAGTATGTGTTGACTTTCTAAGTGCAACAGAAAACTCCCTGAAAAAAAAAATCCTGGCTCTCATAAGTGACAGCAGAATCTGAGTGTGAGTGTAAAGTGAGAGACTGACTGGTTCAATGTGTTGGAGAAGGTAGTCACACAGCTTTTTTTTTTCTCACATATCGGGATTAGTTCTTTGAAAAATAGTTAATGAGTGGGATGCATTTTGGCAGATTTACTAGCCGAAGAATAACACCTTCAGTCTGTTCAAATCAGTTTGTGTGTGTGTGTGTTTGCGTGTGCAGTGATTGCACAGTACAATAATGCAAGATAGATGCAGGACATGGTTCAATGAGTTGTGACGAACTTGAAGGTGTCAAATTCAAGTTTTTATGTGGTCATATTTGCTTAAAAGATTTATTGTATAATTTATAATGTTCAATATCTTGCAACATATGTGAATTTCCCCACTGTGGGACGAATAAAGCTTTATCTTATCTTATCATTGAAGTGACTCACAACAGCCTAAAAAAAGTGTAAACAGGTGGTAGAGATGATGCCAAATCAAAATATCTGCAGAATATGTAGAGGCTTGAAATCTTGAAAATCTTCAGAGCATATGCAGCATACACACACAGGAAATGAGTGGATGTACTGTCTGCTGTCCGTGCATTGCTGTGTGGGATGGTTCTATAAATACATACAGTAAATCATTCGTCATCTGGTTTCCCTTTAATGCACTTTTGACAAATACTTTTTAATGTTTGAGCTGCCTTCCATGACTTTGATTGGCAGTTGTTTCCACTGATCCATGTGGGAAAGTTAACCTGACAAAGCTGTTATATGTAGACGACAGTACACTCAGTATGTAATATAACGCTGGTGTTGGCCAACTGTGTCTGTATCCACCACGCCAGCTGTTCTGAGTACATTTTACACCTGGAATTTTAACACAAGTGTATGGTGCCCTTCGAGCTTTGTCAAAATCAGATCAGTGGCTTTTGAGATTTCACATTTGATTGACAGACAGATACAGCTGGATTCATTCACGGGAGACAGACGGAAACAGACAGACAGATGGATGGATGGCATGGGAGAAGACAAAAACCGGAGCGATACGGAAAGAGAGAAGGCAGCGTTGAAGGAGAAACTTTGAAAGTATAGCTTTCTAAGCTGCCAGTTACTTTGCGCTGGAAGAAGTTAAACTACAGCAAAGCTGCAGCTCCCTGGAGAGAAATATAGTTTTGTTAGCAAAAGTTACCCAGAAAAAGTAGTTCACAGTCCCTTTAAAAAAATAAGTGATCTGATATGAAATTTGCAGTGTTGTATAATACAAAAATAGCACCATGGATAAGGATCTTAACTTTCTTCAAACTGCAATAACAGTAACTACATTTTGTGGTTTGTCAGTCAACGTTAACCGTACACATTTCAGTAGAGTTTAATCACAACTAGTTTAACTGCAGGCTATGATGTCAGTGTACTGCTAGATGTATTGTAGATTACTTGTATGCACTTTACTGTTGGCCTGTAACATGTTTATTTGACTGAAGATAGAAATGGGCTGCTTCCACATGACGATACTGTAGTTTTGTCCAGTTTGGAGGTCGTTGTTTTGTGGTGGAAAACACCAGCTGTTTTTATTTTTCATTTAGCCCCATTAAGATTAAACATGTCTCCATCAATGCAAACAGAAGGCGAACTATTTAAAGTCACAAATATAACCAAGGCCAACCCCAAACAAATTAATGACAAACACATCAAGATTATGAAATACTGCAAAACAAGCATAAAGCATAAATGTTGGAATAAAAACAAATAAAAACCCTGAAGACAGAAATCCATGATGACCTTCACTTCACTTCTAATTCAGGAGGCAACATAAGTCTATGAATGTGTTAATTGTTAAGAGTGAAGTGCACGGAGAGAACCAGACTGATTTTTTCCCACGGTTTAGTCCATCAGTCCACATCTACATCGATCTGTGTCCTTGATTGTGCTGATCGCATTCGCAAGGAGATGTGAGTGGGAAAAAAAAAAGAACAACTCATAATGCAACGCAAACCTATTTGAGACATCACTTTGCATTTCTGTTTATCAGAGTCAGTGGATTACACAGGGATAAAGTGTGTGTGTGTGTGTGTGTGTGTGTGTGTCCTACACACGTTTGTGGATGCACTTTCAAATGCACGCACGCACGCACACACACACACACACACACACACACACACACACACACACACACACACACACACACAAGAAAACACCTTTATCAGGATAGCTGGATTACACAGGGATAAGGCTCAACTCTTGATATTGACCCACTGACTAAACACACACACACTTTACATTTGCTCGCACTATGTACACACACTATCACATAGCCACATATAGATCTGAGTGTGTATAGTCCACAAACCCAGACCAGTTTATTCTTTCAGTATGGACACACATGCAGGTTCTATTCTACTCTATTCTGGTCTAGTCTCATCTACTTTGCTGTCTTTTACTGTTCTGGTTTGTCTGGCTTAGGAAAGTCACTGCAGGCTATTTACAGCAGTGGCTTTAATGAAACAACCTAAAGGCTCAGTATTACTGAAGACAATACTATGTGAAGATCTTCACTTTCCACTGCTTGGTTGATGAAGCGTTGGTATGAGCTGTGAGGCAGTGCTGTCCTGGGCCAAATTAGCAGTTATTATCAGCTAGCAAACACAATATTCCGTCATTTTGTCATCCCTTCACCAAGTAAAAGCTAAAATGAACTGTTGTAACATCAAGTCACGTGTGTGCACTCATATCCTCGTACATGCTTTTGTCCGCCTGTGATTGTACTGTGTGTGGCTTTGCATCATGTGGGAGTTGTATCCACATTTGGTTGCATACTGAGCAGAACAGGATGTGCATATTCGCATGAAATTGAAGGGGAGGGCACAGCAGCAATGAGAAACATGATTTTTCACAGGCTTGCGTTTGCTCGAACCAGCATGCAAAATGCAGATATGGCAAAAAAAAAAAGAACATATTACCCACTGAGGCATGAAATTCATATTAGCATGCATTTTGTGGTTGTTTTTTTTAAAAAAACGTATATGTGGTGAATATACTTTTAACAATCTGACCTTTTCTGTCTGCTTTTCCATTATCACTTATTTTATTATGCATATATGATACTGAATCAAATGACTTTGTTGTATAGCTCTTTTTCAGTTCGCCTTCACTTGCAGAAACACACAGACTATCCCTGAGACAGAGACAGACACACTAAATTTATGCCACTGTAGCGACCAAACACATTTAGTGCAGCATTGTGGGCCTTGTAAATTAGGCTGAGAAATCATTATTGGAAGTCTAAATATGGCAGCGATATTAATCTGCTTTATATAATACATCTAGTCTCACTGTGGGAAGATCCTCACCTCAGCACTCCGAACGGGATTGCGGATCGATTCCATCTCCATCTAAGATATTAAAGAGGGCTAAAGAATCATCACCCGGGAGTATTTTCCCGTCTTAGTCAGTCTCTCCCAGGAACCTGGAAATCTTTATGGACCTCTAATATCTTGTCTGATGCTAATAAGTGTGCAGCTGACAGAAACTTATTAAAGGCCCAGCAAATAATCGCCTAATGACAGCTCTGTTGTCAATTCACATTCTGTTTTCGTGAGATGGCACCGTTGTCACCTCTAAATTTTCGATTGCAAGATTTCAGTTTTGCAGGGCGACATATCTGACGAAGACGAGCTGGAAGACAGGTTTGAGCCAATCCAAAGTTGAGTGAAGTTAATTCACGAGTCCTAAGAGTGGCCTACAAACTTTCTCTCTGACATCAAGATGCAATAACTGACACATTATCATGCACATGCTGAAAAGACAGCTATTTTGGCTGCTCTCCCTCTCAATGAGATCTAAAGACAGGTGGCGCCATACAACCTCCATTCTGATAACTGAGTGGGAAAAAAATAAAAAGGTGATCTGAGGTTCAAGTTACATTACAGAAGATAGAAAATTCTACTTGCATGCCTCTGAGAATCTAGATCAAGGTTCCAGGTTGATTACACACCACACATCAAGCCACCACTATTTTGATAAAGATAAGATTTGATAAATATATTTTGAAGCTGAATACTTTCATCTCATTGTTCTGCTTTACACAAAAGTATAAGCATCAAAATATACTTAAAGTACCAAAAGTAAAAGTATTTCAGAATGATGTTTACTGTATTTCTGGGTCATATAATTAGTGATGCATTAATGCGTACATTACCTTAATGTTGCTATATAATGCTGGGTAGCTTGTGTATTTTCCACCAGGGATCCATATAGTTTGATCTAAACCTACAATAATGCATCATAATTTATTTGTTTACTATATTTTGAATTATTACTGGTAACTAAGGTTGACAAATATGTGTTTTTGAGTAAAGGTACAGCATTGCTTCGGAACAGTAAAGTAGTCAAAGTAGAAAGCAGCAGACAATAGAAGTACTACCTCGGAGTTATTCTTAAATACAGTACTTCAGCAAATGTAGTTGTAGTTACTTTCCACCAATGGAGAGAACCAGAGCACAAGAGCTTCCACAGTTTTTCTATGTGTCTATTTTCCCGTCTCTACCTGCCTCTCTCAGAGTCTACCTCACATGTCTCCCCCTCTTTTCCTCGATGACCTGCTGTGAATTTATCCTTACCCTCCTCTCTCAAGGATTATACTGAAGGCCATCCGCTCCATTCGGCCATCCGAACACCGGGCAGAGGAGCAGCCTTAATTGGCCCAGAAATAGCCAAGGAGACTAGGCTGGATCTAGAGGGGCAAGGAAAGGGAAGAGGGGGGCTAGGGGAAGCATGAAGGGAGGATTTAAGGATATTTTTTTGCAGGATTTTAATGTTTAACACTGATGTTTCCACGCCTGAGGGAAAGAGTGGGCTCTGTCTGTCACGCTTGCCCCTCCGGTGTCATGAATTATGTTTATTATTAGTTTTAGAATGCGCACATCTGCAGTACTATTATACCAGTATATTATTAATCAAGGTCACCAAATACATTAGTGTTACTGTTAGAATTTGAAAACTATGAAAAGTGATACATAAACGCTCATCTCATAAATTCCATATTTTTTAGGGAGACTCCAGTCATGGCCTTGTTTTGCAGTTTGATTATTTTCAGCATTAATTATCTAAATAATAAGCTGCTAAAAAGTACAAGTAAAAGTTTTTGACCTTGAGTGTTCAGAGAGGAGTATCAGGTTGTTCTCAGTTGTTAGAATTTGATTTAAATGCGTTTTGTTTTTACTGTAGATGCAGACTGCATGGTGGTAGATGGATCCATATTCCAGGTGATTGGGATGGTACCACTGAAAATGCAAAATGAAATTAAATATACAGTTGGGTCAGTTGGGTGTAGCTCCCACTCCTTTTAAACTCAACACATGGCACGTATGCTGACTTGAGCTGATGGCTGATCTACTGATATACACACTTAAAAACAGATGTCACAGAGCTTTACGTGACACATGCATATACACCATCTTTGGTCTGGTGTTTCATGTCACATACATGCATGCATTGTTTCCTGCATGTTGGCTTAATGCATAATGGCTTTAGTGAAATTAGACGTGTCAATTTCTTCTGCTTTTATTCAGATGCCCATCAGTAAAAAAAAAGCTCTTGTCCTTAAGGAAACCACGTGATTACAGCATCTTACAGTTACACTTCAATTCAACATACACTTGGACAACTACTGCCAGTTTGTTTCAGTAAACCTCTACGTGAAGAGCGACTGGTTTGGTTGATGAATCAACTTGCTGTTTCACTGAAGAGCCAACCCGGATCTTGGACTGCACTGACTGAAAAACAGACCAGCCGATTAACTAGCTGGCTGATAAAATGATCACACATTATCCTGCTGTCAATTTATCCAATCACGTCCCATCAGCTCATTAATCAACTGATTTGCTATCCGCTCCAAACAAGCTCTGAAACTACCCACGTCTAATTAGAGACACAAATGCTACCTGAAGTTTCTTAACAAAGACTGATGAACACGTCGCCTCCTGATGCACGCTTGCATGCATACAGTCTCCAGTATGTCTGTCTATATTTCTCTGTCGCTTCAACTGAATATCAAATTCATGGCGTGTTTAAGTGGCATTTAAATCAATCTAATACAATAGAATAGTGAAATAGTCTACTATAGTAAGCTACTATAACATGGCCAGACAACATGATAAGCTGCTTTTGTCTCCTGTATGCAAATTATAATGTAACAGATCTGATTCACAAAAATGCAGATGAGAAGTCAGTGTTTTGTTTATCCGTGACTTCGTGCGTGCCTGGAGATCCATTTAGTCCATATTCGGTTTGAAACCCCTAATATTGCTCCCAATGTGAAAACTGACTCATGACAGTTCATAATTCCAATAAAAAGACACACAATGCAAAAATGTTCTCAGCAGCTTAACTGAAAAACGAGAGGAGCCGAGAGCTGAGGTTACAGTGTGTTTGTGTGTGTTCTGTTCAACCTAACCTTTTGTGTTTCGCTGTGCTGACTTCCTTCCTAACTCAGAAACACAAGTGCCCTCTGTGTCCCCGAGGTACTTCACCGGGGAAGGAGTGCACAGACACACTGACACACACCAACACACACACACACCAGACAAAATGTCCCGTCCCAGGAGTGTACGTTTCCCGTTGAGTGGGATTACACGAGGCGATAACCATCCCTCCATATGAATCTCTCTCACACACACATACACACACATACATGCACAGACATCATTCACTGATTATTCATAGCAAGCTGGTGAAGTCCTGGTCCGGGTCCAAGTCTGTATGGGTGCGTGCGTGTGTGTGTGTGTAGCATAAATTAATAAATAAACAGGTAAGTCTTTATTCCACCATCTCACCCATCTACCCCTTGGTCTTTCATTCTCTGTCTCGCTGTCTCTTTAAACCACACACATACATGTGCATACACACACACAGCACACACACACATTTAGGACAGAGAGTGAGTTCCCTCATGGGTATTTTTATCACATGAAACAGTGAAAAAGTAAAACAGCAAACCGTCAACTCTGTTCTGCTCTATTTCTCTCTCTCTCTCTCTCTCTCTCTCTCTCCCACACACACACACACACACCACATAAATACATATCATGTGACTGATCCTGTGTGTAATGCACCAACAGGAGATGGATAAAAACACACAGACAGAGGCAGAAGAGAAGGGATGAGAAAGAAAATGCACAGCATTTGTTTATCTTTCTATATGATGTATATCTCCTTGTGTGTGTGCGTGTGTGTGTGTGTGTGTGTCTTTCCATGCGTGTGGCATGAGACAGTCCAGTTGGCTTCAGGTGGCAGCTTGCCTGCTGCAGCTGTGGAGGTTTAACGGCTCTTACTGGAGGATTACCGGCTCAGCCTGAGCCAGGCTCGCGGCCTTGTCAGCGGCGAGTGTGTCGCGACGTCAGGCAGATGACAGAACGGTCTGTTTTACTCCAGTAAACAGTCACTAAAAAACAAAAACAAACAATAAAGACGAATAAGTTCCTCTGTGCATTGGCAGAAAAGTTTGAGCACAACCAACTTCTGTAAAAAAGCCATTAAGGAAACAGAGATGGAGCCTCATGAAATCTGTTGCTTTATTGATAAACTATACACAGCAACACATAACAGGAATAATGACCTTGTGTTTTCTGTGATCAATTATCAGTCAATAAAACGACAAGTAACTATCCAATGATGTGAAAAGTCCCTCCCCAACCCCCAGTATTGACATACCCACCCATGCATGCCCACCCACATAGTGCCCTCCAAACACCCCCCAGGAAAGCTGATGAATAGTTATCAGCAAAAGGTAATAGTCAATATCTCTAATATCAGAATCATGGGATCATAATTAACTAAATACTAACTAAAACTAATAATCAGTTTTTAGGGAAATCATATACATTTATCTAAATGCCACATGTGCTCAAAAGGGATGATGATGACTTCCTCATTTCCTTGTGTGTTCCCCATGTGTTTTATTAAGATGCAGTTTTCAGCTTCTTAGGCCATCATAAATGAATGACAAATGAGTGCATGAGGTGAAAAGAATTAACTATTTATCTATTGATCTTGATATTAGTGAACATATAGCACTACCATTTTGCTGATAACTAGCTTGTTCATCAGTTTTCAGAGTCCACCAGGGATTCTGATTCAGCCACTGGGATGTATGGATTGTTTTTTTTTTTAAAAAAGACCATAATTTTGAATTTGAAGAGAAGGACGGTTTTGAACAAGAAACCCTGTTATACAATCAGTGTCGATGGTTTAACAGTGAAGGTGTGTTTTGGTTCCTGCCTCTTCAAATACTGAACATATTGCATTATTAATGTTGATCCTGATGACATAATCCATAATTAATATTCATTCATTTGTTTGTGTGAGTTGAGTTATTTTAAAAGCGCAAAAGTCCTCAGATCACCATAGTGCTGATGAAGACTGAGTACTTTAAGCTTGGATCCCGACATCCAGATTTCTCTCAGTGAGACAGAGACAGAAAGAGACGAAGGAATATATTTGTTGTGACCCTGTTGTGTCGCCGTGGACAAGACAGCAGATGGTGGTGAAAGCTGCGACCCAGACACCTCTATACATTAAACACATACAAACACAAACAAAACAATTTTCATTTGAAACCAAGTCTCATTTTCCAGGCAGCCACAAATTATAAGTGTGCGACTCTGGAAAAGCTACATATATGAATTTTATATGTAAAGGCAAACAAACAACAAAGACAAACCCTTATAATTTTAGAATGAATGTGATGTCCTGCTGCACTCATGGTTACCCTGCTTCAGTCACCTAAATCTGTCAGTCCTCTTCCACCTTTATTCCCCTTTCAATACGCACAGACTGTATGCAATGATGTGGGAACTGACTCAGCAATCTCAAAAGAGACTTGGCTTTGACCTGTGACATTAGAGTTGGAATGAGTTGATATAATCTTAAAGCTGAAATATGTTTCGTTTATATGGCACCATTACACATTTTGAAAAGCACATAATGATTTGCTCAGGATATTAAATATTAAGTTTAGGACTTTGGACTGGACTAGGGACTTCAATAAGATTGGCATAACAATTAATTTTGTCACCTCTGACCAGCAACAGCTCATATTTGACTCCAATTTGAACCTCTGACCCCCATAACTTTGCAATCCTGAACAATAATGTGCTTAACATTTGGCAATGGCTAGTTCCAGTTCACAAGATGAGTTAATCTCTTATGCAAACAATCATTTGGAAACTACTTAATTGCTTCTCTTCCTGTTCAACCAAACCAGTCAGATAGAATCAGTCTCACAGAACCAGGTTTCTTGCTATACAGTGAAATAGGATTGGGCCTCAACAAATAAACTGTTCAAAAATAATTTACATTTTGACCAACTTTTGTTAAATTACCTAAATTGTAATGATCTCATTTCCAGGTGAAAACAACAAGTAAACAAAAAATAAAAAGAAAAACTCACAGAACATCTGGTGCCTGGCACCTTGTTTTCTACGGCTGCCTGACGAGGTGTGACCACGCGCCACTGTAACGACAGACACCAACACCTCGTTAGGCCCTTGTTAAGCCTGTTAACGTCCCGCTCGTTATGTTTCCGGCTAATGAGGCTGCTTGGAGGTGACTGAGCCGTGGAGGGATGTGGGAATGTGTCATGTGGTTTGCAAACGCAACGAGCTTGGCCTTGGAAGGATGGGGGGGAGGAATAAGAGAGGGGGAGTCGAGGAGGGGGAGATAGGAAATGAGATCAAGATAGAGGTAGAAGGAAGGGTGAGAAAACAGATAGGTGTAAAAAAGAGGAGGGAGGAACTAGTATATGTGTATTTTGTGTTCTTTGAAATGCACAGTATGTGATTTCTGCTGTTAGAGGTCTCTCAGTCAAAACAATAACAAAAGATGATGATGTCATGAAGTAACGTGGGATCATGGGAATTCATTGGGTCTTCATTGTTAAACAAGTGCCATTGAGGATGAAAATCAAACGTTTTCCATTATGAGGCGTAAAGTGGATACGACGCTACCGACACTGACAAACACACAACGAATAAAATACAGATTTGTTTTTTTTTTTTACGGAAAACATTTGGGATAATGTTTAATAAAATATAAGACAGGTCTAGTCTTTTTCATTTCTGATATGAAAATGTTGCGTATCATACATTTAAACCCCAAAGCAACACTTTCAAGTTTTTTTGTCAGTGTCTTTTATCAAAAAGAATTAAATGAATCAATTAATATATAATCTAATCTGTAACTTCTACTGAGTATAATTCTTCCTCTTCCCTCAGCATAGCTCCGCCCAGCTGTCACCTGAGCACAGGTTTAATCAACCAATCAACCATGACTGAAGACACATGTGAGTCTTAGGAGACAGCTTCAGATAAACCAGGAAGGACACAGCTTTTCAGTGAGCCAACACGAGGAGGTTCACAGATTAAACAGCCTTTTTTTTCCCTGATAGAAAGAGCTGTCAATCATTTTCACAGCCTCTTTAGACGGATATTCATCGCCGTCCCATGACTCACAATCTGTGGTGGAATATCCGTGCTGTCTGACGTCAGCTGCAGTGGGGTGAGTGTGGTCTTGTCTTTTGCTTTTCTTCCCTGTGATGTTACAGTTGTTGCTGGTTGTTGATGTCCTGGTTCAAGGAAATCAATTTTATACAGTCAATCAGTTGTTGGGTTTTGGAGTGAGCTGCTTTCAGCTTTTTCAATTGTGCTGCTGCTGTATTGCTGCTATGGTTCTCAGTGTCTGTTCTGAAATGAATTTACCTGTTGGAACATTTAATGGAAAGGAGCTATAATTAGGCTGATATTATTGTGTGTGTTTGAGTTTTTCCTGCTATAAGTCAGTTGTCCAAGCTACAGGACTGGCCTTGGGATTTTTGTGGCCTTAAACAAGATTTTGTTTGTGGCCCAAAAACACTCATAACCACTGAATCACACACACTACTCATGACTAAAACACATACACACACAAAAACAGATGTCTTGAATATTTCTCTCATTAGGCTTGGGAGTTAGCATATATTTTATGGCAAGTGTTAAACTGTTGTGACACCTCAGAGGAGACCTTTCTAAGAGGTGGCGTTGCTTATCATGTGAACAATGGCGCATAAAACCCAATGAGTTATCAGTTTTTTATGATTCCTGGTCTAGTCTGGTGAACATTTATCTTCATTATTGATTCACCCAGAGCGAATCAAATTATGCAAATGAAATGGATAGTAAACTGTGCCTGAACAGAAGTTAAGAGGAGGTAGGTGTGAGTGAACAGGGATGATTTAATGTAGTTCATAAGCTTCTTTTTTGAAAAGGATGAAAATTGAGTTTTTGCGGGAGAAATTACACTGGAGAAGGTCTGTGTGATCTGGTTGTCCTCCAGCATTTGTGCCAAACATGGCGATTCATTTGCATTGTGCATTTCTGATAAGCGTGTGCATACATGGAGAGTTGCCTCTGTGCAGGCCGCTCTTTGTGCCCGTTATGTGTGTATAATTGTGTGTTTCTGTGTCTGTTTGCTTGTGCCTCTTTGTGGCATTGGCAAACTGTTTTCATTGGTGTTTGGTGTGTGTATGACTGTCTCTTTTTTGTGTGTGTGTGTGTGCGGCTATGTGTGGGTGAAGCTGAACAAATAAAGCTAGTTTCCTCTTTGATTGTGTTCACAGTGTCAAGCACTCAGTCTGTAATTAGCACACAGACAGCCATCTGTCCAAACAACCAGCTCAAAACAACTCCTGTCCTGCTCACTTTCACTGCTATCACAGCATCCATCCATCGCTAACTCTCTCTTATTTGCATGCTCTTCTCTCCATCTGCCTGTCTGCCTCTGTCTCTATCTATATACCTCTATCTAACTCTGTCTCCTTGTCCCTCAACCTTTTTATTGTTTGCTCACTTTCTAACCCCATCTGTCTTCTTGTCTTTTCCTATTTTCCATCTTTCTCCGTTTGCATCCAAAAAGTCCAGAATAATTTCATCCAAAACATCAAACTAATATCCCCAAATCGCCAAACTCTGATTAACTGGCCAAACCAAGAGCCCCTAATACTCGGTGTGCGAAGAAGTACACTGAAAAACTGAAAACGCACAGAAGCAGTTGATAGGAAATCAACAAAGCTGTAAAGGAAAGGGATGGTGAGGCTGCAAAATGGTTTCAATCTGATACCAATTTCAAGGCCGGAATGTCTAATATCAATATGGATACTTTTTACCATTAAAAGTGGCTTATGTGCTTTCACAGAGAGGTGAGAAGTGTGTCCTGATTTGAGGTGAATCAAAAGGCTAAATGTTAATTTATATGTGTGTGTGTGTGTGTGTGTGTGTGTGTGTGTGTATATATATATATATATATATATATATATATATATATATATATATAAATATACACACTTCCTCACCTGAGCTTCTCTGAAGAGACTTTTGACGGTGAACTCCGTCTCTGTGTCAAGGGTCTGGATGCTGATGCATCTTCCGCTCTTCTCTTCTGTGGCAATTTCTCCTTGTGTTTTTTTTTTGTAATTATGTGTTTAAACTAATTTTTGGTGTGGCCACAGTAGCAAACAGCCTCCCTTCACATAACGCAGTTTGCAATGCTTTTGTTCACAGCTGTGAATCGGCTTCAAGGTGTGCACTTTGGCAAGCTGGTCTGGTTGTATGTTGTTTGAGTGCACACAACACGGCAACGAGTACATGATGTGTCCACGACAGTACAACATTGTTTGCACAGACAGATCTACTCTCTGATGAAATGCAAATGGGTACAATGTAGAAAAGACAAACTGATCTTTTTCTTGTTTTGGTATCGATCCTATAGATGCTAGAATCAATGCACAAAACTCCTAAATTTTGATAAGAGAAACTCTCAACTTTGGTTTTTATTTTATCAAGAAAAACCTCCTCACATTTTCTCTGTGGGGGTTGTTGAAATGCATGTGGGGAAATGTCAGCGGCACAGTGTGACTTCTGCTTTTACTGTTCAGGGTAATCGCTACAACCTCATTTTTCCCGTACTGTTTTCGCTGCTGTTTCTGCCGCCCTCGACACTGTTGTGCTTCAGTTGCTTCACGGTGTTAGCACCGAAACCAACAAGTCCTCCAAATTTCACAACCAAATATTGTGCATGCCTTCTTGAGGGATATGTTGTCTGATCTGTTGGCCCCATCGACAAGACAAGCATCGTCATTGAGAGTTTGCAAAATCGTGCAGTATTGATGCTCTGTGTGGCAAAAGGCCTGCAAGTAACTTTATGCGAGTAACTTTATGCGATGCTCGCATTTTCACATTCAAAGTCTGCATCAAGCAAATACAGTTCAAATGCTCGAGTGTGTTCTTGCGCTGTCTATTTTATCGAGGATGGAGAGGAGGAGAAAACTCAGAACTGTAAGTTATAATTTTTGAAATAATATTTTATTACGATTTTTTTTTTGGGGGGGAAGCAAGAATTCAGTTGTTTCACGTTAATATCTGTCGTTGATTTATCAAGATAAAGCCTAGTTCAGTCTTTAGAGATGTGTGATGATAGTTTACAGACCTTGGGCAGGCAGCACTTTTGGTACCCCACCAAAAAACAGCCTCATCTTGGGACTCCTTTTTAAAATTTGCCATAGGCTCTGATGTCTCTAGAGAGGTTAAACATGATCTATTTGACACTCTTTTGTCATCTAAATCTATTATTTGTTGCCAGGCAAACTTTTATTTAACTTCACTTATGTCATAGAGCACTGTCTTGTTACTTTTGAGCACATTGCCTACTTGTCTTAATTCCCTATTGTATAAACTATCCATGCTTGTTATAAAGACTATTATTGTGCATTAAAACTAACATTTAAGCAATATTTTAATCAAGGCCCAACTGAGGAAACCCAGGCCCTTATTGAATGGCGGCCGGCCAAAGAAAGCCTTTTCACGCGCAGGCGAAATTCAGCCCAAAGTGGATGGGAGTGAGTATTGATTCTGAGTGCTTGTATCATTGCCTGTATGTCTGGGGAAGGGTTGGAGCCAGATTTGGGCAGCCTCCATCCATAATGATAAATATCTTTGTTTATGTTTTGTTTTGCCCAGAGACCCTGTTGCCACTTCTGGCCTGGCAATAACTGCCAAACAGGCCGAAAAGAAATAGAATAATTTAAAAGACAAATGCCAGGTTAGTGCCTGTTGCTCCGCTTTGTACTGTGTACTGAGAGAGGCTTTCTGAGATTCCATTTAAAGAAAATACTTTGCTCTACTTTGCCAGGTCATATGTGAAATCTAACACAGATGAGCCTTGAAATAAAGTGAGATTGTGAATACATTCAAACAACCAGTTTCACAGTGTAATGATAATTATTAACACCCTATTTTCAGGAGCTTAGGGACCCACCACCAGGCAAAGGGGTAGAGGTCAATAGTGTGATGGCTGTCACCTGGCAGGAGCGCAGAGAAGTAGATGCAGCACTCACATAGGAAGAGACCCAGGGACAGAGACAGGGAGAGGGGGGAGAGAGGCCGTGGCAAGAGAGGAGAGAGAAAAGGCAGCCACAGGAAGAGGTAAGCGATGTCTGTCTCTGTTTGAGAAACTTTTAAATACATTCAAAATAAATATTGTTCAGCTTGAAATTCAATCTTTCAAAGTAATTGTGTATTTTCACAACAACAAAATCTGTATGCATCTGTCTGGCGTCATCGACCTCTGCGTTTCCCGTGTCATCCTCACCGTCACCTGGGCCTGAGCCCTCCTCCCCTCCTTCCTCCTCCAGGATATCACCCGCTGCCACACATATGTTGTGGAGGATGCAGCAGGCACCAATCACCTTTGGGGTAAACAGACGACCTCAAGACGCCCCAGCAACTTTTCAAGGTCTCAAAGGTACGATTAATAATGTTCCTTGCTCTTGCATGGTGATTGTTGTGCTGGCCTTCAACCTGGCCTGTCAATAACAATTCATGTAGAAAACTTAAGGTGGAAACTCAACAAAGTAGCAATTGTGTGTGTGTGTGTGTGTGTGTGTGTATGTGTATCTTACTTGCTACAGGCTTCTTGTGTGGTGTCATAATAGGAACAGGTTGCTGCAGGCACAAGTATCCTCCACCTCCTAATTTAAAGTTCCCAGCTGGTGGATACAGGCCCTGTTGATACACGGGTGATGGGCGCAGGACAAGCGCATAGCGTATAGATCCTGGATTGCCAGTGTACACATCCAGAAATGCACCCTTAGCATCACAGATGCCCTGCAGTATCACTGAGGGGAAAAGTTTTCTGTTTATGTAACATTTCTTCTGTGACTCTGCAGGAGACAGAGTCCTGACGAGGCATCGTTGGCGCTGGCACAGTGGAATCCCTCATTGCCAGCAAGGTGAACAAAGTTGGCCTCCACCACCTCCACCCTCCCTGATTTGGGAAAATAAATAGCCCTGTGGAGGATGGTCATCCTTTCCTCTACAATGTTGTTGACAGCTGTGCAAACTGTGGCTAGTGGCATGGCAAAGATGTCTGCCGTTACCCTGTGGGAGGCTCTCCAGGCAAGTCAGCAGAGTGTGACCAGCCCCTCAATTTCATGACTCCTTCCATGTGCAGCATCTGGACCAGCATGTTGATGCTGTTCCTGAACAGCCTGAAGGCTGGTTTAAAGAAAAGAACCTAGTGAGGATAGACACATGGCTATTTATTTGTGCATACCTTTGTAAGAGAAATCAATCCTGTTGTTTTGTTCTTTGTAGAATTGTATGTTTATTAATAATATATGAATGTGTTTAACTGTTCTGTTTCTTGCCATATGATATTTATTCAACTGTATTCTAATCATGAATTCTGTGAGGTTCAGGTACTAAGCCTGTCAGACTCAGTATCAACCTATTGATGTTTGAGTACCAGGAAGAAAAACAGCAGATATGTATGTGGAATGTAGCTTAATCAACATCTGAAATATTAAAGTACTAAAAGTATTAAACCTCCCCTGTACTTGCCAGTTTATTAGGGAGATGAAGCTACTGTGTTATTTAATACAGCAGCCCTGCAATAGAAATTAACCTCAGAAAGGTTATTGTGTTAAGTGTTTTAATGTAATCTTAACACCTCTCAGTATCACCCAGTACAATACCACAAACTACAGCTGACACAGACTTCATACAATATTAAATTGCATTACTTTGTATAGCTAACACAGTGTCAAGTCTACATACAAATGAGGTTAACAAAAAAAGCCTAATGATGAGATAAACGTCCAAAGCTAGAGAGACATGCTAATATGGTAGCTCTCCTCTCCATCCTCCACTGCATCCTGGCTCTTCTCTGATGGACTCGCCTCCTCAGTTGGGCAGCCTCCTCTTCAGCTTTTTTTTATAAAGCATAAGACCAGCAATGGCAACCTGGATCTGACCCATTTAGATTCTTTTTGCATGATTTTCTCATTTCTGATGTCTAATTTTGTATTTTCTCATTCATTCACCAGCATCCACAACAACAACCTTTTTATTGTTTTATACTGAGACTACAGATCAGAATATACACATTGATATTTTTAAAATGAAAACTAAAAGAGGCAGGGTCGTATTTTAAATCACATGCTGTGTTATTATAAATATAGATGAAGATAAATGGAGTAGACACGGCATGAAGTTCACTGCTGTTCCAATTGCAGAATAATCAAAGTGCACCCTTGTACTGAGTTTGCACTTCAGAGTCGCACTTGTAAAAGTCTAACAACCGAGCACAAAAGCTAAACTTGGCATCCAATCTGCTACTCTTGTCATTTAGTTGGCTTCACGTGAGACTTAAGGTTCAAGCAGTTTCTCTGACTGTCCTTCAATATCACATTAGCCCAACACCACCCCAACCTGTGGGAGTAATACTCTTTCCACATTAGCCATGCAACATGCTGACGTCACAGGCCAACCTACAAAATAAACAGTCAAACAACATGAAATACGGCAGAACTTACATCTTCCAAGTTTGAAGCTGGGAAATGGACATTGAGCTTGAACTGTTGCCGGCCCTCATTGGCGAAGCAGTCTGGATTAAAATGCACGCACACAGTTGAATAATTCTCCAGTTATTGTTGTGACATTTCCTTAAAAATTGAAGTTAATCCAGTGAGAGTAGACGAAGACTTTTCTGTTGGTACTTGTGGCCAACAATGGATACATTGGCATGATTTTTCATACCTTCCTCATCTCTGCTGAGCTTTGTTTAAGGGCATGCCAAACTAGCTGTTAGGTGAATATTATGCAAATAAGTTACATGGTGATGCAGACATGTAGCATAAGACAAGGCTGGATTAGTGATGAGGTGTTTTCTGTTGGAGAGAATGAGTCCCTTTGGCTTGAGCTGAGGGTGTTGTGTCTTTGCAGATATTTTAAATGTGCCAAAGCTGTATAACACACTAAAGAAATGAAAAAAAAAAAAAAACCAAACCATAATATGGCCTCTTTCAATGTGTTTCAAAATGTGACGTGAAATACAGCAAGTAGAAAGAAAAAATATCTGTTGGAATAACATTGAGCTACTGCAGCTACTAATTGCAGCCTTTGGTTCCCGTTACATACACATAGACACACACAGACTCACTCATTCACTCACAGGGGAAATGATCCAATATGACAGTGTCCTTAATTCAGAGTGTTGGGGCCAAACTGTCTTTGCCAAGTGTGCGTATGTATGTGTTTGTGTGTGTGTTTTTTTGTGCTCCTGTGGGGGACAATCACAGTGAAATGAGTGTAATTAAGTTGCCAGTCGCAGTGGGTTTCTGTTTAGAATTAATATTTACCGTCTGTGTGTGTGTGTGTGTGTGTGTGTGTGTGTGTGTGTGTGTGTGTGTGTGTGTGTGTGTGTGTAAAAACTGATATTAGCATCTTCCTGATGAGTCAACTCCCATCCCCTCTCAGGTGGCAAACAGCGAGGCCCCCTGGGTAATCTGCCCAGTAAAGGATGTGGTGTGTGTGTGTGTTTGGATATGTGAAAGCTATCGAGCTGAATGTGTACATCTGTGATATGTCGAAATGTGTGATATGTCTCTTCTCTCTCAGACTCATTCTCTCCGTTTGTCCCTGAGTCCCTTTTCAAATGTGTGATTCAATTTGTTGGTAGTTTCATTTTTTTCCAATTCTGTATGTGTGTGTGTGTGTGTGTGTAAACAAAGTATTATTAACACTCAGAGGAACCTGTCATTATTTCAGTTATTTCTATTGTGGCCAACGCTCTACCTTCACTTTATTTGTCTTTCATCGTACAGAACAAGCTCAAGTTGCAGCTTTTGCTGTCATATGTTTTTAATAATTATTATGATTCAAATATTTAATATCCTTGTTCATCAAGACTTAAAGATGATTCCACAACAAAATTGGAGTCTATAAACAGCCACTTGAGAATCCATTCGAGGTCATTCAGACACGTAGTGATCAACCAGCAAACATTCAGTTGATCACATGCTTCACTACCTCCAATCTTCCAAAGCTCATTAACAAGGATTAAAAATTGACATTTTTCAACTGCGTGGTTTGTTTCTGCCTTGTTTACCCAGTTAGAAATACATCAGCAAACACCTATGATGCCCTCACCCAGTCAACAACTGGAAGAGTTCATTTTGACGTTTCAGTGAATGAGAGTCAATTTTCTATTGTACGACTGACGTGAACTGACGTGTCCAGAGGTGATTCATCCATAGTGTTGACAGACACTGACTTGTGAGGTGAAAAAAGTGACTGCATCTGTCCTGGACACCAGTGTTATAACTCTTTGCTATAGGCCCTGAGTTATGTTTTGTTGATGGCAGACAGTTGGAATAAGAGGCAACATAGGAACAAATATTAAATATTTGCTGACGTCCTACTTGTTGAATCAGGCAGCTGCAGAATTTAAGTGGTGGTGATTTGGAATATTTATTATGTTTGATGACTTATGATATATTTGCAGAAGAAAAAGGCAACATTAAAGTGACTGATTTTGCACCGGATAGTGGTTCAATTTCAACAATAAACAAGTTTCAAGAAGGACACATATTGGGAATATCTCTTCATATCCCTCCCTCTGTTGCTGTCTGCGTGTGTGTGTGAGGTCTGTGAGCGCATTTATTACATGTTAGAAACAGAAACATAGAGGGAAAAAGTGTGTGTGGGTGTGTGTGGAGGGATGAAGAACGCTTGAGTAATCATCAGGAACCATATCTACAATCTGCACTGAATCTCTTGTCCAACAGTGATACTTTCTCGAGGCTCATATGCACACACACAAATATACCCACACAGTTGGGCCGACAGACAGACAGACTGACAGAAAGACAGGCAGTCGCAGATTGAAATCAAATACCCACAAGGTTCATGGTGAATACAAACATTTGCTGACAGCAGGGCCCATGAGCATTTTCTAAGACTTTAAGCACAGAAATATCTGTAAAAAGATATCATGAATCTGGAGGGATTGCTCATTGAAGTGGTGAAAAGCTTCTCGTGGCGGTGCACCGCTCTGCCTCTCCATGGTGCCGTCAAAATCTGGTGTCAAAATCTGACAAACAAAAAATGCGGAAAGAAAGCGCGGCGCGTGTGAGCCGTGCTGGCATTCAAGGCAGAAGGGCAGCCTGGTGGTTTGAGACCTCCGTGTGAAAGGTCACGGCTTCGGTGTCCAGTCAAGTAGTGTGATGGGTCGCCCTCAGTGCAAATCCTTGTCAGATACTTGAAATGCCCAACACAGCTATGTTCAAACCCCCGACAGGTGTTTCATGTTTGCCCCATTAGACCTTGTCTCAACAATGTGTGGGAGCAAAATCCAGCTTGACAACAACTTTGTGTTAAGCTTGATAGTCAAAAATCTTGCTATGTTTGATCCTACTATATCTCAAATCACCAACATGGCTAAAATGAGGTCTTTTCTGTCCTGGGCTGATGCAGACATCCTAATTCACACCTTTGTTTCACCCAGACTTGAAAAATGACATGTTCTGTTGTCAGGCCTGAACCTGCCAGTGCTGAAAGTCCTCACATGGTTCAGAATGCTACAACTAGAATTTAAAACAAGAAAGTTTGATCATATGATGCAGATTTAACTGACTTCGAGGTAATTCTGAAGATAAACAAAAACGTTAAAAAATGCTATATAGGTCAGCTGTATAGGCCATTTGTGCAAGCAAAACTGTGTATTAAATACTGTACAATCTAGAGCAAGAAACATAGACCAGTGTTTACAAAGATGCTCATTTTGACCATTAGCAAACATTGACTAGGTAGATAGAAATATTGTCTTGTTTCTATATTTACTAGATGTTACTTTAAAAAAACGAAGACAAAAGTGCTACAAGTGTGAAGCAGGATGGGAAGGAACAAACATTTTTATAATGCACGTTATCTGTGCCTCACAGATTTGGCAACATCCCTACCTTAGAGTTCACAGCTGTGTGTGTGTGTGTGTGTGTGTTTAAATGATTATGTCGGTGACTTTTGTGCAGCGCTGAACAGTTTCCAGACCTTGGTTCACAGACCTTGGTCAGTGCAGAGATAACTTGGACTCTTTTGGCCACTTATGTGCAGAAAATAAATCCATCTCTTCCTCCGCCTCCGTTCCTCCACCTCCCTCCTCCCATCTCCTTCCTCCACCTCCCCTCCGTCCCACCTCTCAACCTCCCTCCTCCCTTCCCACCCTCCCCTCCATCGTTTCTCGATCTTCTACACCCTCCCCCATGTTTTCTCCACTGCCCTCTTCCTTTCGTCCCTCCGTCTCTCTGCCCTCCCCTCCTCTCTCTCTCACTGTAATTGATAGCGGCCAGTGCTGTTATTTCATCCAAAGGGCCCTGTAAACAAAATCGTCTCTGACAGAACCAATATGGAAATCTCAGGCAGTGGGGCTACGAGTTATAGCTTGCATCATGGTGTGTGTGTGTGTGTGTGTGTGTGTGTGTGTGTGTGTGTGTGTGTGTGTGTGTGTCTGTGTCTGTGTCTGTGTACGTGTGCGTGTGCGTGTGTGTGTGTGTGACAGTGCATACATGAAACAGGAAGAAAAGTGCTTTAGCGCATGTATGTTCATGAGTGCAAGCGTGTGTGTGTTTGCCATTGAGACTGAGAGGTGGTTATCAGTTCTGCGTAATAAACTCTAGTGCAGCTAGTCATTAAGTGGAGTGCGGGTGTGTGTGAGTGGGTGAGTCTGTGTGTGTGATGGGGAGGGGTCAAGGCCAAATTGACATCAAATGGTCTAAATTAGCCCCACTTGTCTCCATTGATTTACGGTGGGCGAGTAAATTGCATCTGTACATGGAGAGGAGAAGTGGGGAGGGGCTGGAGGTTTCTCTGTAATTGATCTCAGGCTGCTGCTGGTGTGTGTTCGCGGTGACAGAAGCTGTGCAGGAGAGACAGGAGGACCACGATGTCATCATGACTGCAACACTTAGTATCTAACCTTTTGCTCGAATAGCTGCAGGGTACATGGGCTTGTACAGAGGGGGGTCTGGGGGTCTCTGAAGGCATTCAAATATTGGTCTTTTAGAACTGATTCTATTCAGAGAACTTAGATGAGAGATTTTTAAGGTTTGAGATGTGGATTGTCTAAAAAGAGCTGCAGGACAATATCAAGAAGGTCTTGTGATGTATTTTGAATATTCAGCACAGAGGAACAAGACAGTTGAGACAGACAGAAACTGCAGTTCAGCTGAACCATTTTTACAGCACTTCCTCATACTTCCGGATAAAAGACCAAAACTGGCAGCAACACTGCATCTGTGAAGAGGTGGTGATAGCCAGGAGGTAAGAAGTAAACCTAGAACCAAATGTTTTGGCCAAATCCTCACTTTGTCTGCAAAATCTGGATAGTTGAACTGAATAGGAAATGATCTTTTCTCCCTCCACAATAACTGATGCCAATGTGCTAATTATTTCTATCAACTGCAGTTTTCCCAGTAGACATCAAGAAGACTATTGAACCCCACAGTCATGCAAACACACACACATACTTTGTCACCTTTGTCTGGATTATAAAATGGCACAGAGGAGTTTCAACCTCAATCTAGACTTGTGGACAAGCCTAGTTTATCATAATTTGCCTTCAAGCAAATACACATATAACTTGCTTTTGTAAATATGATATCCTGTAGTCGGCTGTGAGTACTGGGTCTGCAGATTAAGAACAGTATTGAATCCCTTAAAGCATTTACATTTTCTTAAGTCCAATGTGTAAAATACCTTCCTATCCTGACCTCCCCATTAAGCTCAGCAAAGAGGCAAGTTCGAGGACTATTACTGGCTGAGAGGGAAATGAGAGGAGGGAAGTAATAGATGAAAGAAGAAAATGGTGACAGCACATATATCTATATGTTTCTACAGTACGTGCATGTGTCATTATTTGTGCTTATATGTCTATTTGCGATCTTAGTAAAATGTTATTGGCTGTGCAGAAAGTTGGTTGTGATGCAATTGAGCAGCGAGTGAAGGATCAGGCTAGTCCTTGGTTTGCAAAGGTCTGACACGCGGTGTTGGCAACACGCTTGGCGTTGAAGCAGAAGATGTCGTGCAGCTCTCAGGGCTTTCTGCTGTGAGAAACACCAGACACTGCCATTTGTCACAACAATGCCACAGCAACGATATTCATCTGTGAGAGGGTTAGTGTCTTTCTTCATGTGTTTCAGTTTGGAAAGTGTACTAAAATGTGTGTGTGTGTACTTGTACTAGCTACATGGTGACAATTGAAGCAATTTTTTCACCAACAGAGGAAGGACAATTTTGGAAAGTGAGGACATTTTGACTGGCCTTCACAACTTCAAAGCTCTGTTTGAAGTTTAAGACTTGCTTTCATGGGTTGGGTTACAAATAGGTTTTAGTTAGGTTCATGGTCAGGGCTTAACCCTGATTTGGGGATATCACTGAGATGGTTAAGGTTAGTGTAAGGGGCTATGGACTGCAATATGTCTGTGATAGTCCTCATACAAGTTTGTGTAACTATCCTTCTTCCCTCATTTGGATAGCCTAACCCTTAACCATAAGAAATTCACAGCCAGCCTTAACCTTAACCAGGACCTCAGAAATAATATTTGGCTGGTGTTTTATATTGGAAAATATCACAATCAGGGGAGACTTAATGTGCCTTATTGTGGTCTTGCTGTATGTTACGGCAACAGACACTAGTTGGCGTGAGACAGAAAGGCATCCTCTGTCACTGACTGACCCAGTGTACTATGGCAAGACATGTAGCGACACATGCACACGCAAACATTAACACACAAACACACACACACACACACACACACACACACACACACACACACACACACACACACACACTTACTCACACATTGGCTGGGCATAAGCTTTCATATATGATCAACACACATACACACATGAGTAGTGGGCTCCTGCACACTCTAAGCCCGAGCAGTTCTCTTCACCAGCCTTAATTGGATTCTAATGTATTCAGTTTGCTCCACTGAGCAAAGAGATGGCTCTGGTTTTCTGACTGGAGAGAGATAGAAAGAGAGAAGGGAAGGGGGAGGGGGTGGGGGTGGGGGGTGGAGTAAATAGGGAGGTTTGTCAGTGGCGGTCATCTTCCTGCAGTCTCCGAGTGGAGTGTATCTTCTGAACAAGTTGTCGACAGAATTTCTACAAGAGCCATTTGACCCGAGTGAGAGGAGCACTATCTGTATCGCTCTCCTCTCTTTCATCCTCATAT
Organism: Centropyge bicolor; assembly: GCA_037975185.1. Taxonomy (NCBI): domain Eukaryota; kingdom Metazoa; phylum Chordata; class Actinopteri; family Pomacanthidae; genus Centropyge; species Centropyge bicolor. The sequence goes on along the minus strand of JBBMOC010000020.1, from coordinate 8,586,458 downwards.
TCAAGTGCTGAGAGAGAGAGAGAGGGAAAGAGAGACGGTGAGAGCTGCATCTACTCCAGCAAACAAACCACTCTCTCTCATGCCCTCGTACACAAACACCATTTTGACCCACGATCGGTATCTTAGGATCACAATATGAGTGTCTTCTCCCAGTCTCAGCACTTCTCCTTGCCCTTCTGAGTGCTTCAAAATTAATGTACTGTATGCACACTGTATGCAGGTGGAGTGGTACATACATACATGTACTGCCGACTATGACAGATATTCATCAAGTACCACATTTATGAATTTAGATTAAATATGACCAGCAATGGAAACTAAAAGACTAACAGTAGTAGTGTTAATGCAGAGCTATACTTACTATAGTGGACTGAAAAGCACAGCTCTATCCAGTGGTTTCAAGCTACTATATGCCAAGTTAGATTGTTTCCAATTTAGTTGCTATATATTTAGACCTCCAATGAAAATCAAGTTTTTAACATTGTGATAATGTAATCAAGCTGAAGACTCATGCTATCTATTACCACTTAGTTTCTAATGTTGTAGAGAACTATACATAAATTACATTACCACCCTGATATGTTGACTTGTCAGTGAACAAGTCCTTCTTGTTCTTGTTCTTGTTCTTGTTCTTCTTCTTCTTCTTCTTCTTCTTCAGAATTGGTTTCCAGTTCAAACATGAATGGCTGAATTACTCATACTTACCACTTGTCATTATGTAGCATCTAGATAGCAAAAGAAAAAACAAGCAGAGGTTTGTGTGTTTGCTCGAGCTACAGCTGAGTGGTAGAGCTTGAGACAGTTAATTATTTGCATATTTACATGTCTGTGCACACTAAATGAAAGCAAATTGTGGAGTTAAGTCATTTTCAGGAATGAAGGGATCTTTTCTATGAAAAAACACAGATGAGTTTTAAGGGGTTTAATCAATGCCAGGAGAGGAACTTTAATACACGAAGATGACGTGAATGCAGCAAGTGAAAGGTTAATATCTAACTGAACTTTTTACATATATTAACATTTTTGATGAGGATCCCTTGTATTTGTTTTTTTGAAAGTTGTCAGTGACTCATAAACTGAGTGGGATTTTTTACAGAAGCAAAAAAACTTTGTGTTGTTTGTTTTTCTCTGTTTTTTGCTGGACAAACTATATAATGGTGATAACAACCTATTTTTGGCATCTGCGTACCACAGCTTTCCATGACTTGTTGGCCAATGTATATGCTGATATTGATGCAATATTGACCCAGCTGATTTATCTGTAGGGTTATAGAGTGAACATGCATGTAGATTTTTTTGTTTCCATAAAAATGTTTACATGCTTCTCATCATTGTGTAACTTGACAGCACATACAGTAGCAGTAATCTGCATGTCAGACTACTTGATGATTCAGCTCAATGATTTCCATCTGAAAAAAATTTCCTATATCTCAATTCAGTTTTAGCCCTTCAGTTTCCAGTGAGTTGAAGGCTCAGGGTCCTGTCACACATGGCACCTAGTACAAGTGCAACTGTCTTGTGGGAGAGGACACCCTTCCTTTATTGACAATCAAGCTGACAGTGAAAGAGTGAAAAATATTTTGGCAATGTCCTCCTTCAAAATTACAAGAAGCACAAAAGTTTAAAATTATGGCCAATTAGGCTTGGACTGAATTCCTTCAACGTCTGTTTGCATCACATAAGCATCTCTGTGATTGACATGAATATATGTTGGTGGTTTCTCTCCAAGAACTTCAGGTTAAAGGTTTTCAGTAATTACCAGAGGAAGTATTATGGAGACAGCTTGTTCATGAACTTGCTCAACTGACCTCTTTCCAAAAAGACTCTGCAGAAACCCCCTGGAACCTTTCAATATTACTTATCTCATATAAGAAAAACAAATTTCTTCCACTGCATACTAATATTTTTATCATAGGGCAAACTAAATATTTAGTGCTGGAACCTCAATGCCCACCAGCAATATTAAGGGTGTGATCATTCTGGCTTGTTTATAAAAGGCCTATGAATCTGCCAACAAAATTCTATTAACCCTGTTTATCAGTCAAATCATTTTATACAGCCCTGATTCCAAATAAGTTGACATGCTGTGTAAAAAGTAAATAAAAACAGAATGTGATCTTTTGCCTTATTTACTGACAACAGTTTACGAAGTGCTCCTGTGTCCCTGTAGTATCCACACAATATACAAATACAATCACTTCCTTCCTCCATCCTCACAATGTATGAACAAGTCTTTCCAGGACGAATCTTTCATACCCAATCATGATACTATCACCTGTTAGTAATGAACCTGTTTACCTGTGGACTGATCCAAACAACTTTCACAGTCTTTTGTTGCTCCTGTCCCAACTTGTTAGAAACATGTTGCTGCCACCAAATTCAGAAGAAACAGCTGGGTATGCATACAAAAAGGAATAGGAAATTATCACATTCTGTTTATGTATAACACAGGACACAGGGTCCCAATGTTTTTTGGAATCAGGGTTGCATCTAAAATGGTTTTTGTTGAACAGCTGGAGAGAGGAAATTTCATGTGGCCATGGCCTTTTGTTAAACACTACCGTGAAATTGAAAATGTGATACTCGTTGGGCTGGACCTTTCACACTACACTCTGCAGACCTGCTTCTCATGGCTCACTACATGATATGAGTTAGATTAAGTTTGACCTGGTCTGGCAAAACTTCTACCAAGGGACACTTGTTAGAACATGCAGTATGTGCTTTTAAAAAAAAAAACTGTCTTGGAGAAAGCAGACAGTTTTGTAGACAAACTTGTTTTGTGTATAGAGAGGTTTATGAGCCCTTGATCTGGAGAAGTAGTTCTCAATCTTTCCGGCTCCGGGATCCCTGGACTTGATCTCTTTTGTTGTCGAAAATGAACATTTTGGCAATTATTCAACTTCGGCTGATGCTGGCCTCCCATTTTCAAAATGAAAAGAGAGACAGGCAAGACAAGAGAAGCTGAGTCGGGCGCAGTGATGACCACTGTGACCTTAGGGCGGCCACAGCGCAGCAGCAGACTGACAGTGATGGGAGGGAGATGTGTTCTTATACTCGTTGTGATGGGTTTCTGCTCGTGGCTGAAGTGTTCGTCTGACTAGAGCCCAACTTATTTCAAGGTGAGGAGTAAAAAGCTTTTTTGTTTCCTCAGTTTTTCTTCCTTCCTGTCACCGGTACTCATATCTGCCTGAACTGTCTTTTCATATTTTATCATTTTTAAACACAGATTTTGACCAAAATCAATGTTTTGCTTGACTGTGACAATACTTGTATTAATGAATAACTATTTTACTTTTTTGATTTTTAATGTTTTGAATCTGTGTTTCAGCCCAAACTGAAGAAGGCAAGATGTGTAGTTGATTCAAAAATCTAAGATATAAAAAGACTATACTAGTGTACATTTTCCCTCAGTTCTTCAATATCTCTGATAATATTATTTGCTCACACTAATGATCGTAGCATGACTGCAGCAGCTTCTCATCCGAAACACAACTCAGCATGACTTTCTCTCCAATCAACCGTTCTCTTTATACTAATAAATTGAAAAATCAGTGGCAATTGAGTCTACCCTGTTGAGCTTCAGGTGCAGCATTGCAGTAGCCAGTCAGCAATTATTATCACAGTTTTAAAAAAGACATTCTTCTCTTTCAGCTTGCATTGCTTGTTTAGTTTTTCTTCTCTGGCTCTTGAGAGCAAAAACTCTGTCAACCGGCTTTTAAACAGACCTTAAAATGAGAGCAACACTTTTGAATGGTTCCTCTCGGGAATGCATACAAAGTGCGGCAAACGTCCGTAAAAAGTGGGACTTCTATAATTAAGGAATATAGCTGCATGGGGCTCATCCTGACTGAAGAGCAAAAGTAGAACGGGTCAGTGTCTGTGGTCAGTCTGGCAGTGAGTAAGCACAGCAACCAGGCCATGTGACAGTGAGCACCAGTTTTAGAAAGCATATTCTTCTTCATTTATCACATAACATCTATTACAGGCTGTATTTGAAGAGTTACTGACAACACAATCTTTGTGATGAATGCCTTCCTTTTTGTGATATAATGAATATTTGCTGCCTCCAGGCTTCCTCTAATAGTGACAAGTGAAATAACCTTAAAGGAGAGAAGAAAAATAATAGTTTGCTATCAAATTGTCTTGAGTAAAAGGGCTGGGTCGGGGGCCGTAAGCTGCAAGAACAAATGTCTAGATGAGCCAGCTTTCGATATTTTTTACCAGCAGAGGTTTTTTTTTTAAACTCGTACTTTGAAAGATGAAGTCTTTGATTTTTTTTGTCCCTAGATATATGGGGAATTATCTGCAATTCTTTTTATTCTCTGTCAAATTTCCTCCTAACAGCCACTGGGGCCTCATTGGTATACAGACACTGTATTTGTACAAATATTACTTTTTTTTTTTTTTTATGACTGCATGCTTGCTGAACTAATGCCTTGCTTCGGTTGTGGCCCCAAGAGGAATAGTTCAGTTTAAAAAAGATCTTTGTAGCTTAAAGTCACAGGGAATGCTGCAGCTCTCTGAGGGAATAGTCATTGAGGGAAATTAGAATAATATTTTAAAGCACGCTGATTTGGTTCTGCGCCATAACATGGACAGATGGCGGTCGCCTGGATGTTATAGGGGTATGGAAGTAGTCAGCATGTGACTAGGAGGCCAGAAAAATGTGTTTGGGCAAAGTGAGTGAGCCACGAAACAGGACAAGTGGAAAAAAGAGCGTGCAAACTCAGTCGAGTTCACACGCTGGAATCACAGTGATGAGAGAAGTGAGAGAAGAATAATCTCAGATAAATGCACCGAGGCAAGGGCCAGGCAATCACATATAGAGCTAATTAAGGCAGATGAGGGATCAATGCATAGAGGACTCCTCTGTCACTGGAGTCTCTTCTTTGAATGTGACACTAGGGGGTGCTGTCGCTCCTTCTTAGCCTCCTGCACAGGCCGTGGAGTCAGACAGACAGACAGGCAGACAGGCAGAGAGGCTCATGTATCTCCATCTCCGGAAATCCTCCCATTCCTCCGCCGACGGACTGATTTGCAATTCAATAAGTCACAATGTCAGCTCTTTAGCTTTTACACATTTAGCTGACAAAGGGAACCAGGCGAGCTGCCTTATGAAATATCGTCTCGGACTCAAAGAAGACCTTAATGTTCCCTCTCTTCTGGCTTGTTCACCAAACCCCAACACACACATGCACACACATACACATGCACGCACACTCCCGTCTCATCAGTAGAAAGTGAGTTTTATTCCAAGGTGCTTGGTGCGTCACATTTTGCGCCACTGGAGGCGGATGCGCTGTGAGCCTGCGTCTATCGATTACAGAGAGAACAGGTGTAGTGTGTGTGTTTGTATGAATAATGGAGAAGAGAGAAGAGGGGCTTTGACACACACACACACACACACACACACACACACACACACACACAGAGAGAGAGAGAGAGAGAGAGAGAGAGAGAGAGAGAGAACTGATACCAACACACACACACAAACCATTCAAACAAACAGGCCACTTCTTATTGGATATCTACAACTGTCATATCTCAACTTTATGTTTTCTCTTGTTTCAACATCAAAAACTCGAGTATACAGGAAACTTATAACTTGTTGTTAAACCTTAATTTTTGTGCATTTTATGAGTTCACTCTTTCCTTAATTTTCAAAAAATAAAGAAATAAAAAAATAGAAAAAATAGTTTGACAGTTCCTCTGGTTCGCCCTCTTCAGGAAATGATATAAATACATCCGAAGTCCAATAAAGAAATCTTAGAAAGATAAAAGAAAGAAAAGAGCTTAAATAAATTCCAGCACCCACCATTGGCTGCTCAGCTGTCACTCACACCACTAAAGCCCGCCCTCATCCCCCCTAGATCCTCCTCAGCCCCGCAGCCTCTGCTGGCCCTCCTCCTCCTCCTCCCCCTCCTCCTCTTCCTCCTCTGCCGGCTGGTGGAAGCGTCAGACCTCCTCCTCCTCCTCCTCTCTCCTCTCCTCTCCTCCCTCCATCCCGCGGACGAGTGTATCCAACCTCTCAAGTTGAGCCCAGACACACACACACACACACACACACAGAGTCTCCACACGCACAGAGAGAGGAGGACAGTCGGTGGACAGACACAGGGAGGGAGGAGAAGATGGAGAGCGGACGGAGCTGCTGCTGCTGCTGCTGCGGAGAGAGCGGAATCTAATTTGGATCTTATTTCATACATGAGCTTCAAGTGACAGTTTTTTCCCTTGGGTTTTTTTTAAATTTCCCCCCATCAGACATGAAGTGGACTTTTTGATTCTTGGAGGAGTTGTGCGTGCTCTGTGCATCTCTATGTTAACTTTGGAGAGAGAGAGAAGAAAAGTGTGAAGGGACAGACAGTGATGCGTCCACAGCTCTGACTGTCCCGCCTGGATACATAAGGTATCGGTGGACAAGCGCTCTCATCCCTCGGTTCTGTCTTGAAGGAGACTTTTTTTTAAAGGTGGGAGGATTTTAACAAAACACGGAATTGCCCATCAGGGTTTTTTTCTTTTTCATGACTGACTCCTGGAGGATTTATAGTTTTCTCCTGGTTCCTGAGCTGGACCACAGTTTGGCCACATCCAGATCTCTGATGGCACCGATGCGGGACTGATCTGTTTTCGGGAAGAGATAGACAAATTAAAAGACCCTCATCTTCCTCTTCCTCCTCCTCCTCCTCCTTTGTCCGTGTTGTGAACAGTTCCGGAGGTTTTTTTTTTTTTAATATACCGACAGGAGGGATGGAGCCGGTGTGGAGGAAGAGAGGCGCGCCGCCGGGTTGTCACCTCCTGAAGACGGTGCTGCTCCTGCTCCTGTGGAAAGGTAGGAGATGCACATGGAGGAGAAAACTTGTTGCCAGTTTTATTGAAAAGTAAAATCCAGTGGAGCTTTGCATTTTATTAAAACATCATCGCAGCTTTTATTATAGGCGTTTTATTGTTTGGGGCTGGAAAGCAGCATCACACCCACTCTCAGTTTATTTTGCTTTGCCTTCTTGCCTATGAATAAAAATAAATACTTTTTATAGTCACTAAAGCATCTTGAGTTCATGCACCTTTACATTAAATGCGTTGTAATGTTTTCTCTGGCTTGTTATTTTGGTGCGTAATCGTGCGCTTTGGACAGGAGTCACGTTAGAGAACCGGTGTGCAGCAGGGATGTAGATGAAAGGAAACCAAACTCCCATAAATCAGTGTGACTGTATCCATCGCTAAAGACTGTGTGCAAGTTGCATTAAGTGGTGAAAAGATAAGAGACTCGCGTTTTGCCATATGGTGATCTCAGTCTGGAGCTCATGCCTGCCAACATTTCAACACCTCTCTGGAAATTTCAACATCGCAAGTTTTCTTTTTCTTCTTCTTCTTTTTTTTTTTTATCCAAATGACAATCGATGTGCCCACGCTCACCTTGACACCTGCTGTATCCGCGCGTGCGTGTGGAATAATAAGTAATTGACTAAGCCGGAGCGTCAGATGACAGATGCGCACCAAACCGGTGCCATCCGAGACACCCGAACCCCGGGCCAGGAGGCGGCTGACCGGGCCGTGAGCTCGTCTCAGCTCCGTAACAGGACTGAAAAACCTTTTCTGCGAAAAAACAAAATGAATTCTTGTTTTTTTAATTTTGAGATAAACAAGTCTGGCTGGTTGCGCACGACCTCCCCTGCGCTGCTGGAAAACCGTGTTTGGAACTGAGAGGTGATCGGAAGAGGGTTTTTTAAAATTATTATTATGAGGAGGTCGTTCTAAATCAGCTGTCCCCTCAACATGTTAAAATTTACTCATGAGCCTCGGTCGCTCGAAAAATTGTGCGTAATAGCCTCGAACATCTCCTCATTATGATCAGATTCTTTAATCGTTAACAAAACTGCTGGCATCATAGAGACAGACAGAAGGGTCCGATCGTGAAACTCTTTAAAAAGGCTTTCACATGGATCAGACTTAACATACATATATACACAGAACTCAATATAACCGGTTTAATGGGCTCAACTGAAGCTGCGTTAGAAGATTTTTTTCAGATTCTTGTGCGCAAATGTAGATCCTCTGTCTCCCTCAAAAACACTATATTAGGGTTCAGATGTTGTGAATTCACGTCGACTATCACCACTTATTTGAAAAAGAAGAAAAAAGGAAGCATCAGATGATATATATTTTTTGGGGGTTTGGAGCCCCTCTGAGCGCGCGCCTGTCCGCCTCCGTTTTCCGCACAGTCCTTCAGCATTAGTGCACATCACATCACCGGGAGTGTGCTCCCTGTCTGTGTGTGTGTCTCCCTCTCTGTGTTTTTAATCAGCCCCAATCACTCACGGCTCACTGAGCGGTTAACAGTCTCCGGTGCGCGGTGGTCGCCGCCGTGGCCGCGACGCACCGACCACCGCGCCTCAGTTGTCATCGTCTCCTCTCTGCTCTTCGCATGCTATGAAATATTGTTTTTGTGTGCTCGGGGACAGTATGTAGCTCCTGTCTGACACAGCATGTTGCTCTTTTACTGCTCTTTAGTAGCTCCCTTGGTAGTTAGGATGGCCAGCAGTATCTCTCTTTTACTCTCTCTCTCTCTCTCTCTCTCTTTCAGTCTCTCGCACATACACACACACACACTGTCTCTCACACATGCAGAGGAAAAGGTCCATTCCCACTTGGCTGTGGTTTAACAGTTTTTATTGGGCATTGGGAAGCCCTGGCTCTAATGGTGTAATGGCCAGAGTCAAAAAGCAAAAAGCAAAGCAAAAAATCTCTCTCTCTCTTTCTCAGTCTCTCTCTCTCTGTCTTTCTTTCTCACTCACTCACGTTCTCTCCCCCCTCTGTCTCTATATATATTCTCTCTGTCTTGCTCTCTCAGTCTCTCTCTCTCTCTCTCTCTTGGTCTCTCTGTCTCTCTCTCACTCTGTGTGTGTGTATGTCTCTCTCTCTCTCTGCCTCTCTCTCCCTGTCTCTCTCTGTCTCTTTCTCTTCCTGTGTGTGATGCCAGATTCACTGTGGTGTCTTCCTCAGTGCAAGTGTTTCAGCATTCACTTGTTCATGTGTTGGTTCTGCCTTTGCGTGTGTGCATCTACAGTATGTGTTTTCGATTACTCACATAGGCCCTTGGTTGCCTCCGTGTGCGTGTGTGTGCATGCTGCTGTCTGTAACCATACTGAAGCTGTCATCTGTAATACTTCCTCTTGTCTGACTCCAGCCAGGGAAGTCCACCACTTTATGAAACATATTGTGCTCCGTTTGAATGTATTGTGTTCTTGCAATTTCTGATTAGAGGTGCAGTAACATGAAGTGCTCCAAACCAAAAACAAAGAGTTATTTATTGGCCTTTTATCTCCCCAGTTGTCCCTGTTTGTGTCTTTCTCTCCTTATTCCCTGAGTGGCGTTTCTGTTTTCATGTCACTCCATTTCATTGTAATTACATCACCGTGTTGTTTCATCATCCAGGTCGTCTCCAGGTTGTCACTGTCATTTTGTTCAGAAGCAGAGCATCAGACAGACGCCTTCTCAGAGGCAAGCAGTCAGTTTGGTCTTGATGGTTCAAAGGTCATTTTTGAGGGGGAGGGGGGGGGTCGTGACTCTGCTGTGCTCTCTGCCGGAGGTCTGCTGTGGGCAGGTGGGCGAGGAATTCCTAACCCCACACGATCACGTCAATTCAATGCATGAGTCAGTTTTTTTTAATCACCTAGTTTGTATCATATAAAATGTAGCTGCAAGCATTGTTGTTGTTGACTGAATTAATTTCTCCAGTGATTGTTGGCATCTCAAAATACTATTATCACTTAGTTATGTTAAATGCGTTGATGGATTCTTGTATTTTTTTCTTTTACTTGCAAGTCCTTATACCTGCATGTGTCTGTGATTGTTCCGTGCATGTGCATATGTATAATGAATCTTTTCGTATTTCTTTGTGTGCATATAATTCATCTTTTCCTGCTACTCTTATGTAGCTGGATATTTCACCTAATAGTAGCTTTTTGCAGATGTATTCATATCCTTATTTTAAAAAAGAATATAGATCAATATATCTTTATTGGACCATTTCAAACTTTCATTTACAAACTCTCAAATATCAATACTCAATCACAATACTCCTACAGCATGTCCAATGAAAGGACTTGCTTCTCATCGGCTGGTTTGCGTTATTTAAAATCAGGTAATCTCAACGGTTTCAGCGCCCTTCTAAATGAGAGTACAAGCGTTGACGTAATGTCAAACAGATTACCTCAGTGTTCAGTAGCTCACTTTAATACTGTCACCTTTGTTGAGGTTGCCTTTTTTTTCAATGCTTTGTGTGTGTGGAATGGCCATGTGGCAGAGATTTTGCTTTGTGTGTCAAATGCTGGAAAAAAACTCTGCACTATTCAAAATGTGTGTGTGTGTGTGTCTCTGCCTGTGTGCTCGAGCGATTTTTCCACGACACTGTTAACCTGTAGCATAATGTCAGCACTATGCACCATTACTCATGCAATACAGAGCATTAATAATTACCGACGTAAAATCACTGACACACACACACACACACACACACACATATCGTCTCTCGCCCTGCCCTTTCTAAACGCTGCTCTCTCTCCCCGCTGTGTGTGTGTGTGTGTGTGTGTGTCTTTCTTTGTGTCTCATTGTTGGTTTCATGACTCACTCAGACACACACTCGTATGCTCACTCGTGCACGCACGCACACACACACACACACACACACACACACACACACACACACACACACACACACACACACTCTTAAACAGCACATTCAAACACGCCCACACACAGAGGGAGCTTATTCTCTGAAAAATAAGTAACGGAGAGGTTTTTAAATCGGACAAGAGACATTTCAGAGATGGCAAATGTGAACTTTTAACATTTACTCATGAATGTGAGAGAGGATGGGTGGTAGTGTGTGAGGCAGCTAAACACCATGATGTTAGAAAATCATACCCTTTCAGTGTGAGCCTTTTCCTTTCTGCCTCTGTGTGTGTGTCCCTCTCTCTCTCTCTCTCTCGCACACACACACACGTACACAGTCACATGGGCTTTTTGTCATGGTGACAGTGAGAGGGCAGAGCGGAGACAGAGGGTCAGAGAGACACCGAAAAACAAAAGTGTTTAGACTGGAAGGAGTGGACATGCGGCACTCTTCACTCCCTGCCTCCCTTTTTCCACAGTCGTGACATTTTCAGCCTTTTCCAGTATTGATTTATATGAATCTTGTGTGTTGTGGATATTATGGTGTGACTGCAAGGCTGCCTGTATGGGAAAGTGGAGGAGAAACACTCTCCCCTCTGTCAAGGTGCTTCTGAATCTGAGGGGAAAAATGCTCAGTACAACCTGCACTGTGCTCCAGTTTCATTCAGTAGTATACAGGAATTCAATTTACGTTTTTTGCACTAAGACAGATTTGTAGTGTCGAACATTAATCAAGCTGCTACTTTAAAAAGCTGCTGCTAATTTCAAATCCCCCCCCCCCCAAATTCACACATACACAGCAAATGTGCGTTTTCAAGGTTGCATGAATTCATTGTTGTGTTTTCTGAGCCGTCTCACAACCATCCACGATTTCTTCACCTTTCCTCGGCTGTGAGTATGTCTTCCATTTCAGTGGGCCAATAACGTCCAACACCACGCGAAGAAATAGATTGATTTTTGCCAGCTGGCATTTATGAGCGCACTTCATCTTGTCATTTTTCCAGTGTGAAATGAAAACACAGATAGTCTTGGTATATACTGGTGTACAGTTGGAACACAGGTCTGGTAAATTGTTGCTTTTATGTTCCTTTTACGCTTACATCTTTTCCTTTGTTGAATCTGATTTAACTTTTTTTTTTTTCCTTTTCCGAAACGTGATAAAATTTGTGCACATATGCAATTTTCTGCTTTTCTCGTCATTTTTGTGGCTCACTTGAAAACTTAGTCCTCCGTGAAATGAAATGCTTTCCTTTGCTACTTGATGGGTAGAAAGAGCGAATCGGCACAAGAGCACTCAAACACATTGTATATACACACAGAGACCCACACATACAGACTCAAGGACCTGCATGATAAAGAAAATAATTGGCTCTCCTCGTCACAAGGAGACCAACTTTTCTTGCCGTCACAGAGATGAGGAGGAAGCGATGGAGAAGGAGAGACTGAAGAGTGAGACAGAGAGGGAAGGAGAGATTTTTTTTTCGCCTCCCTTTAGAGCATCTTCATCCTCTGTGCCCCTTCCTTCTTTATCTGTAAATCTCATCTAGAAGGATACTGTTTGCTGCAGGGTCTGGACATATTTACACTGACACACACACACTCAGACACACATTTTCTCTCTTTGCTTACACTGACACAGAAGAATGTACTGTTCGAGAAAATCCGATCTTTCAATTATTATTCGAGCAAATCCAATATAATTCTTAGAAAGTCCCAACACTTCAATTGAAGCGTATGAGGCCTTTAAAGTTAGATTTAGGATTAGGATAAAGGTGATGTCAGGCATGCAGTGATTATAGTTAAGCTTGCAGTTTATGTGACATCGCAGGACTCTTATCTGTTGATGACCCACTTGACGAAAGAGCAAGGGTCAAGGTTTGAGGGGGAGAGATTTCGTATTGATACTTTTGCACTTTTTTTCAAGTTTCAGGCATCGACTCTCAGCGTTTACCCTTCTTGGACTTTTTATCCTCATTAGTAAAATATCCTCTCCTGTTTACGTTTATGCTAGAACCTACAGGCACTTACTGAAAGTCAACTGATTAGTTTGAATACTTGTGAGTCGTCCAACTTCCCCGGCACAAGCCTCTGTGTGTGTGTGTGTATGTCTGAGCCTGCATTTCTCTGTATACTCTGTGTGACCATGAGAGGGCTGGGTTTCAAAGGCCTGCCGAGAGGTTTAAGGGTTTTGCTAATGAGCAAGTCATTTTCCTTCAGATTAGCATGAATAGCCGGCCCAATTTTGTGTGTGCGGGCCTGTGTGCACGTCTGTTTTCTGTGTGTGTGTGTGTGTGTGACCGCTGCTCCAGGACTAGCAGTCATGTCTGGGGGTTTAAGGTTGAACTAATCAGCAACACATTTCCCCCTACATTAGCTTCACTTGGCTGATTAGCCAGTGTCTGTGTGTGTTTGTGTGTGTGTGTGAATTAGTGTGTGTGTGTGTGAGAGAGAGAGAAATGGCTGATCATTATCATCATGATACAATGACTCAGAGGAGACTAACCATGGATTAACATTAGCTTTCTTTTTCTCATTGAATTTTGATTGAATGTTTTATCGGTTTACAGTGTGTGTGTGTGCGCATCAGTGTGTGTGTGTCTGTTTGGCACTATGAGCGAGTGAGCGTAAAGGCTAAACTATATTGATTGCCTTGGCGTAGCAGGCCAGGTAATCTGTTAATGTACAGGATATTTATGGTGCACATACTCTAACAAAATGATCATATATAAATACGTGTGTGCTCACAGCTCATGTGATTTGTTCGGACACCTGTTAGTTTTCCTGATGCATCTCTTTGTAAGCTATTTGCTCTCGTATTGGACGGTGTTATGACAACATACAGTATATATAATAGAGTAGACGATGTGAGTTTTCAGAGATTTTTCCATACTGTTTAACTGTGGTATCTTTCCCTTTAATCTCCCGTTGTGAGCATTATTGAAGTCAATGAGCAGGACTGTTATGATTAGATTTTCATGTGAGTTTTGAATCAAATATGTACCTTGACTTTTTTTCCTTCTTTTTTTAGTTTTTCTACAACTACCTTTCTCATTTATCAAAAAAGCGCCAAACTCTGCTAAAGTTAAATGTCTAAATGCAAAATTCAGTTGAAAATTGGCAAAACTGTTTTTAAGTTGGAAATTATACTGATGAATGAATAACAGCGTAGAAATATGAGCAAGCATTTATTGCCTGCTGGTACTTGATAGTTTTCAGTACTTCGTGTGAAGGACACGTTATGATCAGAGCCAGCAAAGTGTGTTTTTTTTCTAAGGACAGTTCAGGTGGTTGGAAGTGTAGCTCAGACAGGTTTTCTTCCTCCTCACAATCCGTTCATTCACAACTCTTTCACAGCCGTTTCCATTACTTTTCCTGCATTCCTCTCCTGCATTAATCTACATATGATTTGTTCTTCCTCATCAAAGTGGTAATAGTTAGCTGGCGATCTGCCGCCTTGCTGAGTCTTTTGATCGCTAATAGTTTATTTGTGTTCTTTCATCGCAACATTATTTTTCTCCGACAAACATCTGAGGAGCAATAACAGGGGTTTAATGGGCCAGTGCTTAGTAGACATAGAAGAGGAAGAGACAAATTTCTCTGTCTTCTTTCCGCTTTTCCCTCCTTTTCCTCTTTGCATCTTTCCTCTTCTCAGCCTTTATTGTGACATTTTTGCTCCTTTAATCGTTCCCACACCATCATCAATCATCCTTAGATTTAATCTTTCTGTTTCTTTCTCTCCACCTATCTTCCTCTCTTCTCTCCTTTGTCACATTCTTCTCTTTTACTTTCTCTCTTAAAGAGCATTTGCCGTCCCTATTACTTTTCTCCACTTCTCGCTCCATCACTTTATCTGCCATTGTGTCTCGGACGTCATCCCCCTATCTTTCCCTTCCTTTCTGGAAAATGCAATATTTCTCTCCTTGTCATCTCTCCCTGTGCTCTAAACCCCCGTCTCTCCCTCTTTCTTTTTCACATTTTGTCCCCTTTTCTCTCACACCGTCTCTCCTCAATATTTCCCCACCTGTCATCCTCTTCTTCTCTCACTCCCCCCCTCCACTCCCCCAGTCTCTCCATCTCTATCTCTCCCTCTCTGAGCAGCTCTTAACCAGTCCTTTGAGAGTGTGCGAGCTGCTCGGCCTAAATGATTTTCTATTACCGCCGCCTGTTAACAGTGCTCCATTTGATCAAGCTAATGAAATTGAAAACTTTCATCTCAGCCAAATTGATTTCAAACCTGAAACCACACGCGGCCAAAAGAAAAAAAAGAGAGAGAATGCTAGACTGCTGTGTTAGTGGAGCGCGACTTTCACTTTCGACGCACATAGGAATCAATTAGCCTGTGTGTCTTTTACTCTTGTCCTTGGAAGACGGAAGGAGCAAAATGCCTTGTCTTCAACTTTGTGTGAGACCATGTGTGCGAGTATAGGTGTTCCCGAAGCGGCGAGCTGGCACCGTTACAGAAATGCATCACAGGACGCCTTACAGTTGTGTTAAGAGCTTTGCTTGTTCACTTTTCCTCTGCCCGTCAAGCATGGATGTAAAGTAGAGGGATTAGTTTAGTTAGCTCAAGGCATGGACACACAGTACAATTTCGGAGCCAAGTCGGGCTTCATGACTGATGATGGTTGGCTGGAAGTTGGACCGAGGCCATTACAGTCCGGGCCAGTTGGAGGGGCGGGCTGTAGTAATTGGTATGCTTCTTAACTAAGTGGCCACTAATTAATTCAATATGTGCTCCTTTCTGACTTTCAGTTCTAAAAAGTTTGTTAAGTAAATGATAATCCACTATGCGGGTGTAATAAAGGACTTAATTGCTCAATATAGAAGCTGCAAGAAGGGAGGCACAGTCGCAGCTGATGAAGCAGTCAAAACTTTCAGCACTTCTGAATTATGTTTGCGAGGCACGTCTCCTTGAAATTTGGAAATACACCGTTTTGACTTCTTTGTCTGTAAATAGTCACAGTAAGCAAATAGAAAATCAATGTATTATTTATTCAGTTTGCTGGGTTACATCCAGTGAATGAATGATTTATCTTTTTCTCTGGGTTTCATTGTTTTGTGGCCTGGTTTGTTATCTGTCTCGTCAGCTCGGGGGCCCATAAAGGGATATGAAAAGTTACCTTTATATTTGTGCCAGGAGTTCAGTTTCTTGATTGAAATCCACTGGAAGAAAAGGAAACAAAAGTAGCGAGTTGACTGATCATTTAAAATAATATTCCATGCTGGTTGATGCGAGGCTCATTCATAACTGAGGTAAATAAAAAAAATTCCATCACTCTGAGAAAAATAACCCAAAAGAAAGAAAGTCAGATTGTTGAAGTTGGCGACACATCTACAACCTGAATGTGTCTATAACATCCAGAATAACACAGGTCAGAGTCACTAATCTACTGATGGCAGATTGAGTTAATCAAAATATCTCACCTGGAAATCTCATTTTATCTCAATCTCATATCTCATTTTACATGGGATAACAATTCCTGTCAATCCCTGCTTCTGCAACTGTAGATTCATACATGGCTGAGAATTATGCCAACTTATATAGTTGCTAGACTGAATAAAATAGGCTCAAAATGAAAAGGGCATATGAAGCATCCCAGCATCCCAAAGTGAGAGAGGGCTTAAAAAGCAGAAATGTTGCCCCTCGGGTCATCATCAGTGCTAAACAGAGCATCAAAACATGTACACAGTTTTATTTTGGACGAGCATAATGAACGCATTTTAAGCAAATGTAAGATACTTTGAATGTAGATATGTGTGATATGTGTTTATATATACAAGTGTTTCTCTTCAGTTTTCGTACTTGTGCTTCAATGCATGTCTTTCAGGGGCCGCGGGCTTTGAATGTTTTTGGCTCAGGACGGCTGCAAACACTTGATGGCATTAGCCACAGTCTGAGAGAGAGAGCAAGTGAGAGAGAATGGAAACAGTTAAGAGGAGCGAGAAGCAGAGGGAGACATTAAGAGGCCAGACCAGGCCACGATCTGGGCGCTGTGAAAAAAAGTGGGATGAAGAGATGGAGGGAGTGAGAGAGAGATGAAAAGAGGATGAAAAAGTAGCAGTGTGAAATGAGACTTTTGGGTAGAGGGGGGGGAAGAGGGGAAGATTGGAAAAAGATGAGAGAGAGAGCAAAACAGAGGAGGAGGAAAAAAAGGTAGCGAAAGAAGGAGGGAGGGAGAGGCGAAGGACAAATTACAGGCCAAGAGACGGAAAGACGGAACGGAGGGGGGAAAAAGAAAGAACAAGATGAACAGATTCCGAAAACAAAGGAATGGGAGGGAAGGGTATTTGGTGAAGATAAAAGCTGGAGAGCGAGGGTTAGGGACAGCAAGAGATTTAACATTTTATTCCGTGTTGCTCTGAGCCTGTAGGCCAGCATTACAGTGAAGATTTCCACTATTTACAAAGCTCCCAGTGCCTTCAGGACTCCATCTACATAATGTTTAACATGCTCAACTCGGCTGCGCTTTGCCCGTCAAAGGAAGACGGTGTAAGGATTTTGGGCATCAGTCCCTGAGGCCTGCCAAGAGGCCGAGGAGCGGGGGAGGGCGGGATGCTGTAGTAGTAGTCTGACTCAATACACATTACTTGAATTAAAACGCTTGTAATAAGACGCCCCAAATTATTTGCGATCTAAGTTGTGCTTTTTTAAAAACTGCAATCATGAGATGGTGTCTTGGGTCTTGTATCAACACTCGAATGATTCAGAAGTGAGCGGCAGGCCGTAATGCCTGACTTTTTCCCAGGTGTGAATTATCTTTGAGCACATTAACTCTGATTATCAGAGCTGATTGCAGGCTTGATCACTACGCCAGAAAGGCTAAACTCATGTCGCTTCTCTTTACAATTTGAGGTCCGGGAACTTGAAGATGCCAGAAAGGAAACTGCTGCCGGTCTTTGAGGGCTGAGAGAAACAACCTGACATACATCAGATTTCCTCTACAAAAACACACCTTTTTTCCGCCACAACCTCCATCTGCCTTTTAGAGCAGCTGAACTTCCACTCATTATTTCTTACCGAGGTAAAGTTTAAAAAGCGCTCTCACGTTATCTCTGATAGACAGAACAGACTGCGCGCTCTTGGAGATGCAAAACATGCCTGCGACGTGGCGCTGAAATGACTGATGAGAACGTTGACATCTCAGCGAGATTTGACCGTGCTTAAGAAATGAACAACTAAAGCTGCATCTGTTGTGGATCAGCGCGGTGATCAGACAGTGACTCACTGAGAGAGACTATATTCCACACTATCTCATAGACGGCCTCGTTCAGCCTTTGTGGAGGGAACTTGACCCACAAATTTGACCTTCTCTTATTTATTGTGTGTAATGGTCTTGTTATTTCTGCCTCTGCAATGCCGTACATGAATATCAGTATTGTAACATTGTGAATGCGATCATAATCAAATCGGCCTCTTCAATCTGTCTACAAATACTGAAAAATGACTTCAAATTCTCATGTAACACATACGCCAGAATCCAACTGTGTGAGCCATACGCCAAGGCTTCCCATGAAATTCTGTGGAGAGCTGATCCACAATCACGTCACCTCCATCAAGGAAATGTTAACTTAAAATGTTCACAGTTTATTTAGGTTGAGGAAAAGATTGTGGTTTAAGTCCATGTTGCATTAGTGTTGAAAGTTAAATCCATTATGTCTGTTACTGTTTAAATAAATCAGTCTTTACTTTTGTTTTCATATTGGTTTTTTTTGACCCACTTCTTAACCATAACCATCAGCTTACACCGACTTCCTCACTCTTTATGCTATGTCATCTGTTCATGTGTGGAATTTCAAATGCATCTGCTCTCTGTAGAGTTTAATGGGAAGGATTGACGTATCGCCGGCATCACAAAATGAGACTTTGGAGTATACTTGCAATTTGAAAGTCTAAAGTCGTGATATGTGTGCAGATTGAAGAGACCGGGCTGACTTGATCAACATACAATTCTCATAAATGTATTCAGGCACAATGAATTGATCACTGTCATTCATATTCATGACAGACAAACAGAGCTCCCAGAGCAAACTGAGGAGGGGATGTGAGTAACTCCTTCAAGGCCACAGGCTTCAACGTTTGGCTGATCAAACTCAGCTTCCTGCTCATGCTCCAACTTGCTGTCTTTCATAAACCTTTCACTTGTTGCTTCCTCTTTTTCCATAGTTGTCCCCTCTGTTTATGTCTGTTCCTCCATCTGTTAAGCGTGATATCACAGACACCAATGATCAGATCCCAACTAAACTTTGGAGATTGATGTTTTTATTATCAAACAGATTGGCGAATGGGGAATGCCACATTGCTTGTATGTATGACCAGCTGCCACATGTAATATCACGCGATGATTCTGGCAAACTGGAAAATAATTTTCACCAGACTATGACAAGTCAGACAGACTGACTGACTCAAAGGGAGAACTTCAATATCCAATGCTTTCACATAGAAAATACATTCATGTGTTATACTATTGCTTCAAGTCACTTTTTACTTCTTCAGTACTTACCCAGGACCATAATCTTTCCCTTACTTTAACCAATTGCAGCAGATTATGTGTTGTAAATGAATGGAATTACACTGTCAAACATTTCGAAGACACAAGATCCAGTTAATATTAGACTTTTGAGATTTACTTGAATGAACATTTCCTCATTATGTTTCTTTCCAAAATTATTTGCTTTTGTAAATTAGTTGTACACAAATAGTATTTAGATTTTTTCAGATACAGTAATTTTGCTGTAACTTTGTATCTCACGCATGGATTTTTATTTCATGAACGAAAAGTAGCCAATAACTGTCTCGTTCAGGTGTGTTTGTAATTAATGCTCGCTTTTTTTTTGCTTGCTCTGACATTGGAATAAAATGTTAGGAGTCTTGGACAGGCAGAATTTCCTTGAGCTTCTCTTCTTCTTCTTCACATTTTCATGTAGCAACCCTTTGCCTCTGTATAAAAGTCATCTTAAAATACTGCTCGCGACTGCTGCAATACGCTCATGCTCCTCAAGTCATCTGCAGGCTGTGTGCAAAATATATAAATACCAAGTTTCTAATTATATTGTGTGTAACATACCAAATGGGTGGCCAACACGCAGCGATACTGCTGAGAGTTTGCCTCCAGTTATGTGTGAACAGCATCAGTTTCATTAAAGGTCAGGTACTGTAATTATAACAAATTCGGTTTAGTTGTAGTGTTTCCTGTTCTAGAGCCAAGGGATGGTTCAAATAAAGGAAGCAATAATCTCAAATCACTTTTCAGATACAGTTCACCAATACCATACACTTCATTTTTGCCTGAGCTGAAAATGTTTCTATGTGTGATATGTTTTCCGAAATAAAGCATTTGTCAGTCATTTTGAATTGGAAAATTCTTCTCAAGTGGCCGAGTCTGAGTTTTTTGTCTGACGCTTCATTCAGAAGCACAGCGAATATTTGTAAGATTGAATATCTTGCCTGACCTCTATGTTGGGCAGGAACAGTTTTTGTGTTTGTTGTATTCGGAGTTTCTTCAGTACGTTGCCAGTCATCTTCAGTTGCCAAGGCCTTGTCAACATTTTGTGTGTGTGCGTCTCTTTCAAACTCATGGACTCCTGTCTTTGAATTCCAAGTCCTTCTCTTTGTGTGTATGTGTGTTTTTGCCTTGAACAAATTTGTAGTGTGTAACGGAAGTGCCTTGTGACCAGCTCTTTTATCCCTTGAGTCCTGAACAAGTATGTGTATGTACGTGTGACTGTCGGGACGGATGTTGTGTGTTTGTGTGTGTAATGTGTTTGCTCACCAAATCTGCGTCCACCTCTGTGTTTATTGTGTGTCTTCTTTAAACCAACATGGCTGTGTGCTTAGAGGGAGTCTTTTCAGGACTTTCAGGCTCCACTCTTTGTTAAAGAGGGAGGAAGCGATTAGCTGCCTGTTAACAAACCTCTTAACGAACCCCACTA
Organism: Centropyge bicolor; assembly: GCA_037975185.1. Classification (NCBI taxonomy): domain Eukaryota; kingdom Metazoa; phylum Chordata; class Actinopteri; family Pomacanthidae; genus Centropyge; species Centropyge bicolor. Next base: position 8,565,857 of record JBBMOC010000020.1, on the reverse strand, counting down.
ATGAACCCTGAGGGCAGCTCTGGGACGGCCTCGGCATGCCACCGTAATTAGACTGGCAAATAAGAGCTCGTTATGCAAACGAGTTAGAGTTAATCTGCATATCTTTACCTGAGACACTCGTGTTACACTGACAAATGTTTACCCAAAGGCAGTGAGGAGGAAAAGAGGAGGGAGAGGGGGAAGGAGAAAGGGTGAGAGGAGACGAAGGCAACGGGGCTGTGCGACAACAAAGAGTCGAGCAAGTTTATCATACAAGGTGCAATGTGCTGGGAGTAAGCATTCAGAACAACAGGGAATGAGGGGATGAAAGGTAAAGAGAGGACTGGTGACCTGGAAAGAGGACAGAAGTGAGGAGAAGACAAATAAATGCCAAGTCTTGTTGTTTGAATTTTAGCCAATTTACTGCTCATGATGAGCGATGATCTGTTTCTGCACACAAAGCTTCCTGGTACATGATTGGAAGAAGATATATTTTCTGTGTTAAAATGGTTTCATTTCTTTGGTGTTTTGTACAATATTGTTTTATATTAACACACAATACTTTTGGCCAGGAGACTGGCGTTTTTGACCCATGTGAAACCAAAAGTAAACATTGACATAAGATACATACATAGACATATGTATCTGAAGTTATGTAACCTCAGTAATATGACATATGGAACTAAAGTTACGTAAGTTCATATACATAACTAGTAGTTACATAGTTATTTAAAACCAAACCACTATCTTGTCCTAACCTAACTGCAACTGTTTCACCATGTGTTTATTGTCCTCCACAAGCTTTATTTTGAAAGTCTAACCACATGTTCCTAATTGGATATTGCATAATTATTGTAGCCAACTTGACCGCAGAGCCCTGCACGTGTAAAGCAGACTGTAGAGGTTGGATGTAGACATGTGTGTCTTTGCCTCCTTTTTTCAAGGACAACAAAAATCAGCCATCAGCTCCTTGGTTTTGTTGAGCAGGAGGTTGTTCTCTGTGCACCACCCTGCCAGAATGTTGATTTCTTTTTTTTGGTGTGAATCTCACCACCAATCCAAACTGTCTCAGGTCTCCTTTTGTAGGAGTCCAGTATCCTCTTGCAGAGTGTGGTACTCAAGCCCAAGTTTGCCAGTCAGTTATAAGCATAGAAATATGTGAAAATCTGGTTATAAAAATATCCGATGAAAAACACATAACATAGTTAGGATCACTAGTTGCTTCCTACTTTATTTGTGATTGTATTTGTCCTCTTCAGACTGCACCTGTTGGGATTAATTAGGCAGCATGGAGGAGCCACTTGACCCTCCTCTGCTGCTGTCATTCATGAGGTTGGACTTAAATGAGAAACATTTTCTATAGATCTGAGCACAATAAACCAAAACTCCAGCCTGTCCTGTGCTGGGATGACCTATGGTGTGCTGTGAAGCATGAGAGACTTGTTGTGATCGGTTCTTGGCTGAAGTGTGTCCTGGCAGCGGCCTCCGGGGTTGATGGGTTTGACCTCTGTGTGGCAGCGGGGTGCCTGATGGATCACTCGCCACAGCCAAAACACGCCCAGCGGTCTGCTGCGGATATATAGATACAGTCTATACTGCTTTATGAGTGGTGTCTCCTGCTTGTGTGTAGGAGAGTTTCAGACGTCTGAGTGAGCCGAGTGTGTGTTGTGTGTGTCTCATCTGATACTGACGGGCTGTGTTTATGTGTAAGCAGTCCATTGCTTCTAGTAGGTCAAAGAGTAAACCACTTTTGAGGACCATAGTGTGTAAAATAGATGTCAATGTATGTGTGTGTGTGCTTGTGTGTGTGTGTGTGAGAGAGAGAGAGAGAGAGAGAGAGAGAGAGAGAGAGAGAGAGAGAGAGAGTGCTCATTAGTGCAGTGGTTCAGAGGCGATTATTTATCGTCATGTTGCTCAACCTGCTGAGTTGTGGCACAGTCAGCAGCCATCTTTATTCCACTCACTCACTCTCTCTCTCTCTCACACACACGCACACACACACACGCGCGCTACAGGAGTTGTCGAAGTTATTACATGTCCCCCTGTGCTTTGTACATGCGCACACACATAGAGCCATGTGAGCACACACACCTTTATACCTTATCTTAAACCCTTTATGCCGTAACACAAACACACTCCCACGAACACACCTCCCACTGCACGCACACATGCACACACTTTCTCTCTGCAGCACACACGTACGAACACACTCCCTGGCTCGCTCCCCCTCTCCTCTACCCCTGACTTTGTCCCTGTGACCTTGGGCAAGTGTTGCCAGTGGCTGCTGCTGAGATTTCTGCGTAGGGGGTTGGAGGGCGGATGGAGAAAGGCTTGGCCAGGGATCACACGACTTCCATCCCTCCATCCATCCGTTCGTCCGGCTGATGAATGAGAGAAAAGTTTTCCCCCCTCCGTTGACAGATGGCTGTGGAGTTTTTGGGGGACTCATGAGGAGTTCATTTATAATGAAGCTCCTCTTTGGATTCCAGCTCCATCAACAACATCATTTATTTTCAAATTGTGCGTAAATGCAGTTTTCAAAAAGTGACTGTGACTGATCACAGACAAAGCAATTGTCGGACTTCCAATTTTTCCCGCATGCCTGCTGCGCTGGAGCCCTGTCCTCAAGAATAATTGAAAACCTCTCTCACTTATTAGCTGTCCGGTGTCACAAGGAATAGCCTGGAAATTGGATGGTCATCATTGTCATGTACAAATCTGAGAAGTGGAGGGTGATGGGGAAGGAAGTGAAACATGAAAGCTGAACAGTTCCAGCCAACATATACAGTAAAGTCAGTAATCAGAAAGAAAGCCCATGCATAAACATTTTGCAGTAGTTTGCATAGGTATTGCATTGTTCACAAATTCATCAAGTCAGTTAATCAAATGAATCCCAGTAGGTAGCAGAACATTATGATGACAGCTTGCCTTTTGTATAATCTTTTAATCTTACAGTGTCATTAACATGATATGTACCTTTGCATGTATTCAATGAGCCAATGTTGCAACTTTGCATGAAAATTTGAATCAAGTTGAACCTCAAGGTGCAAAGGTCATTTTTTTGCCAGAGCCCTCTGTATTTGCAACCCCATTAGCCTTATTTGATAGACTATACATGAGGAGCTGCATCTCTTCATGCAGCGCTCTCGTCAGTCCAAACATGACCTTAGACATTGTTCTCCAGCACCATTAACCTGCTGATGACTGAGTATCTTTTGGAAGACTTTCCTTCTGCTGAGTTCCAGACACTGGTATAATCTATGTCAAGGAGCGCCGTGTTCGGCCAACACCTTACTAAGACAATTTATGTTGTTTACCTTTAATTTCTTAATCATAAAACATCAGCAGTGACAAACAATCGACCTCAAGCCTGTCTCTCTCACATTACCGTGCTGACTTATTTCCACTGTGGCTGTAATGATAAAGATTTATCCGCAGAAAGTGATTAAAAGTCATTTTTTGTCAAAGCTTTAGCTGAGCTCATCCAAAATAATTGGTGCTGTAAGGCAATAAAGCAGATTTTCTGCAGCGTCGAGGCCACGGAGCTCGTAGCGTTTTGTTATTTTCCTGCGAAATTTAATATGCCGGCCATTTATCGACGCAAATATGATGCTACACACATACATCAGCTGGAAGAGATATGCTGTCTGTATCAGTCCACAGTCGCAGCCTTTTAGCCGACACAGCTGCTGGCTGCCATTTTGAGGAACAGCTGACATTTGCCTTCTCTCTCCATCAGATACATTACTGGGCATGGGCCTCTGACATTTCTGACTATGTGTGTCTATGTGTGTGTGCGTGTACGTATGTGTATGTGTGTGTGATGAGTTACTTGGGCATGCCCCCCTGACATTTTATTGGATGCTAATGGTATTCATTGCCATGGCAGCTGGAGGGGAGGCGGGCACTGCTGTCTGTGTGTAAATGGCGCCTGTCGCTCACCTGTAGGCGTGTGCGTATGTTGTTAGGTAGCATGAGGTTTCTGTGACACACAGGCGGTGTTGGATGAAGTCACCTTTGCGTGTATGTGTATGTGTGTGTGTGTGTGTGTGTGTGTGTGAGACGTTTTGTCTGTTGACAGGAGATTGTGTGTTTTTGTGCTTCGTTAGTGTTTGTTCCTTCGGGCGTGTAGGTAAGCATGAGTGTGCATCAGCGTATGTGTGCATGCGTGTGTTCGTGTGGGCAGTCAGTGGTCTTCCGTCCTCGTGCGCATGTGTGTGTCTGGAGGGCAGGGAGATAAAGGCGCCTGCTTTTTTCTGATAAGGACTGCCACCTCCACCTCTCTATCACTCTCCTGTTCTACCTCTCTCCTCTCCATCCTTTCACCATTGCCTTTCTATCTGTACCTGTAGTGACACCATGATCTCTCTCTCCCTCTCTTTATGCACCTCTCTCTACCATTATTCCAGTCTGTATTCTTCTCTTCCGCACTTTGGAGATTCCTGCACTGGATGAAATGAAGACACCATTTCTAAAAATCACTTTATTATTTATAGAATACACTAATGGAAAACATGAGATGAAAAAAAATGTTAGTAGAGGCTAGTTAAGGAAGACTGGAGTTAACGAACTTTTTTTTATTGTTATTGTTGTACAATAAATTTCAAGCTCAAATTCTAAATTAGCTTTTTGGTGTTTGATTTTTTAAAGGTATTTTTAAGTCTAACTTTTACTCCCTACTATGTCACATGGGGATATTATGTTTCCACCAACATAAGGCTTTAGTATATATATGAATAGGCCGATGCCACAGGTTTAATAAAACCGAGTCATTTAAGTGTTAACTGTCTTAAAAAGTACCTGCCACGGTGAAGTGCTTCACCATCTGGTTTCCTCTGCTGTTAAAAGACAGAAAATGTCTCTAATTATAATCATGTCACACTTTGCTGATCTCCATAAGGAAAATCTTTTCTCTCTTTTTCCCCCCGTCTGCGAGGTCAGGATCAGATGTAGTAACAGCTGATAAGGATTCAGTTAGAGATCTCAGCCAGGCAGGTGGGTTTGATCCGAGGCCCTCTGCCTTACACAAAGGTCTTCCTGCTCGCCCCTACCATCCTGGTAATAACTGTAAATCTGACACACTGTACATATAGATAGAGCAGTGAGGGATTAGCCTATAAGTAGCGCTCAGCAGGAAAGCAGACAGCCTGTGGCGCTCTCTGATCTCGCAGCCTCCTCGCTCTTTCTCTCTGCTTTCCGTCGCTTTCAAGGCAAGAAAGAAACACAGACAGTGGCTGAAGCCTGCGAAAATACGAGTTGTTGACAGTGATTAAAACAAACCCATCATATTCCAGCTCGTACCTCTCTCTCTCTCTCTCCTCTCTCGCCCTCTCTAACTTCAGTTCACTGCCTCCCTTTTCTGCGTCGTGGTACTTATTTCCCCCTCTCTCCTCTGTTGGACATCTGTTCATTCTCTGCTCATCGCTGGAGGAGAGGAGGATCCCTCCATATGTACCTCCCCCCCTCCCCCCTCCCCTCCGTCTCCTGCCCTACATACAGTATTCTTTATTTTCTTCCCTCTCACTTTGCTCACTATTTGAACTTTTATTCCCTCTCACTTATGGACCATCCCTCACGCCAACCTTTGGCTTTCTCTCTCAGCGACTTTTCTCCTCATTTCTCCCTTTATTCCGTCTTATTGATCGGGTTTTTCACCTCTTTTCCCCTCTGTCCCTCTTTACAGATTCACTCTTTCTTCATCTCTCTCATCATTCCTTTCTTTCCTTTTCTACTGTTTATATCTCTCTATCCCTTCCTCTGCCTCTCTATCTCTCTCCCAGCTGGCTGTTTAAGAGCTGTTTGCCATCTGATGTTCCTAGGAGAGGTAATTAAAGCCAGAACCACAGACTGTATGTGTTTGTGTGTGAGTGTGTCTTTGTGGGTAGCAACTGATTAATTTCATTACAGTTTTCTCCAGGTTATATAGGAAACTTTTGGGAGAACCCCACAGCTCCACTTCCGTCACACACCTGTCCCATCAGGGAGTTTTCAGGTGTCACGTATTACCTGAACTAATCATTATCCTTTCAAATTAAGATGTATTCACTCCGCTTGTTACAGCACACTTCTGAACAAGCATCTGCATTTTTCTCAAATGCATATTAAAGTCGGCAGCAGACAAAACGTTCATATGAGACGCTGTTATAAAAGCAGCTTTTTAACCAGCCATTAGAGCTTTTCGAGCTGTATCATCTCTCACACTGAGAATAATTAGATATGGAGTTAAGATGAAACCATGTGAGCTTCCCTGTGAAGTCGATTACGGCGGCACAATTACAGTTCAGATTGAGAACTTAGCAAAAGACATCTTCGTGATTTTAATTCGTTTCCTAAAATCAACGCTTTTATTTCAAAGATCGATGCCAAACTTCCTCCCCCCGTGGGGCAAGACACTTAGGCCAAGACTGCCCGGTTGTAGTAATATATTAATTTCATTGGACGACATGCAACAGTTGCAATATTTCTAAATGACACTTGACAAACCATTAACGCCCAAATACAACCAGCGTTGCAGCGACACAGCAGAACAACAGCAATAACTCAGCTGTAGTTATGAAAATTGACTTCTGGCTGCACTTAAGGAACAAACATCACAGGCTCCATCCATTTCTTACGTACTGCTGTCATCTGTTCTTCTTCCATTGGCCTGTTTCCATTCATCTCTGCCTCTCCTCGTCTTTATTTCTCTCTATCTCTCCCCATCTCTGTTGCTCTCTCTTGTCTCCCACTTGTTTTCTTGTTTTCTCACTCGCTTGTCTTTCTGTCATTAGTTCCATTTCAGCCACACCCACGCAGCTCCTATCCTCATCCATCACTCCCAGCGCTGGTTTTCTTTCCCAGTGTGTGTGTGTATGTGTGTTTGTGAGAGACGGGGAGTCAGAGGAAGATAGAGTGAGACAATGTTTGTCTGTGTTTTTGCTGCTGCCTTTTGTGTTTCGTCTGTTTTATGGGTGTTTTATGTTTACTTGATGAGAACGAGTGAGGAAGAAAAACAGAGACAATCGCGCCAAGTGTGGGTTTCCCCCAGAAGGCTGCCTGATGGACTCGGAATGCAAAATTCATTTCACCTCTTCATTATTTACCGCAAGTTGACACAAGTTAAACACAAGTTAACAGCTAATAAATGCGTGTTTTGCACCCTGCTCCAACTCTCATACTTTATTTATCCGGCAATGGCTGGATGAACATTTTCAGCAACGGCACACTTCACATTTATCCAATTACACACGTCTCACCTGGGAGCTGCCCAGTACAACCACAGTCTTTCCCTGTTCACCACGGAGCAGCTCCACTGGAGAAACTGGGGTTAATTACTCTGCAGAAGGATTCATCACTTGGAATTGTTCAGGGAGGTAAAGAGTGCTTTTTTTCCCATTGAGGTTTTTACAGATACTCCAGAATTTAAACAAACAGATCTCTGGTCATGAGCCAGCTCCTAAAAATGTGACACCTGTTCACCATCTGGAATATATTCAATGCAATTTAATACTTATAAATGGAGGTATTTTTGTGTGAATTAGAAACTAACCTGAAACCTCAGTTGACAATTAAAGATTTTCAGGATGACATTTTCACCCACTACAACTGCAATTTGATATGTGTTTCCTGTCTTTCCTGTTAATGTCGGCCTTTCAGTGAAAATGTAGTTGTACCAAATCAAATATGTTACCCCCTCCCTCATCTCCTATATGATGTAGGCAGAAGATGTTGGAGTATTGATTGAGAAAGGAAAGTGTTTGATTTTATTTTTCCAGTTAAATTATTTTAACTTTTTAATTTTTCACTTAATTTCATGCAGGAGACCGGTGTTGTTGTCCTGTCACAGATCCACAGTTAAGGTTTGCCATTTTATTGACAGCAACAACAATCACTCCCAAAACCTTAACTAAATGTTTTATGTGCCTAAGGGCCGGACTCAATCAGACACAGTTGTTCCAAATGGCCTCGCTGCCGGCCATCATAGAGCCAGGGAGTCACAACATCATTTAAATATGGAGATAAAGGCATATATCTTTAAACAGCCCCTCCTGGAAGACCTCTGTAGTGTCGCACTCAGTTGTAAACATGACAAGAGTCGTGCCAAGAATGAGAGAAGAGAGCTAGAGAGAGAACTTCAAACCCTGGCTCCTTTCTCATCTGTGCACAGCTGGACAGTCATGGCAAGAATGAGTGCCAATGTCAAATGGATGGTTTTCGAGAAGTAAAAGAAATAGTTGGACACAGACCCCTCCCAATCCCATGACCAAAACTATTGGACTACTCAACTAGCAGTTCTCAGTATACTCGCTCCTTGACATTATCCATCCATTGACTGTATCTTATTCGCCAGTTTTAACCTAACCCCTCCCACACCAATAGCACAGATATTGTCAAAAACCTTTAAAAAGGTTGTCACTGAACGTAATTCAGCAATTGTAGAAGCGTCTCATATTCATGTTTTGTCCTGGCATCACAGCTAAAAGTATGAATCCACCTGATCTGTTGATGCTTATCATCTTTTGAGTCATTTATAGATGTAGGTTTGAGCAGTAGATACTTGCTTCACATGTTGTTACATTCACATTTTGTCATGTGATTTTGGTATATAGCTGATGCTCTCTGACTTCATGAGCCTGATTGATGCACCCGAGCAATCGGCTATCACACCTGGTTTTTCATTACCTGTTGTTTTCTCACACCTCTACCTGCACCTGATGGCTAAAACAGCAAGTCTTTATTCTTATGTGGAGTTTATGTATTTGTTTCTTTGAAATATCAGTGGTTCCTCTGATATTAAGTATAATGCCTTTTCTGCTTCTTTAGTCTGTCTTTTATTTACTTTCAACAAGCCAAGAGTGCTGTTGTTTTTTTTCCCATTAAATAGCATTTTGCTTTAAAGAAATGAGAGCATTATTGTCACTAGTGTCATGTTATTGTGCCCTTGCTGGAAAAAAAAAAAAAAACGACTCCAAAATGTGACTCAGCCAAGTGTCCGCTGTGGTGTAGAGCAGAGCATAGTCCAAGATTTGTTTTGCCAAGACAATAATGTGCTACCCGGTCTGATCTACAACAAACAGCCCAGTGCCCGATGTATTCTCCTCTGCACAAGAAGCTGCACAAACAATGCAGATAGCAGATACTGTGCATAGCAGAGAGCCGTGATGTGTAGGAAAAGCACCTATGAGACGGGGGCACACAGAGACAGCGGGTTACACTTGTATTGCAACATTTTGATTGGGCTTTGAGAACGCACGATGATGACAACGATGCTGCTAGAAGCTTTTTGCTCACTGCAGAGAGTAGAAGTCTGTGTTGAAACACTATCCCCTTGTGAGATTTTGCTATCTAAATGTTCAAGTTTTAAAAATGCACAAAATTGTGGCAACTGTCAGCCGCAATTTGTCAAGCCCCGGTTGGAAAGACTTTAAAATCGATGACAATTGGCATGCATAGAGAGAGGAAAAGGAAGAGAAGAGGCAGGGAGGGAGGACGAAAAGAGAAAGGAAGATGAGGAAAGAATATTTGGATTTTAAGTGAAAAGAAAAGACAGCTCAGGCTCGACTAAAGAAGTGTCAAAGACAGAGGGAAGCAGGAGATGAGAGAGGAGGAGAGGCGAACAGCAAAGATCGCGGTTTATCGATCGGAGGTTCCTGTATTTGTTGGCGGTGTTTGAGGATTAAAACGCCTTTGTATCTACAAGGAGAGAGGGAGATAAAGCTGCCAACTGTACAGACAACACTGTGATATGAGGGTGGGAGAGAGAAGACGGGGAGGAACAGAGAGAGAGACAGGAGATGGGAATGGACAACAAGGGCAGGTAGAGAGATGAGGAAAAAGAGACGGAGGAAGAGGGAGAGATAGAAAGATTCAAAGATGATAGATGATAATGGGGAAAGAAAGTCTTTGCCAGTGGAACTTTCTTTGCCTGTGGAGATGTAACATCGAGTCGTAACACACAGATCTCCCCTTCACATGTCATTTACTCATGTGTCATCTTTGCTTTTATTGTGATGTGGTTGTAGACCGGGCTGTAACATACTGTACATCCCAGCAACTCCAGAGGTGGGCAGGCCCAACACTCCCCTCAGGCTTTGTATTAATTAGGTTCAAATCAAATGCATTGCACATTCTGTTAGAGTATTTTTTAGAGGCAATATCAGTGTGAAAAACACAGATCAAAATATTCTGATAATCTAGTTCAAAATCTGCTTCAAACAGTGTTTTCAAAGTATGACTCTGTTCTGCAAAGTGTAATTGAAGCATAGTCTAACTCTGGCTGTCACAAGTGCTGAAACAAAGACAAAAACATCAATAAAATGCAAAAGAGCTAAGACTTAAACAGTGTGCATAAAACAGCTGATTGAAAATAAATACAGTTAAAAGAGCAAAGGCTATTGACTCTGATGGTAAAATAGTAAAGACTCTCAAAATTTATAAGACTTGAGGTAGTGGTGTTAATTAGCAAGGTGGTGTTGAGACTCCACCACAGCAACAGATGGCAACAATAACAGGATAATGACCTGGAGTTTCCTGTTGGCCATCAGGCTGCACCAGCAGGGATCGAGCCCATCAGTGTGAACAGCGGTGAGAGCACGGACAGCTCCTGCCTCCACAGTGGTCCCAGGATCAGCACCTTGGACAGCGGTCGTGACAAACTTTAATCTAGAACGTTCGAAAGGATTCACCTGAGTCTGTTTTAGAGACTGTAGGCTCATGAAACAAAACTTTTAATATCTAATCATTGTATTTCAGATCAGGAGTGTTAATTTACGACATCCAGAAGACCCCAAAAAGTTAGAAAAACACATTAATTTTATGGTAAAAATGGAACCATATCAACTTAAAAATCTATGTAACAGTTGGAAACTGAGTCATTAACAAGTTTTTCATTTTCTTTATGTTCTGTTTTAATGAATTTTATTTCATTGTTTTTCAGAAATACTAATTAATTTTGGAACTCTTTTCAGTTAAATTATATAGCAATTATGATCGCAGACATGTCGAAGTGAATATAAAGTAGATCATGGCTGTGGGCGGCATGAGTTTTGTTTGTCGGTTGATTAATCCCCAGAATCCTTCAGATGTCTGTTAAAAGTTGGTGTGTGTGTTTAACGCCCTTGTTCATTTTCAACTCGACATATGCAGCTCTACAATGTGGAGCTCCGCAAGGTTTTATCCTGGGTCCACTTCTGTGATGAATATGATCACTAATTGCAGCGATTGCAGCAACAACAGCAGCTGGTAAATCATCAGGCTTTCAGGCTTTAAGTTTTCCTGCTGCGTTTTCTGTTTATATTATTCAGCAACCTTTCCTTTTTTATTTTTCTAAAGAGGCAATACATACTTTACCTTGATTTGCTTCAGATCAAAAGCTTGCATTTTCTGCTGTTAAAATTACAATGAACTCTTCTTTAAACCGTGTTATTTAGTTTGTTGTTATATAAGTGAACTGTTGCACATGAGCGAAATCACATCCTTTACACATAATAGCTCAGTATTTCTCTGAAAATAATGTGACCTGTGACTATAAATGCATGTCAGTATTGGTGCTTTTATAGAAATTTAGTGATTTTGCCTAAAGTATCTGAAACAGTGGGAGGAAGCAACTCAGACGGGAGGAGATGAAGAAGAGGATAAAGAGAGGAGAGAGCAAAAGGGAAGAAGGGATGCGAGGAACGGAAGGAAGGGAGAATCAGATTAAGTGAGAGAGAAAAAAAACTCTGATACACTCAAGAATCATGCGAGTGATATTAGCCAGGGTGAAAGTGAGGACAAGTACTTTTTCTTTCTACCCTTCTGTCGTTTACTTGGCAGAGCAGCTCCTCTGATTGTTCCAGTTTGCCAGTATCACTTTGTACTCAACCTCTCTTTTTCACTCTCCCTCCGAGTTAATGTGGAAAAATGAAAGAGCACTTAGTAGTTGAAATTCACGACCAGACAAGAAAACAATTTTTTACGTTAAATTCTGTTTCTTTGCACAGAAAGAGATCGGTGCTATTACATAATGTCTTTTATGTGTGTGTGTGTGTGTGTGTGTGTGTGTGCGTGCTTTACTTTAAGGTTGTTTTTTTCCCCCTCCTATCAAAATGAGCTGACACAGCTGGAAGGCAAACAGCAGTGAACTAACACTTGAATTAGCCACGCCTGAGGGGCTGGTGGGTGAAAATGCTTTTGAAAGATTAGAATTTCACTTATAATTCAGTATGAAATTTTAAAATGAAAGTAAACTCGAGTGCTCACTTTTAATTTTGACATTCACTGTGAAATGGGTCAGGGTGAGCTCCGCACATTCAAAACAGTGCCTCTCTTGGTTAACTGCTCTCCTCTTTGTCTCTTTGTAAACACAATTATTCTCTTTTATAAAGTGAACACAAAAAAAAGCATATGAACTAAAACCACTCGTCACAATGGCTGTGACTCTTGCCCTGGCTGCCTTCTGGTCTATGATGTGCCATCGATTCATTTGCATGTTGCACCATTTGCACTGCATTGCATTTGCAAGTGAAGTGATCAAACCCGTGGAGGTAACACAATGTGAAATGTTGCACTTCACACTGCAGTTGTAGAGGAAGATGGCTGCAGGATAGGAGACTGTTTTTTTATGGCTACTGACTCACCACCTGTTTTTTTTTCTTTTTGCTGGATGTTAGACATTTATTGTAGATGTATACAGTGTGTACTGTATGTGTTTATGAGTGTGTGTGTGTGTGTGTGTACTTTTGACCTCTCTAGTGATTAACATGTTGTGCCTGTACTCTCAGAGGGATGGTGAGGCTTTGTGTGTGTATGTGTGTGCGTAGTGGAGTACCATCGCAGGGCGTGCTGCTGAGGGAACAGCTGTCAAGGGAGGGGCGCGGGTAATGATGGCCATGCATCACTGTGTGTGTGCGTGCGTGTGTGTATGTGTGTGTGATGGTTTGGAAACGGTGTCTGCTCATACGTCAGTCTCCCATGTCTGTCTATAAGCTGCTGGGTGCCTCCAGACGTGTGTGTACTGTGTGTGTGTTTCCTAGCCTTGAGTCTGACAGTCTGTCAGAAAAGCTCTCTAATTGTGGTTAAAAGATGGCAGGCCAGAGTCAGCCTAATTTATCATTCACCTAGTACACACAGAGACACTGACACACACACGCATACACACACACACACACACACACACATGGCAAAGTAGGTTATGTGATTAGGCAGGTTTCGTAGCTGTTATCAGACAGCACACTGGTGTCTGAGGTGACTGAGGTATAGAGAAACACACTATATGTATGTAAATTAGTATTTATGAATAAAATTTTAGTAGGTGTCTGTTTTTTTCCCACACAGAAAAAGAATGATAAGGAGGAAGTGGGAGGGAAGAGAGGTAAAGGTAGAGGATGGCGTGAAGAGAAAAGAGGATGGGAAAGGGAAGGAGAAAGCAATGCAAAGAGAGAATGAGAGAAAGAGCATCAAGAAGGCGATGGACTGAAAAAGAAAAGTAAGACAAAGGAAGGAAAGAGAGAGGGACAGGAAGTGATTAAGGGGTGGAAGGGGAGAGAATTTGCGAAAAGGAAACAAGGGAAAAAAGAGGAAAAAGGAAATTGAAGAACTGCACATGAAAGAAAGGAGGAGAGAGGAAATTAGGGAGGAAGGTGGCAGGAGATGAGAGTTAGCGTGAGAGAGAGAGGTGGGGTAAAAAAGAAGAGAGGATTGTGAATGAAGAGAGAAACAGAAAAAGATTAAGAGAAGAAAGGAGGAGGAATAGGTTTGGGAGAAATGAAAGGCTCAGAAAAGTAAAGAGAGGAACGACCAGGGGGACGGGTCAGTTGTGGGGGACAGAAAGATGAGAGGGAGCAAGGGGACGGAAGTAGAAAAAAAGAATGAAAAGGAGGGAGAGGAAAGAAAGGAAGGGAAGCAGAAGGAGAGAAAGTGCCTTAATCTGTGCTGGCAGCCTGACAGCCCACAGAAGAAAAAGACTTTTCTCTTTTTTTCTTTCACTCTTTCGTCCTCCCACCCTTCTTCCGTTTCACTGATTTGTTCCCTTATTTCTCCTCTGCTACTTTGTTTGTGTGTGTTTATACATTCATTTCTGCTCGTGTCTGTATATCTGTTTTATATTTTCATGATGTTTTATGCATGCGTGTCTTCTCTGTGTCTATGTATTGAATATTGATACACCGATGGAAATGCCTTTAAAGCTGCGCGGAGGGAAGCGACACAATTGAATTTAGGCATCTCGGTTTCCCACTTCCCCTGCATCCGAATCAAAAAGTTTCCTCCCTAAATTTGGCATCTCTCACTCACACAGACACACACGCACATGCATGCACCTGAACACATGCATGAGCTCGCAGTTACACAGATAGCCAGTTTGTGTCTGTGGGTCATCGCTCCACCATGGGTCAAGATTAAAGGATTTTCTGACAGGAGAGTTGCTCATCCCCTGGCAGGCAGGAGGAGAGAGGCAGAGAGGTTTATGGAAGAGTTACTTTAAAGTCCAGACAGTAGAGAGCTCCACAGGCCTGTCTGGATACCTGCTCCGAGCAGCTAACTAATGACGCCACCTGTCTGTCTCTGTCACTGTTAACAAGTTAACGCGAAGGCAGGCAAATATGTCTGAAGGCGATGTCTCTGGAGAATGTAGTTAGCCTCATAATTACAGAGTTGTGCTTTTTTTGGGATCGTTGTGGGAAAATGAAAAATCCTGTAAAACAAATTTTAGATTCAAAATTTTTCAAAATGCCAGTTTGTCCAAATTACAAATGGAGCTGAATGGTGCTGAAGGCACTAAAAAAATTACATTAAAAAAATTTGCATCTCTTTCCAGAAGCTTTGTCCTTGTTATTCTGTATAATTTACAGATTTTATTATCAACAGTTTTCATTGCGACTGTTCATGGTGAAGTGTATGGATTATGCAGTAAGACCGGGACATTGTTTCTGAAAGCATTGCTGTTAAATTTTTTTTATTGCATATTTGAATATCTGCTGAAGAAATACTTCTTTAAATAGGCTGCAAAACATCACTTAAAGAGGCTGCAACACATTTTGCCTGAATTAAATTTTGGGCATGATCTGGACAGAGAGATTGTAGTTCTGCTGTGCTGGCAATTTGGGCAGCAAAGGCACAAGCCTCTCTGGAGCAGCTTCAAGATGATGTAGCTAAAACTTTGATGCAATAATATAATAATGGAGAATGTTCTCATTGCACACTGTATTCAGATTATTACAGCTGTTGAGGGATTTAACCTGGCAGCCTGTTCTCTTCATCTCTCTATCACCACGCTGCAGATTAAGAGCAAATGATTTAATATTTGGGGAGGAGAAGAGAAATGTGCATTGCAGAAGTGAGATCCTGCCCAGGGAAACAGCGCAAGAGGGGAATATGACAACAGAAGGCGAACAAGGAGGAGGAGAAGAGGAGTGAAGAGATACAGAAGGGAAAGGAAGAGAAAATGTGTTGATGTCAGTTATAGAGGGAATGGCCTGAGGTCGGAGAGAGAGTAGGTAGACAGGGAGAGAGGTGTGTGTGTGTTGAGCACATGGGCTGAAAATGTCTGTCAAACTGTCTTTTTTTTTCTCCAAGTGTGTGGTTGTGTGTGTTAGAGGTTAGTAGTGCTAGGCATGCCAATGGACTCCGGTGCTGAATGTGTGTGTCCATGTGTGTGTATTTGTGTGTATATGTGTGTGTGTGTGTGTGCGCGCGCAGAGGAGAGCTGCTGGACACGCTGGTGGACTGTTGTACTTTGCCACCGGAGGAGGTTAACTAATCCCCCGAGTGTGTGTGTGTGTGCATGTGTGTAAGACAGGCAGCACTGTAGGGCATCACCTTGGCAGAGGTATTAAATCTTTTTCATCCTCTCCACAGGCTGTAGGAGAGAACCAGGAGACAGATTTACTCACACAGACACACACAGACAAACACACACACACACACTCACGCTCAGAAACTGCTTTGCAGGATACACACCCTCATGCTGAAACAGACAGAAACATTTTTGCCTACTATGATACGCACACACACACTTATCCACATGCCCAATCGCATTATTACAGTCACACACACAGAGACGGTGTCTAACAGTCTACTGGTTTCTAACTTAACGTGCTCCCCAAGCTGTCACTGTGTCAATGAATCAGCCCCCTCTGACTCACACAGCCAGTCAGTAGAATCAGACCTGGCATGTGCTGCATATGCAATATGAGCAGGGACATCGGTATCTGGTGGAAAACTGTCTCCCTCAAATTTTTATTTGGTTCTCCATTAGATTTTATCAAGCTGTCCCCTGGTTATTGGTGCTCATCAGTGCCGTAATAAACTGATCCACAGACGGAGCCGTTGCACAAACCCCCACATTTTACTGAACGCTGGCTTTTACTGCAACTCTGCTGTATATGCTATAAATTGTGTTGTTGTTTTCATCCTTTATTCAGTTATGAAACATTACAAGGGTTGGTCTGGTTCTCTGTTTGGAAACAGTAGTTTTTTTGAAAATAGTGTCTTTTGTTGTTGTTTTTCCTCATTGCTGACTGTGGTGCATTCAAGAGCACCAGTAAATAATCACCAGGATGTTTGTTTCATGATGCTTAGTTGTGATTTGTGACTAAACACAAGAAGGCTAACTGACAAATAGTGTGCCTGCTGAAAAGTAAACATACATAATCTCCATAATTTCCCTTCTTTATAGTTTGACAGGGATCACATGAGTTCTCCAATAAATACTTATAAAGACTTCTGAGGTTGCGACATAACCCATGTGTTACTTTAAATTACTCACGCCAGCCTTCCTTTAATGAGTAGCTGCATGATGAATTAATATTTTTTTCAGTCTGGAAGGTTTGGTAATTTTACCTATAAAAACATATGCACATGCTGCAAACTCATCCATTTGTCCCTGTTGGATAATTTATTGCGATGCTTCATTCTTTTGCCTACACTATATGACAACAGGTGCAGCAGCTGTGATATTATAAGGAAGAACATCAGGATTTGTCGCAGCTCTGAAAGTAGATGTTAAGTCATTTTAAATGCATGTGGAGGAGTCTGGCAGTTTTGTGTAGGTGATATATACTTGAAATATGTTACACCCTCCTCTTTCTGAAAAAGAAATGTCTCGGGAATAGAGTGTGATTGGCTGTGTTTTATTGCTATAAGAAATATGAACCATGAGGGAGTGTGCACAGTGGCTGAAAGAATACTAGGTGTTTGAGACATAAGCTGATCTGTTTGGATCAAAAATGACCATAAAGGTGGACATGACTGCTTAAAGCCACCTGAGCTGCTTATTGGTCAACAAAGATGAACACGAAGGGCACAGATGTGTGTCTAACCACGCTTCAACCTGCGTTGCCAAAGCCAAGATGCTCATCAAAACCCCCGTTGCCCTGATGATGTATCACTTCTTGGATTACTGGCGAAGGTCTGTGTGTGCGAGTGACTGTAAGATGACATGACGCTGCAAAGAAGCTTAAGGGGGAGATTATGTGTCATATTCACACATATCAAGATTATTCCCAGATATTCAAAGTCATGTTATCTCTCAGCACTGGCAGATCATTTGCAAGTTTCAAAAACAACAACTAAAAGTATCTTTCAGAAAATCAGAAACTTTGAAACAAGTTTCTGTGTTCTCCTCTTCCTCCTGCGTTTGTAATATCATGTTTATTGCTAATAAAAGTTTTATTATAAAACTAAATCGGACCTCCCCTCGCTCAGACTAGTGGAGTGGTGGTTGACTCTAGACGGGTCACAGGTTACTGCTTGATCAAGTGTCATTAAGGGAAACACTGAATCCACTGACAGTCTGCAGCTGTAATAAGATATTCTTATAATCTGAAAAACACATCCTCTTGGTTGTTTATACAAGTTTTTTTAAAACGTCAGTGCTATTTACAGGGCAGTCATTCAGTATCTAAAGATGAGTCAGGCTGATTAAGCTTTATGCTGCACTGATATATGATTAACTCCGATGCGACTTCAACACGGATCATTGAAACTTTCAACTCGCCTGAATTCTTCTCAGAGTTTCACCGTGCGTATTAAATCATGTTTGAAGAGGGAGACATTTAAACTGTCAAGCGTACGCAACTGTGTTAATAAATGCTGGATTAAGGCTTCGGATTTAAAAGTTTACCGAGGATTCACTGTGTCTTTAGAAAATTTTCTGTAAAATGAAGATAAAAGCACTCATTGTTGAACAGTAAGACATGTATTTAATTATGTTTATTTTATATAATTGTATATTTATTTGGTTCCTCATTAGCATCACCAAAGCACCGATACATTTGCCCACACATGCACGCATGCACACACTTGCACAGACACACACACTGATGGATTTTAAGGATTTGCCATCAACTGAGATTCCTGAGCTTCCTCCTACACCTCGACGCTGCTCTGTTTGTGTGTGTTTGTGTGAAGCTTGACAGTTTGTTGGTATTATTTGCAACACAGCCACTCAGTTCCAGTACGGCTCCACGGTCCCATAGGACAGCATGTCCTTACTGAGAGACACACACTCACACAAAACCCCCTCGAACTGTAAGCACACACCATCAGGCCAAATCAAGCTGAGATGTTCATCTTAAAGGAATAGTTTTATATTTTGGGACAATCATTTGCTTTCATGCTGAGAAATTTCCTCTCTCATGTCTGTATGCTAAATATGAGGCAGTGACATCTCACAGTGATGACAAGACTCCTGAAAGGCCCTGACCTATAACTATTCCAGCACATAACCCCCCCCCCCTCCTTCTGCACATTTCTACATCAAATGCTGAGACTTTTCAGTAACGACAAGGTCATTTTCACGAGACAATCACATGTTTACAGTAAAAAATTAGACGAGAAGCTACTTGGCTCTGAGCTTATTGCTCATCTAGTCGTCACCTGCTTGTGGAAAACACAGACATGACCTCCTCTTGTTCACATTGTTCAGTCTCCTCCTGTGTCTGCAGTGTCTGTGCTTTGCGTCTTTGTCTTGTTTTCGCTCCCTATTTTACTAAAAAAAACCCTCCATCTTCTTTCTTTCTCCCTCTCCTTATCTTAATGGCCTTTTCTCTCAGTCCAAGTTTCAGCATGCTAACAAGTGGGGGAAAGATTAAAAGGTGATTAAGGCAACATTGGAGGTAGTTCCTACCTGCTGTGCCCCCTGCTGTGTTATCAAAGCTGGCCTTCTTGTCTCCTCCTTTCTTCTCTGTTGCTTTTTTTTTACTCCCCCTCCTCTCTTCTCATCCCCTTTGTTGCCTTCTGTCTTCCTCTCCTCTTTTCTCATTTCCTTTCATCTCTCCTTCCCTTCAGTCCCTCTTTTCATTCAGTCTCATTTCCTCTTTTCTCGTCGCCTCCTGTCCTCTGCTTTTCTTTCATCTCTCGTCTTTTTTCGCTTTCTTCTCCTTTCCTTTATTCTCCCTCTCTTCCATAATTTCCTCTTGAGCAAAAATGGTAGTTACTAAAAAAGAAAAAGTGTGGGGAGGCACAGTGTGTGTGTGTCACAGCATGCTGGGCTGCTGTTTGTGCTCCTGCTCCTCGTTCTTCTCAAAATCTTCTGACTGCTGGAAATAATGTGAAGGTTGGTGTAAGGTGATGGACAGTCAGCTGGGGTCATTTAGGCAGTGCAACCCTTTGTGCAGAAAAAAACAGACGGGACTGTTTGCTTTGAAGCCGCTAATCTCTGTTGTCTTGGACAATGCTAAGTCCTTGACACTGACTATGCTTCCGTGCACAATATATTCTGGTTTTTGCCCTTATCCTGAAAAGACAATAATGCTACTAAGCTGTTTTCCTGGCTAATGAATATGAATGCTTCACTAATAATCCTGTTTACATGCAGCCATGCAAACTCCAATTAACGTAATAACATTAATAATGACACGACTTTCATTCATTCAGTCAGCTTCTTGAAAAGGTTGGTGTTGTCATATTTGTTCATATCCAGAAATCTGCTGTTATCTAAGTCTTTAATATTACTTAAAAGTAGATGTGTTTCTCCGTCTGACCAGAAATTTGGGCTTTTTTTTTTCTTGCAAACTGTTGGATGGTTGGTTTGTTCACAATGCACAGAGCTGACCGTGAACAGAAAGGAATCTCGAAAACTGTTGTAAAAACCAATTGAGATGCATTTTCTGAATGCACATGTCCAAAGAATGCTCCTCAAACCTGAATAATATTATAATATCAGCAAATCTAATGTCTTATTGGAAAATGCTACAGTCAGAGTCAGGCCCATTTCAGATTATCCAAACAGAGCATGGTGTTTACATAGCTTGTATCAAATATGAAATATTGTTAGCTCTGGAATAATAGTGGAAAATTAGTGGATTAGTGGAATGTAAACATAGTCACTGTGATGGCGTCTGTCTAAAAAGAAGTGCTCCATTGAAGCTATGAGCTGATTGAATTCAACACATTTTGAATAGAGCTCATTTGGTTTTCCATGTTAAATGTGTTCCTGTTCTAGCTTTGCCGTGATCGTAGAGGGTTTTTTTAAAGAGTCCTAACAGAGCACAAGGTGGATAAGGAGGGAGCCAAAAACTGACAGAGTGGGAGGATAATCCCAGCAAAAGACCACCCAGAATGAAGAGTATCAGATATCAAACTGAAATCATCCTCACCTTTACTGTGAGCTTGGTGTATAAATGCTAAACAAATGCCAGTGATGTTGCAAATATCAAGGATGTGATCATGATCAATTTGGCTGGCATTCCTCACTGATGTTTACACTACAATATTAGGCTGCCCTATTCTGTGTGTGTGTGTGTGTATGTGTGTGTGTGTTGTTAAATATCATGCTGTAATCCATTTACGCCTCGACTGAAATGACCGATTCAATCAACAGAAAATTAAAGGACGGCATTTTGATAAGCAATTTATCATTTCAGTCATTTATGAGGTAAAAATGCCAAATATTCATTGTTTTGATTCAGTGTCTCTGCATTTTTTTTTTTTTTTTTGCCAGCCATCGTCAATTGAAAATCTTTGGGTTCTGCAGTGTTGGTATGACAAAACAAGCCATTTGAAGATGTCACCCCTGGGAAACTGTGATGATGGAAAGACTATGTGACTAAGGAAAATGAAAAATAATCCAGAAGTTAATTGGTAATGAAGATAATCATTTGTCGAACCCTGACTTGTTTCGAAACTTGAGACTGAAATAAAGATGAACAGCGAGCAAAGAAAGCTGCCGAGAAGAGTGACTGACAAACTCAGCGAGATGCTGGGGAGAGATTGTGGGTGAAAAGGGAATGAGGTCCTGAGAGAGACAGATATGTGAATGCAAACACTGAACAACTTATCTCCAAAACAGAGATAGAGACCGACAGACAGACAGTGGGAGAGAGACCAAATCAGATAGGTGAAAAAAAAGGGCGAGACAGACGCAGGCGAGAGCATCCAGAGCAATATAAAACTGTTTAAAAAATACAGAAATATAAGAGGGCGTCAGATAAATGAAGACAGAGAGCTAATCAGTGAGCCATGTTGTTAATGTGTCCTGTGTTTGTGTGTGTGTGGGTGTTCTTATGTGTGTGCGTGCGTGTGTGCACATGCATATTTTTAGCTGTGATGATGAAGCTCAGTACATCTGGTACCCCTAGCCCAAGGGAGGCCAGAGTAGCCACACACACACACACACACACACACACACACACACACACACACACACACACACACACACACACTGTCTTACTTTATTTCTCTCACTTTCAATCTCACACTTTCATCTGTCACAAACAAACACACATACATACACACACCCACCAATGTGGAGGCTACTTCATATATAGGACAAACTTAGATATAATCACACATGCGCAAACAATGCAATCACTTGTGCAAGGCATGCATGACCACACATGCACAAGTTTTCACAGTGCACACACACACACATTGTGCCGACTCTACAGAGACAAAGCTCTGTAAAGGTGAAGAAGCATCTCTCTTTTTACCCATTTGCTTTTGTGGGTGTTTTTATACCCTTCTTCCCTCTTTCTGTCTCTCTCTCCTCCTGAGAAAAGAGAATCTCTTAAAAACTTTTAGAGGTTGGCCTCAAGGTCAACTTCACTGTTGAGTGAGTCCTGGGTGGATTACATACTTGCACTGACTGTGGCATTCACCATGTTGTTGAGAAATAATAATAAGTGACTTAGCTTAGATTTAATATGATTGATAATGTATTAATTGAACTTTGGTAATTTTGTATCACCTTCATATTCAGAAAACAATCAAATAAACAGATAGAAATATAAATAACTGCATCTGAAAATCTTGTTTTTAACATGTGCTGGCATTGGCTCAAGTTCCTATTTTTTAATCTTAGATAATGTAAGGAAGGAAAATAAAGGAAACACTGGTACATATGTACATCTGTGGCAGGGCTTTGTGATTTTTACCACTGTTTCAGGTAATGAAGCGAAACTGAATCAGGACAAGAAAGTGGCAACCATTCAAGTGGAACGTGATAGGCTGCAGCACCTGTCAGTCAAACAAACATACCTCCAAGTGTTTAAAATGCAGTGTCTTCTTAATGAATAGATCATTTTCAGAATCACCACTAAGCACTCGTATTAGCTACTGAAGGCTGCTGCAGTAAAGAAATATTTGAAAGACAAGATGAGGGTTTTCCCATTTACTTCAATATAGTCAGCATCAGCCACTCTTTGGTTTGAGGAACAGACTCTTTAAGGACACGATTCAGCCATGCAGCTTAGATAACACCAATCATTCTCTATGCTCAGGATAGTTTTATGGAGAAGTGTTGACATAAAGTACAAGTGAAAAGTATTTAAAGTCCACCCAGTATACACAGACGTCTTTTGTGTTTATCTTCTTATCATGTAAGAGTAAAGTTAAACATTGGGCAAAAGTTTTCTCCAAAAGCCTTAGTGTATTGATTTCAAATGTACTTGCCAAGCAGAGAGTGTTTGTGACACACACACACACACACACATATCTTCCATCTTCCAAGGGAGCATTTCTTTTTCTGTCTCTGTTTCTTTTTTCCCTGGGCTGTTCATGTAAAGAATCTGTACAGTGCCGGCTTCACTCCTACAGTACATTGGCAACATATAGGAAACAAAGGATCATAAACGGACACACTGTGCAGGAAATGTATTTTAGCATTCTCTGCAGCGGACAAGAAACACTGCAGACCATCTCTCCTCGCCTTCCTCTGCCCTTCTGTCCCTTATCATCCCTCCTTCCTCTCAGCTTCTCTCAGTTTTGGCTGTTAGTGCCATCCCAAAGGGGGCACCAAGAGAGAGAGAGAGAGAGAGAGAGAGAGATGGGAAGAGGTGGTGGTGGTGCTTGGAGGGGTGGGGTGTTAGTGTAAAAAGCAAAATGTCCCTGAGTGGTCAACACACACACACGCACACACTCACATTTGCTGATTGCACTCTTTGCCCATGGTGCCCTGGGGTCACTTGATGTTTGAATGGAGCACTGTTGTGACCTTCTCACCACAGCTGTCTATCTAAAAGTTACAGTGGCACCTCAAGGCAGTGGACTTTTTTATGAGGAACCCAGAACAGAGTCATGCAGAAATGTGTTTTAGAGAATGATGTCAGAAAGATGTTTATGCATTGTATGCGATCTATTGATCTATTGTAAATACAGTACCTCAGGTTCAAGCCGATCGCCATCAATTCTCAGACAAACCTGGTCGAAGCTTTATCAGGTGATGTGACACGTTTAGTGATGATTGATTATTTGAAACCTTTTCGATCTTTAAATACCATAGACTTCACCTGAACTGGAGCCGCTTCTGCATTCACCCATCCATCCAAGCAGTAGTGTTGGCTCGTTCAATACACAACCAGGAGCCATTCAAAACAACAGTCTATGGGGCTTCAGTGATCCACTTTTATTTTTAGTGAAATGCAATTTGTTGCTAAGCCAACAAACCACCTACAGACTGAGGTTTGGCAATGCCAGCTCATTAAACTCTCTCAGTTCTGTGGCACAAAATTAACTCTCTGGATATTATAGCTTCATGTACCCAATGCAAAATGCCTGTAAGCATCTATCCATCCTTTGGTAATCTCTTTTCTACTTTTTTCTTCTATCCAACGCTGCTTTTCTTCCCTTCATCCTTTATCCATACAAACATCCTTGTATCCATGGATGCATTTCTACATTCAATTTATCATTTGGCTTATCGTTAGAGGTTCTTGGGAGCACTTATATTACAGTACAATCGTGCAGTTTACACCAATGTTTGTTCACCCGTATGTATGTAAAGGCTTTGCATATCTGAGTGCTTGAATGGCTGAGGGCTCTCTTTAAGGTAAGAGGTAAAGTGTTTGCAGAAGGGAACCCCAGGCGGCAGTAGTAGACGGGCATGAGTCATCACTACATCGGTGCACATTTCATTTCTAAAGTCAACATATAGGTCCATTCAGCAGATCTTAAATACCCCGCCCAACCATTTTCACACCTCGTCCCGAGCTCTGAAAAAAAGTGTTACCACATTTGTTTAAGCCAATCGTGATTACTATAATGTCTCAGCAGAAATCCTGTGTGGGCATTAATGAGATGGATTGAAATAAAGAAACCACAACTGGAAAGCACAATAAAGGGATGTAAACAGAGCTGATGGCTAAATGTTTCGCCATTGTGCTCAGAGACAGTCATCCATTCTTTAGTATTGATCCGGGTGAAAATCTCTTTCTCCCTCCTCCGTCTTCACCTGAAAGTCGCACTCTGACCTCCTTTTCTCTCTCGCTCACCAATAAATACCGCTCAATACAGTGTAACCGGCCTGAAGCGTCTCAAATGACATCCAACCTGAGATGCAGTATTTTAGTGTGCATCTCTGTGGGTGAGCTCAAACATGTAAACAAATATAATAATTTCCCAAAATCCATGCAAAATATATTTATTCACAGTTATTTGCGTGTGTGTGAGACAGAGTGCGTGTTTATCCAAACATTTACTTCCAGTTTCTCTTTGCCTATATCTCTGTTGCTCCGCGTCTGTGTGTTCGTGTTTGTCAGTTTGTCTGTTTGGATGGATGTCTCAGCTGGCAGAGCAGAGCAACATCACAGATGAGTCAGACAGGGCTGAGCTGACAGAGAGAGAGAGAGAGAGAGAGAGAGAGAGAGAGAGGGGGGGGATGACGGTGTAGAGGGAGAGAAATTGCTGAACAGGATGCAGCCCTAAAAAGGCAATCATGAGTGATTTTTCTATTTGTGTGCGTTTTTGAAAAGTGATAATGACCTCTGAGGTGTTAATTAGCAAAATGTATAGTCGTGACATTTCGAGTACAATTCACTGAAATTCTTCAGGTGGGACAGACTTTGGAGTCATTTCCAGCTGCGACAGAAATCCCACTTTTTTTTGCTGCATGCTTACTCAACTCCTCCTGCACTTTGGCTTCATCCCTCAGAGACGTTGCTTGGAAATGTAATTTTGCTTCTTCTCAGTTGTCAGAAGTTATGAAAAAAATATTGGAGCAACTAGTTCGCTGAAAGATACAAGGATTTCTTTTTAAAACACACTAACTCGCTTGTGCTGCCCGGTGTTTAAATACAGTCTCTGCCTCACTAATGGAGGACAGAGGATGAATGCAAGGGGACCTCTAACAGCGACAAGCACTCAAAAGTCAAGGACTTACTTTTTGCGCAGAGGTTAAAGGAGCGCACATTTAAGTAACAGAAAATTTAAATACCTATCGTCAAGAGTATTTGCTCGCTGAGGTCAAAGCTTTGCCTCACTCCTATATTTAGTGGTCTTTCATTTAAGTGCAGATTATCGTGCATCCCCCCCCCCCCCAAAAAAAGGCAGAACAATATGTAACAAAAAAATGCACTTAAATGAAAAATGCTTGAGAGTGAAGGGCAAAAAAAGCTTTGTCTTGTTCACTGAGCTCACAGGGGAATCCACACACACACACACGCACACGAACACACACTGGGTCCCAAATACACATGTGAATTCTCTCTCTGAGCTACACCCTCATTTTCCCAGCATGCCTCCTCCCCAACCACATGTTACATCAGCTCAAGGAGGAGTGTTTCTTGGCAGGAAATTGATGTAGGTTGAAATAATGTGTAGGAAACACTATAAATTGATATACAGTATATATGGCTTTCTATGCCTTTTTATTAATAAACTGAATTGGAACTGTGTGTGTGTGTGAGAGTGTACAGAGTTAGAGATGTGCTATAATTGGATGAAGTGTTTGATTCATGGTGGCTGGATGTTTCAGAGGAAGTCCCTTTCATCTTTTTATCACTCATCTAGCGCGTCGCTCTCCTCTTTTATTTCCTCTGTCATTCCTTTGTTTTCTCTCACTTTGTTTCTCCCCTCAACCCCCCCATTGCCCCCTTCACTGTCCCCCATCTGCTTCCCCTCTCTGTCTCTTTGCTTTGTGTTTTTCTTCTTCTTCCTTCAATTCTTTCCTCTCCTCATTCCACCACCTCCATCTCTCTGTTTGCAGCTTGCCGATCTGCATGTCTGTGTTTTGGCTGTGTGGGCGCGATCCTGTCAAAACCTGCTGTGTGTGTGTGTGTGTGTGTGTATGTATGTGTGTGTGAGAACAAATGTGTCAGTGTGTGTTCCCTTTGCTTGTGTATGTGTGTGTTTGTTGGTGATGTGTGTCTGAGTTATGGTGATCTGTGTGTGTGTGTGTGTGTGGTTCGGGTGATTTATGCTTATGTTTGCTAACTGTAAGTATGTCAGCATGCATTTCTGTGTGTGAATTCTGTGTTTTCATTTCTGTATGTGTGTCTGGACCATGTGAGTGTGTGTTCTCGTACATTTCCTGTGTATATGTTTTGCCTGCGTGCCTGTGTTCTTGCATTGTGTGTGCGCATGCATGCGTGTCTACTTCTTCCCTTTGCAGCTCCCCCAGTCTGTCAGGCTTGAAAAAAATTCATTTTTCTAAAATAATCTGTTTTTTTCTTTCCTCTGGATGAGAGAGAGAGAAAAGGAGGAGAAAAAAGTCGGCTTGTTTGATCGATCGCTAACCCAAAGCTCAGCTTTGATTTTACCACGCCTAATCAATGCATCCTTACACGCGTGTACACACTCGCTCATGTGCACGCACACACGCACGCATACACAAAGAAAACAGCTTTGAGATTTTCTTAGCTGCAGGTTCACATTTTCAAACAGAGACAAGTCAAGAGTGTGGCGCCAAGTGCCTCTCACCCAGCTCCCTACTGTTTCCTCCTCTTCTCAGCGGTGGAAAACTTTCTAAGAAGCACTTTTCACTTGGCATAAGAGTGCTTTGTCCTTGTGAGACAGCTTTGTAGAAGTTATTTTATTATTTATATTTATGCATGATTTTTCAGCAGGGTGTCTCTTATATTTTAAATCCTGCTCTCTCAACTTTTATGGCCCCTAAAAATGAATGGATAGCTACATAAGCTGCCTTAGTGCTTGTGTAAAAGTACAGAATGGGCTCCACAGTCTTACATCATGCACTGTATGTTTCAGATATTCTACTTCACCAGCTTCTTTTTTTAAAACCTAAATTGATCAATCATTCTGAGAGGCCAAGATATTGCAACAAGTGATGGCTTATGTGGACAACTCTGAAGGTGCAGTTTCTTTAAAACCGAGCATGCCAGGATCCACCCTGGTAAAATTCTCAAAAAGACTATTTGTGTGTGGGTGTGTTTTCGCATATTGAATAATTGGGTCAGAGGCGTTGCCATGCTCCTAGATTTGTGTGTGCTTCTCTGTGTGAGACATTGGCCCTGTGTATATAAACCATGACTCGTCGTGCAGTGAGTTGGCACAACACAGCCGACACACTTGACCCTGACAGCCCTCCCTAAGCATATTCTAACCAAACTGAGCCATTTGCTTCTGTCTGCTCTCCAAAAAATGTATGACAGCCACGTTCTGCTCTCAGCTGCCATCTTTAATAAGGGCTGTATTCATTCATACGTATCTTCCTGTCAGCAGCACTCAGGGTAGGTGGGTACATGCAGCCAGCCCATATAACAGCTAACACTTAGGCATGAAGATAAGGCTGCTCTGGTCCATATGTTCCTATATGTCGAGATAAATGAACAGTCCTTTCTGAGTATTACCAAGGGAAAGTTATGCAGATTGTTGCTACAATCGCACAAGTAGGATAAGACCTGTGAACGCTTCAGTACACAGTGTGATGTTATAGGTAGAGATTCAGCTGTTGAGAAAGTCCTGTTATTTATTTTTTTATGCATGCTCGCTGAACTGCAGCTGCACCTTGGCCTCACCACAAAGTAGGAATTAGGAGGAATTGAGTTTTGCTCTTTTTTTCCAGCTGCTGGAACGTTCAAGGAAACACGTGGTACAGCAGCTTCTCTCCTCAGATTTGGAGTTTCAGCATCTGGTTCTACATTCAATGAGGGATATAGCACAACAAACCCGATTCCCCATGTAGTGATATCTGGAGTCTTTCCAGGTTGAACCTTTCATATCCTATCATGATACTATCACCTGTTACCAATGAACCTGTTTACCCGTGGAATGATCCAAACAGGTGTTTTTGGATCAGACCCAGAACTTTCACTTGTCTGAAACATGTTGCTACTATCAAATTCAGAATATGCAAATATATACAAAAACCAGTGAAGTTGATGATGTCAAACATCAGATATATTGATGTTGTACTGTTTTCAATTGAGTATATGTCAGAGAGGATTAACACATTTTCTGATTTATTTACATTTTCGTCCAAACTTTTTTAGATTCAGGGTTGTAATATTGGCCTCTGTCTGGACAGCTGCTGTCAATACTCTGGAATGTAGCATGAGGACACAACTAAATACCTAAAATCCTTGTAATGTTTTTGTAAAGTTTGTATTTCTCAGACCCATATTGATTCTACTCTACGGGCAGACTGGAGTAGAAGCAGTGTTCTCCCTTGATGCTTATCGTTTTGATGTTAATCAGGCAAAACCCATCCCATAAAGAATAAAAGTGCACTTTTAATCAAACAGGACAAAATCATGTTTCAGCTTCATTTGAATGAATGTTTTAAAATCCTAGCATACGGCTGCAGCTTCCCACACTTGGGGAGAAAAGTTGAAGACAGAGCAGGGGCTGACAGAGGAGAGAGGCTCTGGTGGGATGCGATTCAGGTCCGGTGGGGATACCGACACGTGGGACTTTAGTTACTATCTTTAGGCACAGAAGTCCCATTTTTGACAGTGTGCTGGTTGAACAGCTGCTACACCCCGGCCACAACCGGAGGAGAAGAGGTGGTTTGGAAAGCTCAGGTTGTGCTCTCTTTTCAGCAGCTGCACACAAGAAGTAGCCTGATAACCAGATACTTTTCTTCAGCGATGCGTTGTTTAGTTCTGCTCTATAGGGCCCAAATTGTTTCGAGTGTAGTATAGATGCATTAGCACGACTCGTAAAGAGGTTAGGGCTGTACAGTTAGCGGAGCAAAGTAAAGTATGTCCTGAAATTATAATTACTTAGCTCTCCTCTTAACGTCCTCTCTCCTCTCCTGGCTGAACAAGTGGCTGAGCTCTCACATCAAAGCAGGCAGCGAGAGGATGCATTTCGCAAACAACAAGCCTCGTGACCTTCTCCATCTCTGACTGAGCCTTTCTCTGTCTCCCTCCACCATTAAAGCTCTCATCCCTCCTTTTCCTCTCTCCCTCTCATCTGGCTCTTATGTCCTCTCTCCAGCTCGCTCTCTCACTCTTGTTCTGTTTTCTGATATTGTCTCTTAACCTCTCATCCTTTCTGTATCTTCGCTGTCCTTGTCTGAAGCTGTTATCTATCTATCTATCTATCTATCTATCTATCTATCTATCTATCTATCTATCTATCTATCTATCTATCTATCTATCCATCTATCTGTCTGTCTGTCTGTCTGTCTGTCGTAGACTGAGTGGAATAAGATCTGCTCCCTTAAAGGATAATTAAGTGACTTTATATTTACAGAATAAACCTTGAGGCCAACCATTTTTAAGAACTTTTGAGAACATGTTTGCACAGTCCAGCCAGTCTGTTATCTCTTTACACAATGAAGATCTAACATTTAAAAAAAAAAAAAAAAGTGGAAAGCTGTGGTCATGTCAGATTTCAGATAAGAGCCACAAGAGAATGTAAAGAGAGAGAAGAGAGGCAGGACAAAGTAAAATGTGATGGGAGGAGACGGAGAGAATCTGATGAAACAGAAAGCCTCGTTCGCTCGTTCTCTGTAAGTGTCTGTGACAATTGTGTTCAGAGCTATTAGCATACTCAAGTCTGACTTTGCAACACAAGAGCCAGGGCTTAAAGAGGGGGGGGGGGGGGGAGATGGCAAAGATAGAATGTGACGAAGATGCAGTGGCAAACACAGTCAGAAAATGGTCGGAGGAAGAAGAGAAATATTGAAATGAAACATGTAAACAGTGACAGCAATCACAATGACTCAAGTAAAGTCAATTTTATTTGTATATCCCCCAATATCACAAATAATACATTTTCCCTCCATCATCGGAAAAAAAGCTCTTTGAAGAGACATGGACAGACATGCAGTAGATGCTGTGTAGAGAATAGGAAATCAATAAACTATTTACAGAAAATAAAAGGACACGTTTGCAAGTAGCACGGTGGTTGCTGCATTTCTTGGTGTGAGAATCCAATTTAGGTTAAACTCAAAATTGCAGTGTCTCATTGGGAAATACAGTAAGGATTGGTGGTTGTCCTGTCGTGCTTCTGGAGGCCTGGAACCCACTATCAAAAGGGACAGACTCTCGAATTTTTCTTTAAAGGAGGGTCACAATAATTGCACGATGTGGTAAGGTAAAGTAAATGTACCGAAATGGTGTTGATTCTTCCTTTTCTGTTCTTTTCTTTTGCAGCATTTTAGATGAAGCACTGACATGTTGCCATTGCCAGAAACCTTTAAAAGCAACGTAAGATGAAGACCCTGTGTAGAAAGAAGAGAAAATATCTGTTGAATTAATTCATGAAAGTAGCATAAGCGACAGATGGGAAGCAGCAGAAAAGTACCATGATTTACAAAAATAACAGACGTGTTACTGTTGTGATTTGATTATGTAATCCTTTTACACACTACACTTATTTTTGCATGAAAGTAGTTCATGGAAACACGGCACTGAGTCGCACTTTCTTTTTGCCATCTGTTTCAAAATTTGCTTAAATCTTTTTTGCACACTATTGGATGGCAGCAAGACAAAAGCCAGCAGAGAGGTGAGAGACAGAAAGAGAATGAGGGGCAGTAACAGAGAGGTGATGTGGGAGGTAATTCTGTCCAAATCTACTCCTGCAGAAAAAGAGAGTTCCATCAAGAAAAAAAGAGAGGGAATAGAGAAACTGATTAAACCCGTCTGAGAAAGAGAGAGAAAGACACCGTGACAAGGAGTCCGTCTGAGAAATACAAGAACCTGACACGAGAAGGTGATGAGAGAGACCGCTTACATTGATCTGTGAAGAAAAAAGGGGAAAAATGAGAGACAGACAAGTTGGGGGAAAAAGACCGTGTAATGTGTGGAAGGTATGGACAAGGTGATCATTCAAGCATTGCCCCAGACATTATTGGATAACTGGATTTCTTAACAAGTAATAAGGCAGCTGAACCCTGAGAGAAATGGAGCAGAGATGCCAGCAGAGAGATTTTCACACTTTGCTTGGGGCAGGTCATTAAAAGGGTCCGTGTAGAATGATGCAGGCGAGGCGGGGGGTATTTTCTTTTAAGCCTCAGTGAATGTGAAATATAGTTGGCAGACGCACAAAATACCAAATATAGTGTTGGTAAAAAAGTGCGGATACATCATGGCACATTACACATTTTGATTTTTCCTCCCCTCTGGTGTAAAGCATTCACGAGGTGGCTCGAAGCCGGGGCGTCTCACTGAGCGCTGATATCTCTTCAAAAGAAGTGGCCTTTTCTTGTCAGATTATATCATCCACTGATTGATGTATGAATGCGGTCGCTTCGGATTCCTTCACTTTTAGTTGAGCGCGAGGGTCGGCAGGGTTAATGGGAAAGGCTGTGATCAATGAACCTGTTTGGATTAGATGTGGAAGTGATGCAAATGGGAGTTGTACAGTTTCTTGGCTAAATACCTTTAAAGCAGCATTTCAGTGATCAAGATGTTTTACTTCGCCAAGGAATTGTTGAAAACGTGTTAAATCGACATGTTAGCCATTGGTCACATTGATTGGCCAACAACAAATCCTTCACTAGGTTAACCCTTTGAGCCCTAAGCTATTTTTCAGGCCTCTGCTCGAAAATTACATACCCATAATAAAATGAGTGTATCTCTGCAACCACAGGGTTTATTTGAATAATTCTTGTGTCATAATAAAGGGAACACTTGTAAGTTTTGTTCAGATGTGTAAATATCAGGATATATGTTACTGGGTAAGAGTAAATGAAGATGGCACACAGCACAAATGAAAAAGCTCAGGTTCGCCTGGGGGAAAAAAAGCACTTTTAGGATAATAAAATGATCCAGCTTCAGCTCTAAACTTCTATCAAATCATAGCACAACATAGCACTCACAAATATGTGAGCATTGTCTCTGCAAAGTTTGACTCTGATAAAGTGAGGCAGAACAAAACTAGAGAGGTTTTAGTGCAGACAGTGCAGGCCAGGTCACATCTTGGCACAGCTTGTGACATCATGGTTATCCTAGTGCCATGCGTGAAATTCGCTGTGCTACGTGAATTTACTTCTTTCCCGGTATTCTAAGAACACAGTTGCTCACAAAAAAGCTTCGTATTATTCAAAAGAACGGCCTTGTTGTGCGTATTCTGCACATGCGCAAAGCCCATAAGACTAGTATGCAGCTGTATGTGAATACCATAGACTGTATAAAATATGGACGTAGTGTACGTGACGTCACCCATAGGTTTCTGAAGAGCAAAAATGAAGCAAATCGTAGTGCGTAGCCATCTTGGTAGCCTACCTCCGGTTACTCCAAATATGGACAAAGAGGTGGAGCGAG
Source organism: Centropyge bicolor (assembly GCA_037975185.1). Classification (NCBI taxonomy): domain Eukaryota; kingdom Metazoa; phylum Chordata; class Actinopteri; family Pomacanthidae; genus Centropyge; species Centropyge bicolor. The sequence goes on along the minus strand of JBBMOC010000020.1, from coordinate 8,533,032 downwards.
GGTGGAGCTGAGGCGGGTCGAATGAACGCTATTGGCTGAAAAAAGCCGCTGAAAAAAGCCGCTTTATTCGAAATAATCAAACTAGCTACGGCTAACCAGCTCGGTTAAATGCTAAATATCGTTGCTAGCCGGCTAACCCCACGACGATCTCTTTCCCAAACTCAGTGACTAGAATTAGCTGGGGTAACGCCCTTTAGACCGTCAGTGGCTAGTTGTCAATCAAAGTGGCGCCACTTAGATTGACAGCTATGAATTGTGTATAATGATGTATGCTGTATATTTTAAACGAACGCCTTATAAAAAAATTACCCCCCACTTCCCATGGAGTAGAAAAACAGCTTATGAGACTAGAGCCATGTTTTGAACCAGGCTGTAAATATGTTTTATTCCTGTCGTAAAATCGGACATTTTAACATGGGACTCAAATGTAATTGACTCCCTTCTGCAGCCTGCTCTAGCGGTTATTCGAGGAACTGCAGCTTTTTTGCACTTCCGCATTGGCTTCATTTTTCAGCGCAGGAGGTTGCCGCTTGGTGAATACACGAGTATCTCCGTCATGGATTGGTTGATTCCAGTGTATGACACGTCATTTGAAGCGTTAGAGCCAATAGACACAGGGATAGTCACCGACGATAAGATTGACAGCACCGTTAGCCAATTAGAAGCCCCAGAAGGCAACTAGGGCGTAGCTTGCCTTGCGCTCCAGCCAATCCCTTCCCCCCTACCGTATGCAGACGAAGCCTCCCAGAGACATCCGGTGTGTTTGCATTGTGGCTAAGGAAGGAGCGCTAACTGTTTGCGGTGTGGATTTACCGATAAAACAAACTTTTGATGGCGAAACAGCTAAGGTAAGAGAAAATTTATGACTATAGTTTGACAAAGCGATTTGTGTTTTTGCTGTTTTTTGTGTTGTTTGTGGCTGTTGCTTTGGTTTTAGAGAGCTTTGATGGATATGGTTTGAATCAGTGGACTGTCTGCTTTCGTTTGAGGGGTTGTTTGTCCGTTTTGCATACAGTACCACAGCGCTATAGCCAGAAATATGGCGAGTGGGTTGACTGGATGGCGCTGTATTAATTTCTATATTTGATAATTCATTTAGCTGGCGTTTGAGCTGTGTTTGGTGCATGTAAAAATGGCAAAAAAAAAAAAAAAAATTATATGTTCTTGTAGCCTAGCTTCTGCTGTTTAATTTGATGCGCAGCATTACTATATTCTCTTATGATAAGTGCATTGTTTCACACTATTTCTTTGTCTTACGCTCTAGGGTCCCCCAATTGGGGGCTCAATTAAAAGAAGCATTTGGTATTTGGTTATTTGGTTTATTTGGTAGATTTGGTAAACACTGTGGTTTGGGTTAAGATACTTTATTAATATTGAAGGATCTTTGTCTTTGTGGTTTCAATAATAAACATATGGTTAGAAAAAAAGCAACATTGGCTCATGGTTGGAAATGAACAGTGACCTCCCATGTCAGTGTCTGTTGATTTTTTTTGACCTGTCCATCCATCCTACCTCCATGCTATAGGCAATAAGTCTATCTGTAATAATGTCACCTTACTTCCTCCTTCATAATTAGTGCAGCCACTTGAGGGCTTTGTCAATATTGTGTCATTATATCTTTAGTTTCGGGCACTTACTGAAATGACTGACGCTAACATGCATTGCATAGTTTTTATGGAATCATAGTCGTTCAAATATTCATTTCTCTGATATGTTTAAGGAAGTCTCAACCAAATTTGGATTTAAAAAGTTGAGACCAAAAGTTGATTCTTGATCTTGGAGACAGATGTTGACAAAACAATCTCAACACAAGATCCATTCATTATTATACTGTAGCTTTTTGTGTCCTTAAATGGAGTCAACCACTTTCAGGAGTCCATATTGTCAGGGCAACAGCATTTTTGGCTACAGTATTTTGTGTAATGTTGTCACGTTTGCCTCAAATTAAAGCCTTGTCCAAAGCAACTTAAGTGGTATTGACTTTGGTGTACATCGTGTCTTTGTGGTGGAGCCGGCTAAAGGCTGATGCTGCACCACTTCCGACTGGCAGGTTTGACTATAAGCTTGAGGCCAGTGCTTCATCCAATTGGTGTAGATGAGTACAGGTTCTTGATTCGCTCCCAATTATTGCACCCAAGGATGATGCAGCAGGGACAAGATGGAGGAGAATGGCAGCGTAATGAAAGCAGTGATAAAGATTGTCTGCAGGCTACGCTCCAGGAGCAAACAACAGTCTGCGTGTATTTAAGAGCAGGTGGATCCAACCAAACGAGTCAGTGATGATTCGTCTTTGGTCGAATATCTGAAACCTCCTCTCTCCTTCTTCTTCTTACAGTTGTTTTTCTTACAGTATATGGCACGGTGTCCATCGAGTCCCTGGTCGCGGTGCGCTAATCAGCTTATTTGCTGCCATCCAAAAGGGAGACAGCAGGCCTTTTGTCCAGGAACACAGTGCTGGGAAATCACAACAGCACACAGCAGATCTCACTTTCCCCTCTCATTCTAACAGACTCTTCACTTCTCTCTTTCAAGTTCAAGTTCTCTCATCCCGTCTCTCTTGCTGGTGCCGTGTTTCACTTTTTCTTTTCCTCTCTTCTGCTTCATCGTCTCTTTGCTCCGCCTCTAAACAAAGAGAAGAAGCGGCAGCCATCGAAAAGACGGAGAAGAGCAGACGGATGAAGGGCATCGATGGGGAAAAAGAGGGAGGGAGAGATAAAAGCGCATATACAACAGGAGGCTAAAAGAGAGAACCGGTAAATTAAAGAAGATAAAAAAAAATGTGTGGAGAAATAGTGTGGATGGACAATAGAGGAAGGAAGGATAATAGGAAGAGATAGAGGGGTAGAGTTAAGAGGTAAAGAGAACAAGTGGTAAAAAAGTGGGATGGAAGGGTAAAGAGAGGGTAAGCCTCCAGTGTGTGTGTGTGTGTGTGTGTGTAGACAGCTATAAATAGATCCATGTGAGCAGTGTGATGAAGTTAACATAGCAATAGGACTGAGGAGAGAGGAAGTGTGTGTGTGAGTGTGAAGATGGTGGGTGACAGTACGCACGTGAGTCACTGTGCTTATTACTGTGTCTGTCACTCTGTGTGTGTGCGTTTGTTGTTACCTATTGGGGATGTTTTACAGTATAAACACTGACCTTGTTGGGACCAGTCGTCCTCGTGGTGAACAAAGCCTGGTCCTAATGAGGCAAAATGTAATTTCTGAGGTGCTGGTTCAGGTTAGGGTGTGAACTGAGGTTAGGCTGAGGTTATGAATTTGTTACAGTTAAGGCTCGGGTTAGGGTTAGGGTCTCCACAATGAATGCAAGTCAATGCAATGTCCTAACAAGGATAGCTGTGCAAACTTGTGTGTGTGTATGTGTGTGAAGGGTGTAGGCACAGAGACATGAAATGAGACGCCTTTTAAAAGCCATATTAGCGAGTGCCTTGAAAGCCAAGTGGCAGCTTCTATACTCTGTAACCACACACACACACACACACACACACACACACACACACACACACACACACACGCACACAATCCAGACACACAATCCAGACACACTCTTACACATTAAGCACATTAAGTCAGCTTTAATCATACAGCATGATAGTGTGTGTGTGTGTGTGTGTGTGTGTGTGTGTGTGTGTTTCCGCAAGGCCGCTTAATGTTGATAATGATGTACTCTTCCACAGTAATAGATGTGTCATTCAGCACAAATAAAGGAAAACACACACACACACACTTTTAAGAACCTTTTTTGTCTGTCTCTCCTCATCACACACACACACACACACACACACACACACACACACAGTGGAAGTCGACATCAATGTGCCATTATCAAGTCATCAAATATCCAAATTGAGGAGTGTGTTTACTGCGCTGTCACATTTCCTTTAATTGGCATAGGCAAATAACACACACTGACACCCCTCCACACACACACACACACACACACAAACACACACACATGCACATTTCCTTTTGAATTGTGAAAATGTAATACTTGTATTAAGGATTAGGTCACAAGCTGTCACATTTCCTCCCCAGTTATAATTAAGTAGTTATGTAATACAATACTGCCAGACACACACTGCTCGACTCACACACTCACAAACACATGCACATATAGGTACGTATACAATCACACACACACATCCGTGCACACGAGCATGCACCCCGCCTCACACGGACGGATAAACACACTTGATAACAGACATGCTAGTAGGAACACACACATGTTGAATAGAGAGAGAGAGGATGTAACGCACGCTGCCTCCGGGCAAGAGAAGCTTGTGAATTATTGAGACGACGCCCCGAAACAAGTGGTCACACACAGACTCACGCATGAACGCTGGCAAAACACACACACATGCACACATATTGTAATAGTGCTGGATGTGGATCCTGGCCTTTCAACATTACAGAAACAAGCCTTGAGGTGGCAGGTGAATCCGACAGTCAGGATTTCACATGCACTCATTGACTGTATGAACAGCAGCGTCCGTAATGACACCAGGCCTAGAAGTGGGCAATCAGCAAGTATAATCCATTAGCAAGGGTACCTTTCTGCCTAATGACAGCTCTCACCATACCCTCGTCATGTTGGGACCATACACACACTGACAGATAAAATAAGGATTCTTTAATCTTTGATTACCATAGAGTCGCAAAATCCATTTCTGCCTTGAGCGCAATTATCTCTCTATAGCAAATTGTGACCTTCAGCTAGGAATGTTTTATCAACTTTTTTTTAAAGCAACATCTCACAAAACCAATTGTTTCCATCATTTACAGTGATAAAAAAGGTAGTGTCATTTAAATGATGCATGTGTGAAATAATGAAATCAGGAAGTGCTCCATCAAATGCAGCTGGATTTTTTTCTTCAATTCAGAAAGTGAAGAAAAGTTTAAATCAGTAAAAGCATACTGGTCTCGTCTAAGTCAAAGTCAACAGTATTTAATAAAACTGTAAAATTCAGTGACTCTCTGTTCTACTACATGGATGAGAGTAAGATTTTTCAAATTGTTCTCGCTTGTTCATATTAGCTCATGAGCAATGAATTTATTCTCACAGATCAAACCACTGACACTGATGGTGTAATTTCTTGAGTTGTTTTTTATCCATGTATCAATAATAAATATCAAACACAACACTGACAAGACCTGTAGTGAAACGATGCAGAGACTTGTGGCTTCCCCTGTTCGTTTTTGCCAATTTCTATGATCAACATCATCAAATTTATGATGCTTATATTCTGACCTCGCATTCCTCCACCATTTATTAACATCTGACTTGTGATGCATCTGAAATCACCTGACATATAACAAGGGACGGTGGGACAGACGACCCCCGGCTCTTTCCCTTTTCATAGCATTGGGAAGAGCGAGAGAGGAGTAGATGAGACGGATAGAAAGACGGATGTACGTGAAGATAAATAGATAAGTTGGATGTCAGCCATCTGGTGAGATGGGGAGTCTGGGAACGAGAGTGAATAGTGGGGGAGAAAAGAGATAGATGGATGAATAAATGGAATTTCAGACTAGTTCCAAGCCATGGGAATATGAAGGAAAGGCAGAAAAAAAGATGGAATGAGACAGACATTGAAATAAAAAGAGACATGGATAGATAGATGATAATGGGGTTTTTGCCTAGTTCAAAACCGCAGCAGTGACACACAGAGAGAGAGAGAGAGAAAGAGAGAGAGAGAGAGGGAGAGATTGGAATGGATAGATAGATGATAATGGGATTTCTGTCTAGTTGTAAGCCATGGGACTAAGCTTCATGTTTGTTGTGCACTGACTGACTGAAAGCTGCTTATAGTGCATACACTGCACTAAGCTGAATGTTATTTTGTTATTTACAGTAAGCCAGCACATTACTGGGCTACTGCACATTAAGAAGCAGTCTTGCATTGAAGGAGTGTCTCATGTCTGATGCACAGCTGATGAACTTCAACAGTTTCCATCCTGTAAATTCTGCTGATATCCTAATATAAAACACATCTAACTGAAATCTACGTATAATCCTAACCCATATGTTTATCCATCTGAATATGGAAACAATAATAATTCCATGCCTTCAAATGGATTTTTCTCTGTGTTTCACCCTGTTTTGTTTTTATTTGTGTGCACTGTGTTACACAAGCAGGAAGGTGTCTTGGTGGATTGTATCTACATAGTTAAAAATAACATGGCAGGTGGTTTTATGGTACAGCCTCAGCCTCACTGACTTATATGACTCACTGGAAAGAGGCAAGTGAAACAAGTACATTTGACTTTTGCTATAGTAACTATAAATTCCCCCCTTCCGTCAGATCACTATTTATATATTATAAACTCCAGCTGTATGATCATGGGGAAAGTTAGCACATCCTGAGACATTTGTTGGCCAAAGCTTTTGGTCACAAACTTGCTGGACTGTCTGTTTCTTTCTAAAATGTAAACAAAAAATATCAGCCTTTCATTCACATTACACAAAAAACACCCTATTTACCTGTTAAATATATGACAGAAATACACCTGAAGCTAATAAGCCTTAAGTCTAGATATGAATGATAGCAGGCAGAATTTTGGCATCACAAATCTCTTTCTATTCTCAGGTTTTGGAGGTTAAGGTTGGAATAAAAACCTGTTTGTGATTGTCAGTGACCTTCCAGCTGCTCCCCATCCAAAGGTTTCCTCACCATATGTGCAGAAAGAGACAGGAGAGCTCGTAATATACAGCAGGAAATTAAGGATCTCAAATAATTATAATGTGGAGAAAGTGCGGTTCGTCATTCCTTCATAAATCTTGTCAAATAGCTTATAATTGAATGTCTGTGTGTCCTCTGTTGCTGAGGGCCCAGTAGATCTTGGAAGTGTGTATGTGTGTGTGCATGTGTGTGTCCTGCCAGCCCTCATCTGTGAGGTCACTGGCAAGGCAAATAGGTCTTTCACAGACACACACACAGAGAAACACAAAGAGATAGAAGGATGGTCAAATTCCGATTTTGAAGCCATTGCATGTGTGTGTGGTGTGTGTGTGTATGTGTGCATGTGCATGTGTGTGTGTTGAGGTTAGAAGTTAGAGGACAGCCAATATCAACACTCCAGGAGGCCACAACAAGCACTGATTCAGAGATGGAGAGAAAGGGAGTTGAGACATTTTACAAACCTTTGTTGTGTGATGACAGAGCACATTTTGCAGCTTTCATGGGGCTTCTAAGATAAAGATGAAACAGTCGTCTTAACGGCATGGTAAGAACACAGATCGCTCCACAGCTGTAGCCACTGAAGACCTTCCTTTACACATTTATTCAAATTGCATTGGCTGGTTCAGCTGAAGCGCCGCTTTAATAGGGAATGCCAGTTCACCACCGCTCTCTCTCTCTCTCACACACACACACACTTACAGTACACATAGTTCAGTCCTTTAGTCCTTAAATCAGTTAGGTTTTAGTTCACATGAAGGACAGTGAAAAGGAATGAGACAAATGTCCCTGTCTCTGTCTCCCCCTCTCTACAGGAGGGAAATAAATTGCCTTTGAATCATTTAGCAGAAACAATGGCTAACCTTCCTTTTCTCTCCCTCTTCGTTCAGATCCTTATTGTTAATAATTTATAGTGATGTGTGTGTAAAGGGGAGTATATATCTGTGTCTCAGCGTGTGCATCACTCTTGTGAAGAGCTCTCTTACCGTCACTGATCCACTTAAAAAGCTGATTTCAAGTTGATAATGTGTTGTTTCACACTGTGTCTGTTTGGGTAGAGGAAGTAAAATTCTGTGAATAATTGATATTGATGATCACAAATATTCAAAGATTATGAACAGCAATGCTATCACCTCCTTAAGAAGACCTGCTGAGATTAATGGAAAATGAAAACTTTCCAATATTCAACACTGATTACAATAAAGTTGGGACACTGTGTAAAACATGAATAAAAACAGAAGCAAGTCATTTGCAACAATTTTGTTTTCTCATATCAGTTTTTCAAAGTGTCCCTGAGCCCATGTAGTAATCTTCTTTAACAATCATGTGTTTGACAAAGTGTTGAACCTCCCTCCATCCTCACAATGTATGAACAACTGAATATTTCCGGGATGAACCTTTCATACCCAATCATGATACTATCACCTGTTACCAATGAACCTGTTTACCTGTGGACTGATCCAAACAGCTTTTTTTGGATCAGTCCACAACTTTCACAGTCTTTTGTTGCTCCTGTCCCAACTTGTTTGAAACATGTTGCTGCCATCAAATTCAGAAGAAGTAGATATTTACAAAAATCAATGAAGTTGATGAGGTCAAACATTAAATAGATGATCTTTGTCCTGTTTTCATTCGAGAATGTCAAAAAGAATTAGCAATTGTTCACAAGTTCACAGCAGCACAAATATGAGCATGATATTAATTTTCTCACCTAAGTCTTAGCAAATGCAGTATTAGATTTGCATAATTAATATGATTAAATTGTAAGATTTTGATCAAATATTCCTCTCATTTAGGTTAAATATTGTTGTCAGGTGGGTCTGTCTGAAACATCTGAGCCCTGGCCTAACAAACCCTGGCCTTGCCTAAGCCAAACTTGGTAAAATTTAATTCACTAATGTGCAAGTGAAGTCTGTCTTAAGTGTACAAGTGTTCAAGCCGAAATGTGTAAACACAAAGAAACTGAATAGGTCGATGGCCTAATTGTTTTAAACAAGCCGAAATATATCCGAGCTGTGAGTCAGAGTTCCATCACTTCATACACACACACAGGCTTTTTTCTATTGGCAGTCTCCAGTTACCTTAATTAATGGTAGCTAGTTTCCTGTATCTGAGTCCACAGGGCTCTCCGCCAATCAGAATTCGTGGTTGCTTCCTCGTAATATCTGATAGCTTGACAACACGAACACTGTGTATGTGTGTGTGTTTGCGTGTGTTGTTGTGACAGACTGTGCATTTGTCTTGGTTTGCACCTGCATGCAAGAATGTGTTTCTGTGCATGTGTTTGGATCCTAGTGTGTGTGTGTCCTGTTCTTTGTGCATGAGCGTGCGTGAAAGGAAAGGTAGGATTACCAGCTTGCTGTTGCGAGATAGGGTAGGATTACCAGCGGAGAGAAACAGGGGACGGAGGAGAGCGAAGGCAGGAGGTGTGACAGGAGCTGAGATAGAGAAACAAAGAGATAGATGATGTGACAGTGAGTAGGAGGAAGTAAAGTTGAAAAAAAAAAAAGGCAGGTGAGGAGGCAGTTTGAAATGAGAGAAGCAAGAAGAGATGGTAAGGAAAAGGAAGGACTGGCCATTGATTTGTGGCCGTTGCAGGGATCATACCTCGGAAGATGCTTCAGACAGATGTAAGAAAGAGGACGGATATAGTGACAATCACTTTTGGAAAAAAAACAAAGACTGAAAGTTAAAAGGCTCAGGAAGGGCTCTCCTTGTTTTCTTAGGCTGATATGATCTTGAGGTAGTGTGTCGTTTCTAGCGTAGCTCTTATTTAATGAACCCCATGTAACGAACACTGCATCTTTGGATTAGATCATCAGTGATTACAGAAGGTCTGTATTGCAAGTTCAGAGTCACTTTTGGACCCACTTTAATTAGTCAGAGCGACAACAAAATGGCAGAGTGTAACGTTACGACCTCCTCCTCCCTCGCGAAAAGAAACAAGGGGGGAGGAAGTGGTTCGAAAACTTTGTGCTTGTACACCGACCCTGGGCACCCACCAAACAGTGGGTGCACATTAAACAAGTGAACCATGGTGTGCTAGAAAACAGGAGTCACAGTGTTCTTCCATGTGAGCTCTAATGTGTTGTGTTGCTTTTAAGAACATAGTTTATAAAAGGCCTGAGCTCCGACCAAATGGAAAGAAGAAATGTATCATGTACACATGTGCTTACACAGATTGCTTTGAAATTGATGCAAATAAGTTACTGTATAAACACATAAAAATAATAATGACACGAGACAGCCAGTATGATTGCAAACCGCCACTGTTTGTTTATATTCTTGTTCACTTCCATCCTTGTGACATGACGCACGTTGTGAAAGACGGCGAGCTACGATTGGTCGGAACCAAAGAGTCTGTCTGTTCTTGGCCAAGTCATGATACAGATGAAATTATGGCGTAGTTCAATCCTGACATTAGGTTCAGAGGAATGGTCCTATTGAGTCCCACCACAATTGAATATCATATTCTCTGGTAACTCAGAAACATCTCTTTAAGTAAAGGGAGAGACAGGAGGGCCGGTGTGTGTTGACAGCTGTCTGTGGGTGCTGCAAAAGGTTAATCTTGTTGTATAGATATATTAAATGGATAGAAGCTCTACTCTAAAGAGAAATATGGATAACAAAATTACATATGACATATTGACCACACTGGTTGTGGCTTTTATTTATTTATTTATTTTGATGGATTTTTAATGTCTCTATGCATTCTGCTTCTCTCCTGTTGCAGCAGAATAATATTTTATAGGCAGATTTGGAGACCTGATTTTACTCTGTCACATGACTTGCAAATAGCAACAGTTATTATTCTGTGGTCAGTCATGTTTCTATGCTGTTCTCCTCCAGCCCGGATTATAAAATGCTGTAATGTCAGCCGTCCTGCTGTGGGGTGCAGTGCTTCAAAGTGAAGTATGAAAGATCACTGCCTTTTAAGCATCTAGTCCAGAGTGACCAGTTGAGAATGCATTACGTTCTGTTCCAACAAACAGTTGTTACATGAAATTCATCTTATTCATTTTATCATTGCAGTGCCTGTCACATCTGTCTGCAGGATGCATGTGCCAGATACTCAGCCATAATCGATACAGACTTTTAAGTTTTAAAGGGCAACCCTGGAGTGACTGCTGTAGCCAGTGGAACCCATGATGGTCCCATCTGTGGCCAACACAACAGCAATCAGCATTTAATGTTTTATCAAGCTATAATTAATCAAAACTCAGGACAGGTTTAGGGATTCAGGAAAACTGCTTGTAATTCGGGACTGTCCTGTATTTTTCCAAGACGTCTTGTTACCCTAATTTAGTCTGAATTGCACGACCCAAACTCAAACCTACCTGCATGTGGATCCAGAAACCCAACCCTAAATCGGCGATATGAGTTCTGCAGGATGACTGGCTGCATTGTGCAATTGTACCACATATTATAAAAGAAAGTCAAGAAGACCACCAAAGAGAGGAAAGACCACCAGTGCAACCACCCAAACTTGACATGTTAACATTTGGCATCACTGTGCTTTCACCATTTTATGTAAAGACACAATGTTGGCAGGGTTGGAACTGTTGAATGCTGCCTTTTATTAGCAAAGGAGTTGGAGGTTATTTGCATTTCTTTAGATCAGTTTGATGGTCAAAGTTTGCAAGAATGGACCTGATGGGTTTCAGGGTTTTCCAATTCCAAATGGTGCCCCCCTCCCTCCATCCTAACTCCCCAGTCATGAAATCTGCAGCTTGAGGTTATTCTCTCGACTCACTCTGCTCAGGTATAAATATTGTTGGAAATAATAACAGAGTATGGCATTATTAAAATAAGGTGGAAAAAAGCCTTTGGGTTATTAATGTTTGTTTATGTTTGGCTGCAAACTGGCATCTGTCAGAGTGAAATGAATGCAGAGTGAAGCAATAAAGGTGGAGACGGCCGGTTTCCTGAGCTTTATGCTAATCAGCCATCACTTATACATTCATCCCACTGCAACTGTCTGCTCAATGTCACCCCCAACACACACGCACACACACACACACACGAAAGCAGACATACAACAACATAACATAAGCATGCACACTCTCTGTGCGTCAATCTGTGTCTCTATTGCCTCATTCATTTACCCATTTACGGTAATAAAAATGTTTTGGAATGTTAATTCATTGAAACAATAAGTATAGCAGTTACATTCAGTGCTACTTTAACAGAGCGCGTTAATCCATTCAACCATGATTTGTCAGATAATTCAAAAAGAAAGAACTTGTCCCCAAATGCTTTCCATACAAGCGAGGTTAGTGTCGCTTCCGCAAAGTCTTGCTTTAGTCATCACAGCAGTGAGTCATCTGGCACACGCACACACACACACACACACACACACACACACACACACACACACACACACACACACACATGCACAGATTTACACTTAATATCAAACGGCTGTTGCTTCCATGTGACATGCTCACATCTGCAGGTGAGACACAGAAGCGACAAGGGAGAGTGATCTCTGTCTCTGTCGCACACTGCAGAAGGTGAGATCTTAGAAAGAGCAATGTGTGATTGAAATGTGAGTTTTGTGCATGTGTGGCTGTGAAGGTGTGTGTGTGAATGTTTGCACATTTGTCTGTGATTGGTGTCTGTCTGTTTGAGTGGCAAGTTAGCAGTGGTTCAGATAAAGATTTTTGTAATAGAGCAGCAGTTTTCCAGCTGTGCGTCATGGCGTTTGTGTTTAGATGTGTCATGCGTCATTCTGCTAAATTTCTATGTGTGACTGTCTGATTTCATTGTGTTAAAACAGTAAGAGCCGCCTGTGTTGAACAGTTTTTGACACTTTAACACATCCGCATTGTCCTGTTGTCCTAAAGCACAAGATGACTATTTAATTCAACAACACTCAACTGTATAATCCCACATTTTGAAGATAGGTGTTAATATATAACTACAGCTACATTTATAGTCCATTATGTTTATACACGTACACTGAAACTGTCGTCCATCATGAATGTTTTCAGAACAGTCAGTGTTTATCACTGAGACCTCAGGAGAATTCAAATACATATATGAATGAAGTTTTCCTGCAAAAGAAACATCAGTATATATTTTTAAAGCAATATTGTCCTGAGATATAATTTATATAATTTGTAGCCATGAGTGTGGGCTGCCACCTGCTTTTTCTCTAAGTAAAATTAGGGGGATCCCACACACATCACAAATGATTGGTGAAGATATAATAAGTCATTTGTATGCCAGGGGTTCATATAAACAGCAATATTATAATGTACCTAACATTTTTGTACATTTGTTAAAGTCAATAACTTTTAATATTGGTCTGGCACCTCTGTTTGTCGCCTTTGAGCTTCAAACCATTGGGACCATTTCACTTTAGATACTTTCTCTATGTCAACACCCCTGTTATTGACATCCATTTCCTGTAATCACACTGAACTATAACTTCTGTAAGGGTCACGATACACTTGTAAAATCTTCAAAGCGGTACATTAACAAATCCATGTCATCATCTCCACATAAAGTGTAATTGCACTATTGGAACACTCTCATTAATCATAGTGTTTGGACAAAACTACTTAATGATTTGAACAGTGTTGAGGTCAGTTGTAGCTCAGTAAACACACGCTGCCTCATCGCTGTAACCTTGCAACGATGAAGCAACCCAGTGTGTGTGTGTGTGTTTGTGAGCCTGTTTGCTCGTTGTTGTTAGTGTATAGGACTCTATACGCATTAATGTGTGTGTGTGTGTGCGCGTGTGTGCTGACTACAGTAAAGCGCAAGTGGCACCCCATCCTTCACACTGATCCCCATCCACCCCCAACACACACACACACACACACACACCTCTGTGTAAGCACCAACTGTCCCTATAATGAAGTTTAATGACTGTAATGCTGGGCCAACGCAGAGAGAGGGGGAGGTGGGAAGAAAGGTACAACAACATTACCTGTGTGAGACTCAAGAATGGTTGTGTATACAGGAAATAATAAGGTGTACAAGCCACAGCATATGATGTAACTACCTCTCTCTGCCTTCACTCATATACCGGTGGGTGTCAGCAGAAGGAAGTAGAAGTAGATGAGATCAGCTGAAGGAACAGCTACATACACCAAAAAGTTTACTCACAGCATCTAAGTGATTCTATTTACTGTAAGTGAGTATAATTAAAACTTGTTCTAATTCATGTACCTCTAAATAATCCTTTGCTCTCACTGACACTTAGGTTTATAATTAGTTTGTTACCCCTCATCCGATAATTTCCATCCTCACCATCCATCTCAGCACTGGGTGCGAGCCCCCCCCGGTTTGACACTGCACAGTCAGCCATTCAGAAACCGAAGTGCACCAACAATAATGCGTTAGCGAGCTAAATTACCAAAAGGTGAGCCACACAATGAGGAGCCTCCTATGAATGTGCAGCGTGGACACAGGCAAGAAGGAGGGAAGAGACGATAAAGACTCGCACAACTCACAATGATGCTAATTAAAGGTGCATCAGGTAGCAGGTTAATCGCCTGTGCTGTAATTTAAAACATCTGAGTGTAATGTATAGGGTTGATCATGCTCAAAGGTTTATGCTCAGTTATCTCAGTAATAATAAAAGCCTTTATGCTAGGAGCCAATATGGGTTATGGCTCGCTTTGCAGAGCCGAAATTGTAGGTAAGAGAAGAAAAAAAAAACCCAGCAATGAATTACAAAGAAAAAGATTCAACCACAAAAGTGCAGATATATTCAGTGATTAAAACAAGGCAGGTAACAGAGAGCAGCCGAGTTGGTTAATGCATTACTTTGGATGAGCAAAGCTGAGTCTAAAATGTCACCGGCACAGCAGCAGCAAGCTCAAGTTGAGTGGATGAAAAACATGGAAAGTAGTGAAATTGGCTCTCTTCTCTGCTTTAGAGACGGGACGGCAAAGGCTGCATCTATTTCTTATGTATCAGCCACTGACAGGCAACAGGGGTCATGATTTGTATTCCAGTCCATGATGTCCTGAATTTATGCATAGGTATGACTTCTTTATGAGTGTGTGTGTGTGTGTGTGTACGAATAGGTCAATCCCTCAAAATGATTGAGGTGCGGCGACAGGTCGTGATGATGATGGATGAATTAGCCGATAGAGAGACTGTTAACTAATTTCTGTCAAATGGGACGACCTCAAAAATGAGCAGAGATAACAGAAAGTGTATTCTTCTTTTAAAAATATTATGATATATGCAACTTATACTTCAGCAGAAAAGCTATGAGAGAGAAGTTCTCCTTGTTGAAGGGAGGTTGCGGAGGGGGAAAAAAATGCTTTCGGAGGTTGGCACAGCTCTACTGATTTGATCGTTATGTGTCAGCGTGCCTTCGCCTGAGGGACAGGGACAATGACAGAGTGTCCTGAGTCGCTATGAAGCGCTGTTGTTTTAATCATTAATGATTATGATAATTATTTAACCCATTTCTCACTACATTCAATCATTTGTCCATGTTGTTTTGATGTGTTCGGCGCCAACGGTTTCAGAAATTGAACTTTTGAGTGACACAAGCGCAGAATTTCTCTTTCACTCACTGAGCGAGGGAGAGAACAGGTGTTGAGACAGACGGCGATAGACAAGAAGCACAAGCAGAAGGAGGAAAAGAGGATAAAAGGAGTCAGCTTTTTGCACTCTCCCACCCCTCTTTTCTCCTGACCCTGTCGGCGGCTGCTTGTGTTTAACCTTTCGAAAGAGGCCAGGCTGAACGGCGAGTCCCACAGAAAGCAGTGTTGACATGCACGGTTGAAAGCAGTCTGTTCTCCATGCAACACATCTCTTTCCTTTGTTTTATTATTTTTCATGCAACAAATCAAACAAAGTCATCCCTCTGAAAAAGCATCATTCACCACTTTTCCTCAAAGCGGCAATTTTCTTTCATTCCTTCCCTCCTCTCCCTCTCTCCTCCTGGATCCATTTTACATCTGCCTCCTCTCAAACAGGGGACTCACGTCTTGGCCTTGACGCTGCTGTGAGTGGTCAAGCCCAGTCTTTAACCAGCCGCTGTTTGCAGTTTCAGCTCCACACACGCCACCTTCAGATGATGCTTGGCTGCCTGCCAGAGTCGCTAGTTGAGTAGGCAGACTTATTTACAGCCACATCTCACCAGCGTCTGGTGGGTGTTCGCTCCCAGCCTCGACGCCTGATTCGAATCAATTCAGGTTTTATTGTCAGGTACAATCATTCACACAGTGTGACGGAGTGAAATTGATCTTTGAATTTAACCCATCCCTGAGGCTCCAAGACTTAAACAAGGGCACTGACAGTAGAATTAATCAAACATACATGTTTTTACACATATTAAATTCATATGAACATCACAAACATGCTGCAATAGGCCATAAAACTTGTGTTGTGTTTGTTTGTTTCACCAAATATTTCATCCAATTACAGGCTTGCAAGTTTTTTTTCTGTCTTTGATTCTTTAAATCAAAACCTCACACGTTAAGAGAGAAATTAGTTTTTCCGGCTGGGTTTAGTAGGATTACAAAAGACAACACAATAAATGGAAATCAAAACCACAATATAACCCCCGCGAGCATGTATCTGTAACCAGAAACAGAGTCCAGAGCTTATTACTGAAAAAGTTATAGTGGCATAAGATGCGACATTATATTATACAGAAATGAAGAAATCTAATTGCTTGTCTTCTTCTTGTTCTTTACTGATGCATTTTATCAATATAGTACCAGTCAAAAGTTTGGACACAACTTCTTGTTCAAGGATTTTTCTTTATTTTTTATTTTTTTCTACATTGTAAAAAAACAACTTGTAGAGACTTCAGACTTGTTTGAGATAGACAATCAATCTCATGCTGAATATAAAGACACAACATTTTTGAATAAAAAAGCTCTTCAAGGTGAAAAGTCAGACATGGCAGATTACGCTTGGCTGCTGCCGAATGTATAGTAATATTTTCTTTAAGAAAATCTACCAATACACATTATGTACATTATTGTGACTTCAATAATTGCTTATTGTTTATATCTAAGTTTTCTATTAGCTTGTTCAGAACAAATGTCAACACAACAGCAGACGTATGCAGAAAAAGCTAAATGGTTGTCAGTAACAAAAGGAGGTATTATATAATATGAATGCTAATCATAAGTATGGTCCTGTACATCTCTTTCTTTGTCTTTTAAAACCAACTCTGTGACAACTTCTGTAAGTCTGAAGTGACTCAAATAGTTCCCCTTCCATCACGAATGCTCTGTCTCATATTCAAATGTTTGACCTTAGAATTTAAACCATTTTTATAGTATTTCTGCTTTATGGGATTGTTATGAGAAAGACTGGCATCGGAGGGATGGAAAGAAAAAAGGAGCGGCGATGACGGGAGAGAAGGTTGAGGGATTAATTGAAAGTCGAGCAGTGGTATTGAGGACACAGCATGGCCCAATTTGACTGTACTCATAAAAATAATTTGTCTGTAATTCTCAGTGGATGACCGTACCTCTTCCTTTTTAATGCTTTGGTTTCTGTTTTACTTCTTGTGTCTCCAGTTTATCTGGACTTTTCGTATTGGTTTCAACGTTTTACACCTAAACTGTGAACTACTGTGTCGGTATGGCTTGAGTGCAACAGTCAATAAAATGTGTGAATTTGAGATAGAGAAAGAGACCTTAGCTCAATAAACGGAAGTTACTCATAAAAATTCTGCCTTACTTTAAAACTACTATAATCTTTTATATTGTGCTATCAATAATATCAGTTGGATAGGAGCCCTTTTTTTTTCAAAACTTTATGTCATTTGTGAGTTCACTTTTTCATATTCCCTTCATAAAACCTAACTGTCTTTTGGATTTATAATTATAAGTGACCTTTCTCAGATTGAGTGCCTATTAATACAAATATTAGGCTCCCAAAGCTGACACTCATAACTTGTCACTTTCACACTTATACACACACACAAACACACATTTACGCTGCCAATCACTCAGCTAATTATAACTGTAAACGGTCATTACTCTGTCGCTTGTACGCATGCACGTACCTGCAAACACACACTCACAAAAAACCCCGAAGGACAGATTTTTTTTACTTGGACAAAGAAAAGAAAAGAAACACATAATCGATAAATGTGAGAAAATGTTACATCTAAATATAAAAAGACGGACCTTGACTTGAAAATGTGTTAGACTGGAGGACAGAGAGGGACAGACGATCAACATGAGACGGGCTAATCTGAAATGTTAGTTCACACCTCTGCATAAAGAACTCACACATTGATGCAGCTGCGTGTTTGATAGATGACCTTAGGGGAGGTGGTGATGAAGACTGAAGTGTGCATATGCAAGACGTGTGTGTGTGTGACTTTACAATTACCTTACAATAGAAATGTTGAAAATAAAAGCGTAAAATTAGGTCATTTATTGGTCATCACCCCTTAAAACGGATAAGTTTAAGGTTGGTTGTTAGAGTTTGAGCGTAATGATGTTCGAGATCATGGAGTGACGTTAATGGAAGGTCCTTACAACTACACAGTTACATGTGTGTTTGTGTGTGTGTGTTGCATGTGGGCTTGATCCGACCTGACATTGGCTGACACCCTCCTGTTGCACACACGCATACAAAATGTCAAAGTTGAACAAGGGCACAATTAGCACTTGTGATTTGCACTCAAAAGTCAATTAAAAAACAAATGGAGGTTTGCACTGTGTTTGAGTGGGTGTGTGTCTAGCGTTGATGGGCGTGTGTGTGTGTTTTTTTTTAGCGTGCTTGTGTTGTATTTCGGATGCAGCGATAAAAATACCTGCGCTTGTCAGACTTAATTAAGTTTGTGCTCATGTGGCGTCCGTGGTGATCGATGGCAATAAGACGGGGAGTGACTGATAAACGGGGAGCGAGAGACTGATGACAGCACGGGGAAGTGAGACAGAGAGGGACGAGTGCAGATACAGAGAGGAAGACAGATAAAGAGTCACAGATAAACAGAGCTAAAAGATGCTGGCAAAAAAAAAAAACGGAGAATAAATGAGATAAAGAAGTGATGCAGGAACAGACAGAAAGGAAGAGAGAGAGAGAGAGAGAGAGAGAGAGAGGTGCCTGTCAACTGTGTGTGATAATCCTCCTCTCATTAGTGCATCAATCAGATTACTCGCACCATATTCCAGTAATTAACTGTTGCGCATTAATCACATTGGGCTAACCAGATTAGAGTTGTAAACAGATTAGAGATGGATTACAAGGGCATGCTGTACAATGGTAAGAGGATGTGAATTTAGCCACACTGTGTTCTACCCAGCTACTGTCTTGTCATCAGGTTCGTCTAATGAGTCATCGTAAAAACCTGGGAATCAAACTTAGAGAAGTCTATGATTGGCCATATGTATATAGTTAGAATTCAAGGATAATATATGTATGGATTATGGTCAATTCTGATTGGCTGACAGGTATGGATGCATTTCTGCCAAATGAACGCTTCAGAACTTAAACTTAATAACTACATTATTTTGCTACTATCAGTTTGTTTTGAGTTTACATTTTATCACTTGCAACAACAAATAGTCAGAGATGAAGAGATATACATGTGCAATGAAGAATAATGAAATTTACATAAAATCAAATAACGATATCTTTTTTTTATTCGTCCATTTGTCCAGAATGTTTGCTTCTGTTCTTGTAAAGCCGTGATAACACAACAATTAAATGTTCCTCAACCTTTTTAAAAAGCCTCATAATAACGGCTTTAGGGAGTGGTGGCATTTCGTTTGCGTGGAAATCAATGGGCTGCAATTACATGGTCGATGCTGAATGTTCTGCATTGTAACAGGGTGTAATGGTATTGATGTATGTACGTTAAAGGTAACCTATGTTTCCATCATCACGTTTGCATTGTGTGCATCCTGAAGGCCAAACAAACAACAATGCTCTCCTTCCTCTTTGACTAACACGTCTACAGCTATTTTTTCAAAACAATTTCGACTTGGACTCTACTGTGCTTTTCATTGCACTGACACAAAATGCATTCAGTGAACACATCTTTTAAAATTCATGAACGGCTTTCTCACTCAATCACCAGCAAATCTGTGTTTTTGCAGTCCATTTTGCACATTTACACACTGTTGTAAAAACTGCTGTGTTAGGTTTTAAATGTAATTTAAAACAAAAAGCACTGATATAAGACTGCAATTCGCTAAATCACATACATCTAAGAGGAAATCAAACTGATAACTTAAACTCCTAAATGGAACATTGGGAGATTCTTTTTATTCCTTGACGACCTCTCTGAAAGAGCGTTTTCTTATTGTATGGGACGATGTGGTGGTTCACCTTCTCTTCCAACCACAGAGTGCTGTACAGCTCGTCCCAGGATGGAGACAATTTTCCATCCACCTCGCTCTGCATTTCTCGACTCCACAGAGGAATTATTTTTCTATTCTTTTCTCAGTTGCTGACCAGCACTATTCTTTATCTGTAGCTATTCTATACAAGTTTGTAAAGTGAACATGTGTAGTTTTGTATTGCATTAGTGAAATCACAAGATTTTCTAAAGATAAAAGAGATGAATGATGTAACCAGTTGACGATGATGAATGAGTGGCAAAGTGTTACTGTTGGCTTTTGTTGCAGAGTTGAACTTGAGATGTATATGAAAAGTTTTGGTTGTATTGTTTTGGGTGTGAGATGAACTGTTGTGCTAAGCTGCATGTTGATCTTGAAAAAGTGAGCTTGGTAAGACCAATTGTTACCAATTCTGCAATGAATTACCAAATGCTCAAACATCGCTCTCCAGTGCCTCTAGTGGTCAAAAGCTCCACAGGGTGCCTTTAAGGTTGGTGTACATCCACTTTACAGAAGTGCACATGGTCATTTCCAAACATTTACACACATTTACAGTAGAGACATATAAGTGTGATTTTTTTTTTGTGTTGATGTGTATGTCGATGTATGTGTGTGGCTTTGTCCCCAACTGGACGTCCTGTGAGGTGTCCTTACTGCTCATTATCATCCTTATGGAACTAATGTCACCCTGATGACAGCATCTAATGATAAAATATTCATTGCTGTGTTTGAAGAGTACAAGTCCTTGGATATTTTTTTTACACTGAGGAATTACAGCCATGAACCACAACATCTCAAACCTTGCTCAGATCTCTCTTCCCCACTCCCTCTTCTTTTTTCATCTGTTCTTCTTCACCAATCGGTCAGTGAGTGCATCTGAGTTGCAGAGACTTATTCTGATCCTTAGCCAACACACACAGAGAGACACAGCTGGGTTCAGTTGTAGCTTCTTTCTCACCTTCTCCCTATTTCCTCATTTTTCTTTTCCTATTTCTTTCCATGTTCTCTGTTCTTTGTCTCTTTCTACACGATCTGCAGTATGACCTCGATATCCAGATAATGATATGTATCACAATATGACACACTTTCTGTAAATTGAATGAGTAAATAGATTATATATAATTAAAACATGGAAGGGCCTATTTCTTATTATATTTTTAATTATATGCTTGACTAGCAAAAGTATTCATATTTGATTATTGTCTCTTTTTATTTATTTGTGCAGATTTTCAATTACGCTTATAACAAAATGTAAGATATTAATATATTGAATATAAAAAGGGAAATAATAAACATTTTTCTGTTACATTAGCAAACAAAATTACGTGAGTCTGAGTTTGGGATTTGTATTTTACACTCGACTGTACTTTGTGACTGTGGCATTTGACATGATTCTTGCGTCGCCAGTAAAAGAGTTTAGTGGTGTTTGAGGCTGTTTTGTGGACCAGCCTGCAGCATGAAGTTCTGTATGTTCACTCTTCTCCATGTGTGTTTGTGTTGCCATCATGCAAATGTCCTGCCTGCATCCAGGCTGTGTGGACAAAATGACAAAAAATATTGTAGGGTCACATTATGTCTGGTGTTGGACTTATGAATATGGTGGTTTATGTTGGTAATCCTCATTCTTGTGCTGGTTTAATAATTTCGTGAGGTGGCTGTCCCGTTTCTTGACCCCAGCTGTGTGTACTGAGATCTTCTGCGCTGACTGTCATCAAAGATTTGCCATCACTGAGAGCCGCGTCCTGTTTCTCATTCTGTTGTCAGACGATATATGTCGTCATACCGCGTAGCCCTTTTCTCTGGGACTAATGTCCCATTAATAATTCATGTTCACAAACTGTATCACAGCAAGTGCGTGTGTGTCTTTGCTTGTGTGTGTGGCATGCAGATATATAATGGCTGATATTAGTCTTGACAACACATGCCCAGCCACTCCTTTTAGCCACAAAGGTCAGACATGCAGAGTCACATATGATGCTCATTACAGCAATGCACATGAAAGGACACATCCTCACATCCATACATCCTTTCATCACCTCCGATTTAAAGTATATAAAAGGATGCTTGTGACTTGCGTTTTCCTCTGTCCTCTCTCTGTCTTTACCCCATCTTGTCGCTTCTTCCCTCAGCTCTTCTCTGCATTTATCTCCATTATCTCTTGTCTGCTCCTCCTCTTTTATTTGCTCTCCCCACTCACCCTCTCTTACCCTCCTCCTCACTGTCCTCACCTCCCCTGCTCATCTCTTGTCTGTCCTCTTGCTGTCATGCTCTCCCTGCACTCTTCCCTTTTTCCATCCTTCACTTTCCTGCTCTCTGACTTTCCTGTTCCCCTCCTCTCTTTCATGACCTATTCTCCTCTAAAGAAACTCATCTTATCCCTATTTTCCACCATCATTTCTTCCTCCTCCTCTCTTCTCCTTAGCTACTTATTTCCTATTGGTCTATTAAGTCAATTGAGGCTGCAAGTCCTTTAGCCCCTTTATAAGCAGCTTTTACAAGTTGGCTGGTTGGCTGTGGACCACTGAAGGATAGAATTGAATGGCACCAAGGCCCAGTGGATTTATCCCTTCCTCATATTCATAGCCAGGAGATCCTGGCCCGACACACACACAGGCTTTTCTTCACAACTCTGTTTAATTGAAAGAACTTTTACTCTGTTTATCACTCTTTGGCTGCCATGTTTGGGGTGAAGCACTGCAGGTGACAATGTTGGCTCAGTTTTAGCACATTATCCAAATCTTCAACAGAAAATGAAGTTGTCTGTTTTTGTACCTGCTGCATCAAATATTCCTATAAGTCAAAATGCAGGCTCAAAATAGTGAAATAGTTGAGATTGTTTCTGGTGCACGCTCCAAGTAAACTTTCATTTAAGAACACAATTTCCAGTTCTCTGTAATGTAGCCATAGTTTTAGGCAATTATGGTTTGTTCAAGGGTGTATAGCATGGGTATGTGCGTGTGTTTGACTTTAGTACTACCTGAAGCAGCTCCTCCATTTCCGTCTGTGCTGCTCGACTTCCTTTCTGAGAGGTCTCTCCCTTCCTTCCCTCAGTCTCTGTCTCTCAGTGGAATGGTGACCATTTGAAATTGCTCTTCACACTTCCCTGCATCTACTGCCACAAACACACACACTCTTAGAGACTGAGCGCAATGACCTCCACACACACACACACACACACACACACACACACACACACACACACACACACACACACCTATGTGCACACACTGACATGAATCACAGTCACAAAATTCACATCCACCACACCACTCTCAAAGTCTTCCATCCCACCATCTTATCCCCTTCCTTCAGTGGATCTTTCACTCAGTCCATCTCACACCCCGTTCTCCTCCTCCTCCTCAAGGACAGACTGGAAATGCAATGGATGGACAAAGGGAGGGAAAGTGATAAGGAAATTGGAGGGAGGTGAGTTTGAATGATAGAGAAGGGGAAAATACTGAGAGAGGGACAAACTTTTAATAGTAAAGGAGGGAAAAACGGAAGAGCAAACGGTATATTTTATTTCAGCTCTTGGGGCAGACGTCTGTATAATTACATTCTTTACCAAGGAGAACAGTCAAATATACTGACTGTCTATAAACAATCATGTGGAGGCACGGCCTGACCTAAATAATGTGTGTATTAAGGGTCATGTTAGCTGTGACTTACTGTACTGTAAAAGTAGTCACCTGTTAAACAAATAAAAAAGCTCTTTTGTCATGATTTATTTAAATGCATAAATATACTATAACATATATCCATAATTAATCTGAATATAAAGCAACACTGTGTTTCTGGTTTCTTGGTTACACACTCAATCTGAAAGAAAAGAATGAATGAATAAAACAAACCAAAAAAACCACAGGAGACCTTACATTTAAACAAAGACATTAAAATTTGCAAGTAGCAAAGTTTTATCCCATCTCCAAACTCTTTTCATGGAACATCAGTTAAAAACAAAACTTCTACCATTCCTATAGTTGAGTGAAGTCGCTGATGAAAACTCAATCTGGGCCATCATGCAAAAAATACTGTTACTTGTTAATTGTTACTTGAAATTGTTTCAAATGATGCGAAAAACAAATATCTCGATTATCTGTTTTAAACATCATTCTGTGCTGGCGTGAAGAGCTCAGCACACAGAAACTTAATTGGCAATTGTACAAAACAGATTAAATTAATTATGAGAACATCTTCAGTAATTTGACAAAAGATGCACATTTAGAAAAAAAATGCTACGAAGTGAGAAAACACAACACAACCAAAAACTGAAACGCTGCAAGTAGCACGACAGGAACTGTTTCCAGGGGACACTGAAAAGTGATGAACCTGGCTGGGACACATTCATTCAGCATTTCTGTATTTTTGAAGATTATTTTTGTGGGAATTTTTATTTAACCTTTATTGGATAGTGACAGGTGAAGAGGTCAACAGGAAACTGGAAGAGAGACGGCGTACAGCATGCCCTGTAACCACTGAGCTTACCAAGGCATCACATAGTTAAAAATCTGTGACATACGATGTGATTGACATATCTTGTGTCACAGTGAGACCATTTTTGATTTCTAATATCAGTAAAGTTGAATTTAACAAATCTGGATATTTTTTAAAAAACCTGCTGAAATTACACTATATCAAAAAGTCATTGAATTGAGAGTTGATAATCATTTGATGAAGAAATACTAATACTTATGTAGCACCCTGAAATTGATATTTGCTATCAGAATAAAAAGTAAACGTGAGATAAATGAGGCTGCATCCGCTGCTTGTGCAAAGTGGGAAGGACATGCATTTACTCCACAAGGTCTCTCACATCCTCTCACATGTTCAAAAAGTGTGGGACCATCGCAGACATGTGACAGAGTTAACTGATGGAGGCAGGTGATTTATATGAAATGATTAGCCATGGCGTGTCTCCCTGTCTTCCCATTAAATTACACCTATGGAAAGGTGTAATGACAAAGAGAGAGGGAGACAGAGCAGAGAGGCTAAAGACAAACAGAGGGGAGGAGAGTTAATATATGGAGGTATGGAGGAAGAAATTGAGAAAAAGAGGCAGGCAGATAGAAAGAGAAAGGGGGGATATTGGGTGCGTGCAGGTGGGGTGGGTGGTGGTCAGTGGTGGAGGAGAGAGATGGTAGTCAGACCACATCTGGGGAAATGTGACTCCACTGACCCGATGACAGGGACATCAATCAACAAGTGGTGTGTGTGGGTGTGTGTGTCGGGGGGTATTGGGGATTATTCAACCAGGGCTGGACACAAGTCTGTAAACACTCCACAGACGAGGACAAACTCAGAAGTAACTTAATGACAGTTATAAAAACTCCTGCGTTGGTTTGTCAGGTGAATTCCAATCAGCAGCATTAGGGAGTGATTATGATAGTGACAGTCAGCGCTTTGATATGTGAGTTTGTAAAGTGACATGAAAGAACAAAGACTCATTGAAAGAGGACAAATTTGTTCCTAAACTGCTGGGGAATACAAAAGTTGTTTTAATATGTCATAGGGGACAGTCTTTTAAAGCACGACAACAGTCACCCAACGCAGACGAACAGAGACGAACAGGAAAGAGATGAGGCTCAGTTTCAGGAAGACAGAATATGAGCAAGAAATCCGACACCACACTTCACTATGACAGTCTAACAAATGAGCTGACCTCTCTGACACAGTCTCAACAAACACATCCATGACATGTTTTCTGGGAGCGAGTTTCTTACAGGGCTGTTGCGCTGAGTTTCATAATATTGGAAGGTGTAGGAGCTCACTTTCTCCAGCCCCCGTACCACTAATTGGCATCCATCTATCCGTCTATCTGCGAATTGTTGTGTTTCACAACAGAAATACAGGAAGCTGTTTCTGGAGACGGACTCAATTTTCAGATCACCCCAAAAATGTCTTGAAACAGTTTGTGGCTGACGGTGCGTAGGTCCCTTCGGAGAAAGTGTAATGAAATCGGCGAGTATGAGTCATTCATTAGCAATACATGCTATGTGCTAATACTTTGTCATATAGGCTAGTGAGTGATAGCAGGTGGATTGCATGACCGAAAAACTAAGTAACTGAGAATATTTTTATCAGCTCAAATCAGCAATATAGTAAGGGAAAGATTAGAAAAAGGTTGGTCAACATTGAAGAGGAAAATTTACACTTATTTTACTTGACTGAAGCTGAGGACCAGTGGCACCTTTTCATTAGAGCCATTAGCCTTGGAAAAGGCCGTGTCTTTCAAACGCTACATCCTCATTGCAATGTCACATCACCAGGTGTTATTTTCCTCCAGAGCCACAGAAGACTTTATACAGCTGCTTTCCAGCGCTGAGCAGTATTAATAAAGTGACCTTTATGCAGGGAGGGGAATCACTGGAGTTCCCCTTTAACATTTTAAAAAATTTAACATTAACACCAGCAAGGAGAGACTGAGCAGGAGAGGAGGCAAGGAGACGGACGGAGAGGGAAGGGCAGGAGAGGACGAGAGACGGAGAGACCACCAAAATAAACTCTGTGCTTGTGATGAATGCTCTGCTCAGAAATAGAAACCTCATCCCTCGCTCATCCTCTTTCACCCTATTATCTCTCCTCCTCACCACTCCGTCCTTCCTTTCTTCCACATCTCACATGTCTCCGTCCATATATCTCCCTGTATCCGTCTGCATCGCTCCCTATCTCTTTCCGTCTCTCCCTCTCTCTCAGATAGCGTGCCATCTGTGTGATCAATGGAGTTCATTCTTTTCAGGAAATTCTCCCATGATGGATTTTTCTTTGCTGCACCGTGTCTGAGCGGTATGTTTTTTAAAGGGGGGGGGGGGGGTCATAATTTGCTTCTGTGGATAAAAGCTTTGAATGGAGCGAAAGCAAACTGATGTTTTGATGCTTTTCATCAAACGCTTGTCAATTTCTTGGACATTTTGTCGCACTTTAACAGCTCGCAGAAGTAGAAAAACAGTTGTAGAAATATTTTTACTTGCGTGCTCAGAAACGGCTCGGCTCGATAGTCAACCTGAAGAATTTACGGGGACTAGTTCTTTGTTTGAGTCAAGAACAACAACAACAAAAAAGCCTTAGTAAGAAAAACAGGAGGACTGGCAATGAGGACCCAACAGATGGAGGGGGAGCAGAGGGTGGAGGGGAAAGTAGTTTTCTTGACACTTGTCATACATTACAGAAAATTGGGAGTAACAGAACATCAACAATAACATTCTGGGGCAATTTAGCACCTCCTGCTTTGGCGATGTATGGCAACTGTGGACCATGCCAACGCCGCACCTGCTGAAAATGGAACCGACAGCATGCACAGAAAACTTAAACAGAGCTATGGATTTTGTGTGTGTGTGTGTGTGATCGTTGGTTTCTGTGTGTGCCTGTGGAGCATTTGACTGTTGCAGACAGTGTTGTTGCAACAAGCCTGGTCTTTCATTCAGTTTGTCCTACTCACCCAAACACACCCACATACACAAACTTGCAGACAGATGCCAGGCTGATATGAAAGACAACCCTGATTGTGTGTGTGTGTGTGTGTGTGTGTGTGTGTGTGTGTGTGTGTGTGCCCATCTCTAATTAAATATAAAAATCTGAGGCAATATTTAACCAACACAATATCAAGCAGCACTGATACCATTATCACATCTTAGTATCTCTCCTTCTCACTGGAAACCCATCTTGCTTTGCTTCTCGCTGTCTTTCTTCCTTTCTCTTTCTTCCTGTCCTACACGCTTCACTGTGTTTTGATTATTGGCTGTGAGTGTGTGTGTGTGCTCGTGTGTGTGTTCTTGGAAATAGAGCAGGGTGGGCACTTTTTGGGGGAAGAAGGATCACAGATGGGCCTTGTCAAATCTCTGTACATCTGGCTTTATTCCTGTCCAATTTTCCACACACACATAAAGACACACATAAGCACACACACAAACTTGGTCCCAGTCATGACCACTTATAGAAAACTATGCACCTATACACTTTTGCACATGTAGAAACACATACATTTACTTAACCATGCCTGCACATACAGGTACCCAGAGCACTCAAAATCCACTCACACAGGCACTTTGAAACATTTGTAAACACACACACACACTCACTCACACAGACGCACTGTGCAGCAGGACACAGCGGGTATGGACTCCTGTTGTGGCTGATGGTTGCCAAAGTAATGATGCCAGAGAATCTGGACCATGCCAGGTTTAATGGTAGCCAATGGTTTACCAGTGTTTGGATGCCAGGTTTCAAAGGGCCAATCCTGACTTGTAGTATAGCGCCACCTATTGAGCTGAAATTGGCCTGCCCTCACACGTCTGAAAATTTTATTTATGATAACATGTTGCCAGAGAGGAATGACTCATACATGCAGAGGGAGTCGATTGTCAGATTACTAGCATCGCAGGAGCCCAAGGGTCAACAGCAATAGTTCATAAGAGATAAAAACAAAACATTCAACTGATCTCATTAAAAACCAAGATAGTGCATAAAGATAATAAATATACATTTTTTTTCTATTAGTTTCTGATATTTAATACGATGTTAATGATTCCATCCAAGGGTCAACCTTTGCCTGCATGAGAGAGCTCTGCATGTGTGTGTGTGTTTTTCTCTAAATGGGTGTGTGTGTGTGTGTCAGCTGTTCAAGGTCCCTGTACGGGATTGGGACATATGCTTCATGAGACTCCTGCGGACACACACATACACGGACACACATGCAGGCATTTGCACCTCAAGGACACCCATGATAATGAGAGAAGAATAACAGGAAAGAAGCTTACTCAGGCGAATGCACTGAAGTGTTTGGACCACGTGAACCATGTGTCAGTCAACAGAGGATGAGTCTTAACTACATTTAAGAAATTGACTCAGGACTTTTTTTTTGCTCGTGACTCTTAACCTATCAATATCAATTATAGGCTCCAAAACAATAAGTGACCCCCATGCTTCAGGCACAAATGTGCATAAAGTCAACCTCTAATGTTAAATGAAATTTGTCGCTAAATCATGATCTTTATATCACCTTTATGAAGTGTTTTATTTGATTAAAGTGTGGACAGTAGAAAGCAGCTTTATTGTTTAGCCTCCTCTTAATATGAAAGAAATGTGTTTTTCCACCACAACAACACTTAGGATAAGATCAAATTTTAACAAAGCAAGTCTTATTTTTCATTTCTTCTTTGCATTTTTTCCAAAGCTTTAATGACACTGAACTGTGCCAAGTATTAGTGCAGGAGGACACATCCATCTATTCAGAAAGTTTGCTTGGATTCTTCAGGGACAAAGAACCAACTGGAGACAAGCTGGTGTCATTTGCAGTGACATGTATGCAGTCATCCTGTGTAGCATAAAAATGCCACTATCCCCATCCTCTCCCCTTGGTTTTTTTCCCTTTTTGTCTCACTCCTTTTAGTCTCTGCTCCTCTCTCTCAATCTTCCTTTGTATACTCTCTCTCTCCTTTTCCTTCTGCCTGTCCTCCTCACTCTAAACGTATCCTTACGTGCCCACGCACCATAACCAAACCAGCCTGCTTATTCATGTTGCACCGGGGTATCACTTTATTTCTCTGCTATTATTTTTTTGTGAAGTTGCCTCGGTATGACTTGCCCCAGACAGCGCTACACTGTCCCACCCTCATTATATTTTCACAGTCCGCTACCCTAGGACACGAGGATACACACACACACACATTTCCGCGCAAAATGTGTGCGTTTTGTTTGTCCATCTATTTTTATATAGAAAAATGCACCATTTTATACTTTTTCTCTGTGGCATTTTTACAACAGCAGCCATTTATGTCCTGTAAACGCTTTTCTACAATATGCTCATTTCTATTGTTGGTGGATATCATCCCTATTCCTATATGTCAAGTCCTCATGAATGCGTGCTTTGAAAACCTTTGATGTCTAGCCTGTTAAGCCCTATTGGTAACTCATAGATATGTCAAACTTCCTTTTGTAAATGGAAAGTACAGACCACTTCAAATATGTACATTATAATAGTGTTCAAGAATGCACAGATCTAGGTAATGGTCAACGTTTTAAAACCCTGTAGACATGGCTCCATAATCTTTCTCTGTAACATTAAATATTCTTTAAAAGATCAGCAACAACCAAAAAAGGAAAACAAATACCTTTATGTATTTAAATCTTAATACTCACAATGACTGTAACGACCAAACAACCCACCAACTATTATCGAGTCTGACTCAGATATTTCTAAACTAAGATTGGTGCACAGAAGGAGGTGAGGTAACGTTTCCCATCTGAGCCACGCCCACTTCAAAGCAGGCTGAAGAGCACAGAAAAAAAATAAATACAGAAACCAATACAGAAACCAAAACCTTTCTGACATTGGAAAAAAAAATTGCAATCAAGTAAGCTGATTAGGAAAAAGTGTTCAGGGTGCATACATTTTGACTTTTGGCAGCTTTTATTATAAATGAACCCGTGACCTTGCCTGTAAAAGAACCGAACTCTTCTTGAGCTAAACCACAGTATAATTAATTGTGGCTCATGTTAGCATTGAGCTAACATTTGCATTCACAGAGTTCACAATAAACGCTATGTTTGATAGTTGTTTCTTGCACAGTGTAGTGCTGACAAGCCAAACAGAGGATGAATAACAAACACTGGGTGATGGAGGATAATCAAAACTGCCTCCCGTCACAGCACCGTCATTGTAACTAACCCCTTGTCCTCTTTCGAAATGATATACTGCACCAAACCCTCAGTAATCCCAGGCTGCAAATTCCTTATTGTTGTGAAATGTCTGGTAAATACACCAGGAAATGAATAAAAACTTAATGTAAATATATGGAAATAAACTGCCCAAGAGCAATATGTCATTTTTGATATATGACAGTGTAATGCTTTTTGAATGAGGATAAAAAAAAAAATAGTGGCGCATTAATGTAGAGCCGTGTGCGACGCTGAGTCTATCGCTCTTGTATACACAACTGAGAGTTAATGTGTTTGTGTTTGTTTCTGCTCGAGACAAACTGTTAAGAAACACCATGTACTCTGGTGTGTGTTGTGTCAGCAGGTTGGCATGCATTTGTAAATTTATGCAAAAAGGAAAAAAAAACTGAAAAATATGTTCATATAATAAAAATGCATTTCGCAGGTCTATGAATTGTGGATTGACACACTATTTGTCGACTTGATGTAAATGATTAGCCGCTTCAGATTTTACTTACAAATGACAGTGTGAGCTATACAAGTTTAAGTTTGCATCTGTTCTAAAACTTAGGAAATTGATGTTTTTTATAATTCAAACACAGCTAATCTTTTCCTTCTCTTCTTTCTTCTACTGTCCCTCTCTTCACCTGTCCCTCCTCAGCGTCTGACAGCCAAGCAGGAGCAGCAGGAGTTGGACCAGGAGGAGGGCCCGACTACTCCCAGCCCCGTTTCTCCTCCTCCCTCCCCACCTACCTCCCCGTCCAATGCCAGCTGAGTGGTGCTGACTCTGCATTCTTTCTGCGGGAAGCCAATCAGGAGGTGATGCGAAATGGCAGCCTATCATCGCGGACCGAGCCCTTCTTCCTCCACCAGCTGGAGCCGGGCGTCGCCGCCCCTCAGTCCCTGCCGAGCGTCAACTGCAGCTACGGAAACCTGAGCATTGAGCAGCCAATCCCTGTGGAGCTGCTTCAGGGTCCGCCGCCGCATCTGCTGCTGACCCCCAACCAGGTGGCTCTGAACTGGAAGGTCAAAGGTCAAGTGGTGGTGCCCAAAGTGGGGTCAACGCGGCCCTGGATACAGGTAATGGAAATGTTCATCACTGGATTGAATTGAATTTTTACTCATAGATCTTCTGATGCACTTAAGGTTTTAGACTTCACATCAACCTCATACAAGAAGAATGATGAGATCCAAAGATAATCAGATAATATCACTTATCAATTTATTATTTGTTTGTCTGTTTGTTTATGGATTATTCATTATAATCATTACTGAGTATGTGAAGCTTCTTAGCCACTGTTAGGAGAGTTAAAACTAATTCATACTATTAACTATGAAACACTTCAGACTCAAATGATAATTAGGTCTGAGATAATTTTATAACTCCTTCATATTCCACACAGTAATTTGATTCTATGTTCACACAAATCTATTGATTAGTGCGGCTTTAAAGAATGTAGTCACTCATGCATATGCAGAAATCTGTCTATGCTGATAGAAAGGAGAAGAAAATGTTTTCATGAGTTGGAGCATTGTTTTCTCTATCTCCAACTATTTTTCTCATTTTGAAATGTGTTTAAACATGATTAATAATTTCTGCTGGCCATAACAGTGTAAGAAAGTGTCTTGATATGTGACTTTAGTCTTGTTGTTTCCTGATCTATGTTGAAAGAGTCTTGTGTTTGTTGTCTTCACTTCCTGCATTTGTGTCTCTCCCACCACTTTTCTGTATCACCTATGTTTCGTGTCTTTCCATGGGTTTTCTCTCTTTCAGCTGTTGGGTCGTTTTTCGCATCTTTGTCTGTCTGTCTGGTGTCATACAATTGAGTCATCCACTTTTGAACTGAGAAATCTGGCCAAAGAAAAATGTCTAGTTTTTCATTGTCTTAAAATTTTTATATACGTGCCTTGTTCAGTGACCGTCCATCCACTAATGTACCCATGATGACATTATAAACATTTGTCTTGTCTTCAGGTCCTGTTCTACCTGGTTGGGCGCCGTTGGGACGAGCCTGACCCACCTCCTCCAGCCCTCCTCCCATGTGTCAGAGCCTTGGCCATCCGGGACACCAGTGAAACAGCACCCTCGGCAGGCTGCCGCCTCATGGGGCCATCTGGCATCTGTGTTGTCCGTCTGGAGATTCCCCCAGCTTGGTTTACACCACCACAAGTGAGAAAAAGACCTTCTGAAGTGACTCTACCATCAGTGGATGTGTATTACTCAGTTATACCAGTGGAAGGAGCAGGTCAAGAGTGCCCCTCCATTGTTAACGAGCCATGGAGAGCCCAGAGCGCCAACCTCGGCCCACTCGGAGGCCTGGGGCTGGGCCTCGGGGGGCCGTGGAGCTCCCTGCTGGATGGGGGTCTTCAGGACATGCTGAAAGCTGGTTCTGTGGTCATGACTGTAGGCCCAGTTTCTGCTAAAGGAGAAAAACTGAGACTGGATGAAAACGTGGAGGTCCTGGTGCCGCCCAGCCCAGTTCGACTCGGAAAGACGGTGGCGTTTGGCGTCTACATGAAGACGGATTCAAACACAGAACAGTTCACATTGAGGTGGGAACACAAATGCCTTCGTTGAAGTTCTCTTTGTTGCATGTCACTCGCATTTCTTCAGTTTCTCTCTGGTTCATTTTTCATCTCTACTTATTCCTTTCCCGCTTCCTCCACTCCCTCTCTCTCATCTCTCAACACCGCTGCCTCCCGAGGTTGATGGCTGTCACCTTTGTGTACTCAGCCTCTTTCAGGAGCCAGCAATGCAAATAACAACCTCATGAATATTCATGACCGAACCAAGGAGAGAAAGAAAACAGAGAAAATGAGAAGCAGGAGAGGGAAAGGGTGACTGAGAGGGACTGAAGGTTGGAGAGACATAAAATTAGAGTAGATCCTGGTTTCTCAGACTGAAGGCTGGTACCCAAAATGGCTCTCAGGTGTGCTTTAAGAGGTCACCTACATGGTTTCCCGCATAAGCAGCAATATATTTTCATGCACTTGTACTCCAGGAAACAAATTTCTTTTTGGTTCGCTGGGTAGAAAATAAGTTTACAACCCCTGATCTAGACTAAGCATAGATATCTGCATCCCATCTCAGCCTCATCATTTCACTGACTTTAGGGATTTCAGGCTGACAAATGACAGATGTGCAAATTTATCATTCCTTCCAAAG
Organism: Centropyge bicolor; assembly: GCA_037975185.1. Lineage (NCBI taxonomy): Eukaryota > Metazoa > Chordata > Actinopteri > Pomacanthidae > Centropyge > Centropyge bicolor. Next base: position 8,499,245 of record JBBMOC010000020.1, on the reverse strand, counting down.
AATATCCCAGCACACAACACCATGACCTGATATACCATTATTAATATATATATAATATACTCCTAAGAGATTAAAACTATTTAGAACATTTTAGAGAGCAACTCTGAGAAACTTTGGAGATATGTTTCAGTCACTCATATTCCCTCCTGGAAAACCTGGAACACACTGAAGATGGTAACTGGCACATGTCCCTTATCAAATGAGCTTTAAATCAAAATGTTGACTCAAAAGAGGTTTGCGATTGCTCAGCAGCTAGAACATGAGGTAACATTAACTTCTTTTTGTATTGCTGGTGAGGATTGATTGACAGGTGTAGTAATTAACTAGTATAGTCAGGGAATGTTTGACTTTTCCAACTGCTGTTACAACCAGCAGGCCTGACACAGCAGGCCTGACCAATCATATATCCAATAGTAAATTGCTGTATATAATCAAGGGATATTTTTAATAATATAAAATCTCAAGATTGATGTTGAGCCACAGGCCATAAATGATTTGATTTAGCTGGTCTCTGTTTTTATACTATATTCAGTTTTCAAATAGCCACACAGGTGTATTCACTTATTCTGCCTAATTAAGGTGGTAATGTGAAGGTGAGCAGAGCTGGGACTTCATATAATTTAATTCTAATTTTAATTCCTTTATTAGTCCCGCAGTGGGGAAATTTCCATACAGGCTGCCACTCATGAGGCGCCACCACGCTCGGCATTGAGAGCGCCGAATCCTAACCACTGAACCACCTCCACCAGGGTATACCACCACCAGATATACTAATCTGATGTAATTTTGTCCAACCCCAACATTTGCAACAAAGCTAAAAGGAGACACAGTCAAGCTCTGTCTATACCTGCCCAAATACTCTTGACGTGCGTTGGGACCAGATTTCTCAAGGAGATTAACTACCTTAAAAAAATAGGACACAGTGGCATCGGTAAGGTTGTAGCATAAATATAGGCATGGCCAGCAGGCTAATAAGAGCGGTAAATTATACAGCTTTTTATCAAAGACATTACTGTCAGTAACATCTGTGACTGTCCTTGCACTCACTGCTGCCTGAATGAGAGGTCAGAACCATCATCTCTCGTAAACTGGCTGGACATTAGAAAGCTTTGTGATCTTGTGTTTGTGTTTCACAAAATCGTGGATTTGCAGGGCTTTTAAAACCGTGGCGCACTTTTACTGTTTAACAGTAAAACACACTTTCATTGCAGGACATTGCATCTGCAATAGCGTATATGAAATGAGCAAACCTTTATGTCTCAGCAATACAGTCACATTCATGTAACTGATGAGTGATTTGATTCTGTGTTGCACTGCAGACAGAATATCAGACAGAAGAATCAAAGGCAGCACACAAGCAACACTTGTAGGGAAGATGACCATTGGCAATGGGGTTGTGAATACATTTACAAAACTAACAAGCAATAACTTGAAGTACTCCTCAATCTGTGGGAAAGCATCTTTATTGGTCCAATTTAAACTCTTAACAGGATATTCTAAGCTCTGCTATATGTTTCCCACATAATGCTGGGAAAAAAAGCAACAGGATCACACTTGTGTATTTCTTTGTGCACAGTCACTCCGGAGGTCATCTTAGGACACTGGAGGAAAAGAACAAGACACGACTGCACTGCATCTTGTCTCACTACCTGCTGACAAAATTCACACACAGGGTCACACAGACAGAGGGAAATAAATACTCCACTGACATCCTGCTCACGCTGTATCTCTCTGCCGAGCATACACACACACACACACACACACACACACACACACACACACACACACACACACACTCTTCCACCATGCATGTACGCTCTACACACT
>JBBMOC010000020.1:8472418-8492418 GCA_037975185.1 Centropyge bicolor | reverse complement strand
ACAATATTATCATCAAAGCTAATGATTCCCTACTTTGTATGCTTTATGCAGCCTTTCTGGCCCTTCAGCTCATTGTATTTGTTTGTTGTGCCATTAAAACCATCAAAATTCCACTTTATATAAAACCACTTACAGGTGCTCTAAGAATACAAGCTGCCTCCCTGAAGTTCTCAAGTTGATAAGAAAGTTTAATCATCAAGTTCAAGTTTGAGCAACCTTTGCTTCAAATTTGTTTTGAGACTTACTACCCTCCAGTTGTCAAAAAACACTTACTGCAGCTTTAAGGTACTGTCAAGGAGTTGCTTGATCAAGGGTACTGTGCCATGAGGTGGAAGAGTAAGGAACACAATGCTTCCCTGGTCGAAAATAAACCCTGCTCTCTTCATTTCTTCATACACCTGGAATGGCAAATGAGTTGTTTGGCACTGAAAGTCAAGGCTCTGGAGCTCTGGAGATGTGGTAATGTTGTTTAAGTGGAGCTTCACCTGTGGCATCTGCGAGAAGAGGTTTTAACAATGCATGTGTTTTTGTCAGTATTTGCACGGCTCAGCTCGGCTTGACTTGCTTTTTTAAAAAATTCCCATTGTCAAAAGTTGCAGAAAGTAACTGATACCTGGTAGGTTTTTTTTTGTTGTTGTTGTTTTTTTTTACATCACGTTGGCCAAGGTTCCAAGCAAGCAAAGCTGACACTTTTTTAAAAATCCAATTTTGTATTCATTTGACCAGGTTTTAAAAATAACGAACTGACGAAGTGCAGATTTTCCTCCGTTCAATGGAAGGATGACAAAAGTGAAGGATATCGTCTATTGTTCCCATATGTTTGTGTCACATTAAAGCTGATGTCAAAGCAGTTTCCCCTGCTGTTGCCATGATGATCAGCCAAGTCTCCTATCTATATTGAGGTACCAGCTGCGGCGGAAAATGAAATCAAGAAAAGTACCTGGCACCAAAAGCGCATCGTGTCGTGTCGAGTCGAGTCGAGTCAAGCTGTACTATACAGTGGAAACACGGCATGAGAGGCTTCAGCAGATGAGTACTCCTTTGGCCCCTACACCTGAAGAAGGGTGCTCAAATCCACATTGTTAGTGTGGGTCAATCAAGGTGATACAGGGTAAGAGCATTCAGATGAATTCACCCTTATCTCCTTTGTCATCTGCGCTCCTGGATGACGAACAGTGAAAGCACTTCACAGCGTCAGGCCATATGGAGCTGAAGAGGATCATCCTGGATGTAAACACACATTTGAAGTGGGTAGTTGATTGGTCAAGCTTATAGAGGATGTGGGCCTATAAAACCAACAGAGACAATGCATCTGACGTTGAGCTATCCAAATTAACTTGACTTCATAATTTAATGCTTCACACCTCTGCCTGCCTGCGCTATACCAGACTATCTATACCTGCACAGTATGAAATGTTGGATTTATTTTCATTCTTCTTATCAATGTTTTCCTGACTTTTACTGGTCTCTTGTGCATCCTAAAATTCTCCATTCTTATATTAAAGAAAAGCTGATTTGATGATTTTCTCTGCAGGCAATTTGCAGCACTCTCTATATTCCAGGGATTAATTAAAAAAAAAACTGTGGGGTGAAACTGAAGAAAGTTCATGAGATCATTGTTACAAACTATGGAATCTGATATAATATGAAGGATTGGAGTCACACATACAAATACGTATGCACAGCTTCACACATGGAAACAGACATCTTTGCATCTTCATGTGGAGAGTTAACCCAGCAGACTCACACATAGACTACATATTAAAGCAATTAGTCACATGTTTGAAATCCTTGTAGATTTATAGATCCATTAATCTGAATGTTACAGCACGTCTCCAGTATTAGCTGACACATGCACGTTATGGGGTGGATGTGTAAAATTTTCATTATTCAGTGGCCTAACACCTAATACCAGGAGGCGGTCTGTGAAATTCCTGCTGAGTCTGGGAGGTCAGACTGGAACCGACAGTCAGTGGCACAGCGGTTTAATGAATACTACTTGTCTAGAAAGTGCTGACGAAGCATTTATGACCGCAACAGCAGGTGGCAGCCTGACGTGATGACGTGATGCTGCTGTAAAATAAAAATGAAGATTACATGTGAAACAAAATGCAGTTGCCACACATCAGGTTCATGTGTGACAGGGCTGCACGGTCTGTGTGGTTTGTTAAAGTTTGTGTGTGTACTAGCGCTACAATGGTTTCATTATAAATAATTTTTTAGTGTGTAAACCACATGGTGCTTGCATTGGAAAGAGGCAGCGGAAAGGAACAGGGGATTCAACTAGCATGCATGACAGAAAGGCAACTGGTGAAGCTGTAACCCAACTGCTGGGACGAAATCAGATTGTTGCTGTGATGAGGTAGTAATTCTGAATGGATGAAAATAAAGAGAAAGGAATGAAGGAGGATTGTAAAATTGTAGTTAAAATGTTCATTATTCAGGAAGTTGGGTATGTAGGGTTGCACTGGGGAGATAAAATAAAGTCAGACTTAATTAAAATATATGCAGGATTGGGATTTATTCATCAAATTTATTTTCATTGCATTTGTATAAATCTACATATAAGCACTGAAATATATGCAGACACAGTTAACAAGAGAAGACAGTTAAAAACAACAAACGTGCACACGCCTAAAAGCAGAAGAATGAAACTGTGGCGTGCGTTGACTTTAACAATACGCCAGCCTGACATTTTTACTGCACCCCCAGGGCCGGTAGTCAGGCGAAATCCAGGCCTAACGTGGTGCGTGACTTAGATCTAGAAAAAGGACAAGATGACACATCGGTTTTAATTGATCATAATTTTTATATATTACACATGAGCAACATTTTTTTATTGTAGATTAAGAACACCTTGTTTTCCACAATGCTGTGGATTAGCTCTGAGATGGTCCTAGCCTGTGAGACCAGTAGGTTTAAATAGGATGATTGTATTGAGAAGTCAGTGAACTAGACAGTCAGTTACTAAGTCAACAGTCACCCTGTTTATTCCCCTAATCCAGTCTGTGCTATCATTCTTTCTCCACCATTCTTCCTCTCCTTACTCTACTACCTACCCTTCAATTTCCCTGTCAAAACTCCCTCTCTTCCCTTTTTTTTTTTTCCCTCTCTCACCCTCTCTTTCCATCTCAAATCCGTCATGAATATTCATAAGGGTGTTATTTGCATTGCTGGCTCCTGAAAGAGGCTGAGTACACAAAGGTGACAGCCATCAACCTCGGGATAGTGCCGGTGTTTGTGTGTTTTGGGGGCTCTGCATGTGTGTGTGTGTGTGAGGGCGAGGAAAAATAGACAGGGGTAGACGCAGAGGAGGAGAGGAAAACGAGGAGAGGGCAAGAGGAGTGGAGTCGGAGGGAAGGAACTGGGGTATTGTGGGTATTCTGGCGACATCGCTTACAAAGTGATTGGCGTTATCGCGGAAATTATAATTAATATGTCTCTGAGTGAGGGTGAGTGTTTGAACAAAATTTGAAACATTTTCGCTTTTTGAACTTGGTTATTGAAATGACAGTGATCCACAGCCGTGTACGTGCACATGTGTTAGTTTGGTAGATCTCCCCCATCTCTCCCTGTTTTTCGACTCCTCTTCTGTCTCTTTTCTTCTTTTCCATGCTCCTCTATCGCTCTTTGAGTCCGGGTTTCATACCCCTAGTTTGGGGGCGCTTGATATGCAAATGCCCAGACGGTTATTGTGTTGTGTTCATTGTTCGTTGCAGCCCTTGTTGCAGGATAGAGGAGCCCCATTTAGAAACGGGGCTCCTGCATTCCTCTGCGCCGGGGATGCACCAGTTGCACATTTAAACCGAGTGGTATATGTGTGTGTTTCTCTGTGTTTGAGCATTTACCTCTAAGTTACCCCAGGAGTTACAGCATAAAAAGGAGTTTGGGGATAAGTTTGTTTTCTATTTTAACAAGCTGGGGGAGAACAGCTGATATTTTTACTAACAGAGAAAAATCCCTTCCTGCAGCTTTTCACCATGGGACTCGAAAAACAGTTTTATTTTCTTGGCCTGGGACCCAAGCTCATGAAAACATATTGTCTGTTTTTATTATTCCGGGACCCACTTGAAATAAGCTACAGATGTTCCTATTGTAGAAGTCCCAATTTTTTACTGCACGACGGCTGAACTGTAGCTGCACTTTGGCTCCGCTTCCAAAAGGGGATTTTGTGGAGACATTGTGGACACTGTTTTTTTTTTTTCATGGAATACATTCATTTTGTTCTTAATTATAGATGTTAAAATCCAAATCCAAATGAAATGAAAATTGCATTTTTTGTCTGCTACATCGTGCATCTGCTCTGGAAACCACGTGTCCTGTGTTCTCCTCAGGCCAAATGTCTGAAACCAAAAGAGAGAAATTTCTATTTCATATTTTTTGATTTTATGATGGCACTGCCCATATTTCCATTAATAGATTGATATAGATGGAAAACGTCTTTTCATACAGCCAGCTGAATGAGCCATAAGACAAAGACTCACTGAGGGAAAGTGCACTACTAGCGTCGGTTTACAGGCCGGGTAGCAGTTCCAGCAAAGTCCATTGAGTTGCTGATGTTGTCCTTACTCTTCAATGCTTCAATGCCTATGACCTGTTAGCTAAGTGCAAGTTTGATTAGTTACTTACTGATTACTCTATCTGTTCCACGACCTTGCCGGTGCTCAGCCTGCCATCATGCTGTTTATCAAACACACCCGTTCAAGTTGCAGACATGAAAAGGAGCATATCTGATATTTACCAATGATAACAGAAAAGGTCTTAGCACATTTTGTTTAACATTAGTCTACGTTTAACTGCAAAAAAAGGATTTGCAGGACAGGACAGGTCTCTTCTGCCCTGATCGTCAGTTTGAAAACACAATGTCAGCATTGGTGTATTTCAGAAAAGGAATGCACTGTTGAAAGAATGAAAATAAAATACATGAAAAATCAATCATCTTTCAAACAAAAGTTAGCCACTTTAACTGAACTTAACTCCTGTTTTTGTCTACGCTGGAGATGAATAAAAGCTGTCTGAAGCTTCAGGCCACAGCAGATAAAACATTTTAAGAGAATCATCAAAAGAAACCAGGAACGCTGCTTCTGTTTTCTTAAAGCACAGTCATCTACCACTAAACACATTTTTTAAATTAATTTGCTAATTTGTTTTATTGGACTCAATATGCTGTTTACTAGGGTTTATAGGCTTTAATAGGCTTACTGTAGCCTATAGTGCACAACTGTATTATAAAACCTGACTCTGTGCCTGGCAGGCCCTTTCGGTAATCCATCCATGACAAGGCTCTCCTCTTTTACCTTTAACTCTCTAGATGCGGAATGCCTTAGACCAGATCTGTGGCTCCGTTTTGATTACACAATTGGATTCTTTAGGCTGAATCTCATCTATGTCGTCCCGCATTGTTGCAGAATGTTACCATTCTCTCTGCTATAAGTAGACTGCTTATCTGCTCGACACATATTTCTCTTTCTATCCCAGTTGCTTACAGTGATGCACTCTCTGCTTTAGTTTATCCAAACTTCCAATACACAATATCCCATCCCCTTTTAGTACATCTTTCTATTCACTCTGCACTGCGGGGAGCCCCATGCAACAGCCCCGAGGCTAGGAACAATACTGTTTCCTGTCTGAGTGTGTCTGTATATATATTTATATATATGAGTGTGTGGGTGTGTCTTTGCTGGCTTTGATAACGGGTGAACAGTTCTATGCAGTTCATGTGTTTAAAACTCATGAGCTCAATTTCCTGGTTGTTGGTGAGTCATCTATTAGATTACAAAGGAGGGCATACTGTGATCGTGATTGACTTTGTATTTATATGTCTTTCTATCTTCAGACACATGTAAAACACACGTGTACACAAACATACATGCAGGTATGTGGACATGTTGTACAGCTATGATCTTCTGTTATTGTGGTTGAAGGAGAAATTATTATAAGGGTTGATATAATCCATCACACTGATCAGCTTCAAATTAGTTCCTTTTCTTTCATATATTAAAAAACATAAAGGCTAAGTGTGTGCGTGTGCTGCAGTGGCTACACCCGCATCAATATACATTGCTAATATAGTGTTTGGTAAATGTTCTATCTTTTAAAGGCTTGTTTCTCAAAACTCCAAAACACGTACTTGGAAAATTAAAAAAAGCATGTTTCCACCATTTTCTCCCCACAAAATAACCCCACTTGTGCTCGGTCAAGTGTGACTGTCTCCCTCTTCAGACGCAATTCAGCTATTGAATGGCTGTCGCATTTACCCGCCGAGCCAGTGAACACCATCAAAAGTGTACAGAACTTTTTTTTCACACATTATGGCTGCTCACCTACCATGACAGTAATAGGCTGCGTCTTGTTGCAGAAAGTTTCGTTATTCGACTCGGTCGTATTTGTGGCATATGTTTCTCACATGTCTGCGGCTGGAATATCAGGCAGAAGAGCCGAGAACTAAAGCAATGGATGAGTGCTTGAAGTCCAACTAATCTGTACTCAAGATTTCCCATCAAACCTGTCCAACGATGTGTATGACTCTGGCTCTGAGCTGTGCAATCTCCGAAGATGCCCACCCGAAAAATAAGACCGTTATTCTTCATTCCAGACACGTTACATCCCGGTAGATTAGATACAGTTTGGTGGACCTTCAAACACGATTCATAAATCCTTCATGGAGTTCTTCGAGGACGCCCCTGTGGTCACACAACAGCAGGAAACGTTGGTTCTTTTCTTTCTGTGGACTGGATGCATGACCTTTTTAAGGTCAAAAGGATGTTCTGTCACAGGACGCCGTTGCTCTGAACCTTGTAATCTACTGGTTGCTTGTAATGTTGTGATCTTGGAAATTCAATTCACCTAAATGCATGAAACTTTAATGATTAAGTTACTTATTAAGGAGGGAATTGGAGAAACCCTGAAGTCCTTTTAGAGTTCACAGCGTTTAAGCGATTGTTGATGCTTCAGCCTGGGAAACACCATGACTGTGTCTTACTGGATATCTGCCTGCAAAGTATTGAGCACAGTTTGAGTTTGTCCTCGATGTTACACGTGTTTGGAGGAATGTGATGCCTTTCATCTAATTTGGTGACTGAGAATGCCATGAGTTGTGTTTCTCATAAACATGATCATTTGAGGTCTAGTAACCTGTTGTCTTTTCAAATCAAAATCAGCTTCTGGTTAATTCAAATACAGCAAAAAAGCTTTCATTTCTCTCTCCTGTTGTCAAACTGATCAACTCCCTTCGCGCTACCAATCTACTTCACTTTATTAGCGCTCCGCGTCAGTGTATTTAATGTTGATGATTTTAATGTCTGGTCCTGTTCGTATCTCTATTTATTATTATCAAGTTTATTGCGAGGCGGTTTGGCCCTGAGGGGCAGTTAATTGTTGAACTCCAGCTACAATCTCATTTAGAACAGATGCTTCCCATTGCCGGGGTATGTTATGAATACATGGCTGGCTCCATGATTGACCACCGTGCTTCATGTTTGCTCGTTTATCAGTGCTAATTTGCCCGGCTAATCTCCCCATTAAGATCAGCGAGAACATTAGCCTAGCAAATTAGCACTGATGAATGGGCTATTATTCATAGCAGAATCTCCACTTCTACTCGCCTGTTTTGTCTCTGCCTCTTCTTCCCTCCCTGTGTGTTTTCATCTTTACCTTTTCATCTTCCCTCATCAATCTTTACCTTCTTGTACCTACTGTGCTGTTTCCTGGCTCGATCGTGAGACATTAAGGAATGGCTGAGATCCTTTTCTCTTACAATATTTTGTATAGCCTTGAGAAAATTCTTCCCAAAGTGGTTGAGATGCAGAATGAATTTATGAAGAGTTCTACAACAGTTGGGTCCACGAGTGTTGCTTACATACATTGTATCTGGCTGTTGAACACCTTTGTTGGTTGAGCAGCTTGCTGGAAAAACAAAGACATCACCGATGCCTCTGGTCTATTTTCTACCGTCTTTTCTTCATCTCTGTAAACCCCCTTCTATTCTAATCTTAGCAGGACTTAACAAAAAGTGTTCCAGCTTACACACGTTCAAACACACACACACTCTCTCTCTCTTTTCTCACACACTATGAGTCTTTCAAAATAGCGTGCAGTATGTGGTTTGATCCCTTTCTTTCTCTTTGGTTCTGAAGGTAGTCTCAATACTGATTTATATTCCAATCCCTATAGAGGAAAGCCAGCCACACACACACACACACACACACACTCACACACTGTATCTCAGTGTGTCTGTATACATCTGTCTCTCAAGAACATGCAAATGGAACACAGCCATGTGTATATAAAGTACATGCACAAACAAAAGGGTGTACACGTGAATGTGTAAATGGTGGCATTCCTACAAGAACATGCACAGAGCTCCTGGGCCTGCGAAGCTTTTGTCTGCTTGTGTCTTTATCCTTCAGAGAAAGAGAGAAAAAAAATGGACCAAAAAAGGAGGGATGGTGAAGACTGGTAGGAACAGGTAAGACAGGAACAGAAAAGAGAAATCAGAAAGTAAAAGCAGCATCTGTCACCTCTCTTTCTACGTCTGACTGTTCCCGTCTCCCTTTGTCCTATTATCACTGTCTCCCCCTCATTTCTCAAAAGTCTGTCTATTGTCTCTCTCGCTCTCTCTCTCTTGCCCCCTCCGTTTCTCCTAATTAGTATTTATTATGTGCACTGTACAGTCAGCTAATTAATTAAAGCAGTCATCTTGTGATTAGTTGCCCAACATCCTCGTGGAAGGACTCATCTTTATCTGCCCATGGAACACGATCTACGACGATACCTTACACATGCACGCACACACACACACACACACACACAAATAGATCTTGTATAGTGTACCTATACAACAGCAGAGGACACTTTTTCCTTACGTTGCTTAAGTTGTTTTAAAGTTTCAAGAGGCAGCAATTGGATACATTTAAAAGGTCAATTCATCCAAATGACAAACCCTCCAAATTTCCATTTACCTGCATAGGTGTTTCAACATGCATATAGTTTTGGTTTCATTACATTTACAATGATGTTTGTGGATTATTTTACTCTAAAATAAAAGGTGCTTACGAGATGATGATGCTACTCAATGGACCTTGATTTAAGATTCTCTTGTCAAGTGCTATGTCCAAGGTCAAGAATAATTTTTGAACCTCAACTTTAAAACCAACATGAAGTCGTTGAAGTGATAAAAAATAAATAAATAAATAAATTTTTGCATCTTCAAATACAGAGAGCTAGCAAACGCCATCTGCTGATGAGGTCATGTGATTTGTTTTGTTAAGGTTCATAGTCTTTAATCCCCCTCATTCCCAGGTCATCAAATACTGACGCATAAAGTGCCCTTCAGCGTCTCTATGAGACCTGGACTAACGCCACTTCTGGTCGTTTGAAGTTTGCCTTCAGAAAGCCTTTTTGCCTCAAGCAGTGGTCTCCTGGGTGAAAGTCCTGTGTTTTACCCAACCACCCACCTCAACTTCCTCCCTCTGCAAACTTGCTCTTTTATAGGACTGTACGTCGCCTGACTCACTCTGAGCATCTAATATTGCTGCAGATGAGTTTATATGGAAGTCAGTTGAAAGCCCGGTGCATCTCATAGAAACGCTGAAGGGTACCTTGTGGGGGTGTGACAAAATGTCGCTATTTGATGACCTGGGAATGAGAACTTTGTGAAAACTTTACTTTAAAATGTGACTTTTATTATTCATCCATGTAACAATCTCTCCACATTGATTCAGTTGTTTTCCTTGCAGTGGTTATAAGTTAGGTTGCACCATGTGAAAAGTGGCATAATCCTGTATATAAAGTGCTACTGGCTTTGCAATGAATAATATCTAAGGATGACCTATCTGCATTTTACAGAACATAACGAATAGATTCAAGATAAATGCACGAGAAAGGTCTTTGACAATACTGTGCAGTATTGGAAGCAGCAGTACATAATTGATCTAGTTTTACTTTGTCTACTATTTATTATAGTACACAGCACACAAACTGCATGTATTTCAGAACAAGGAATATTATGGAGAGCCACAAAAGATCCAAATTAAGAAGGAAAACAGTAGGTAGTAAAAAGAAGACTGCTTGAGGCCAATGAATTTGCTGCTTGGCTGATGCAAAGTCACTATGCTTGATCTGTGCCAGCGTGAAGTAAAAGCCTGATATAATGCAAGTTAATTGCTTTAGGTCAGAGAGAAAACAGCAAACAGAGTGCTGAAGTAGTGTCTCTGAAATCTCCATGTAGAAGAGAAAGCAGGACCCCTTACCAGTTTCAGCCCTCATGATCATGTCTGACCTGAGTGTGGTGGTCTCAGTGATGGTGTTTCAGAACGGCCACCCTACCATAGGTCTTCCCTCTTGCTTCCAACCTGACGGGAAGCAAGGAGCCAAAATTATCATCCTGGGTAGTACCAAAGCTCCTCCATGAAAAAGCTCATTACCATCTTCGTTGGGTGTAGATGTTTGCTGCTGACAATCGCTGTGCAGATGACATCTATTACTGCCCGCAGCACTTCTCCTGCAGGGCCCTCAGACAGCACATCAACCATACAACATAACATCATAGTTTAGCTTCTTCTCTATCTATGTTAAGTATAATCTGTATCTATATCATGTAAAATGGTTGAAGATAATGGTCAGGTTTAACCTAAAGCAATGCTATGTAAATGATCAGTTGCGACCATGACCACAAGTTGTAATTACAGGATACTGATAAATGTTCAGTTAATAGAGTTATGGAGCAGTATCTAGCTATTAGCCTCCATAAGCTATTGGTCATACCAGACCAGGCAGTAGCAGTAAAAATCCATAACTGTACTGAAATGTGCATGACTGCATTTTATTGCTCATATATTCACCTTTATATGTGTAAGAGTTAGATTGTGTCATTTGTCACTGCATTGCCACATGGACACACATGCACAGATACACGTGCACCTCACAGATATGTATACGTGCAGAAGCTCAATATGATACACAAACATACAAAAATCTACAGCACATATTAATTTCAGCATTCAGAATATGTCCCACACATGTGTATAAACTCAAAAATAGATTTCTGCAAAAAAAATCGATTCAAATTTAAAGACAGACAAATAAAGGCTTTTGCCATTGGTGTAAAACTAAGAACACAAATAACTGCAGCGTGCAACTGCATGTGTGTGCATTATTAGGCCAAGATTAAGATATAAAGGAAGAGAGAGAGAGAGAAACACAGGAGTGAGGGACGGAGAGACAGTAATGAGTACTCCAGTGGAGAGTGATAAGAGAGACAGAGGAAGAGTCAGTCAGCATAATGAGTCCTCCAGCATGGAGGTGGCATGGAGGGGGGGAGCGGAGAGAAAGAAGGGGTGGAGGAATGAACAGAACTGTAGCAGTGGAGAATAGAGAAAGTAACAGAGGCGAATTGGATCACAGAGAATGGTCCATCTAATGAGTTTTCCAGGGGACGACTAGTAAGGTAGGAGACATGGAGGGGGGTACAAAATGATACAAACTTCAATCCTTTAAAGGACGATGTAGGGGAAAACAATGAAAATGAGAATCCAGAGATGATGTGAGATCATGTCGGACTTGTGAAAGTTCTGAACAGCATGTTTTAAAGTTAAATAAATCCTAAAGTCACTTATTTTTAAAATCAACTTTGATGGTAAAAACTTATTGTACTACAGTTATCAGATATCACTTTTCTGAATTCTGAGCCTTTTTGGGGGGGGGGGGGGGGTCTGTTTTGTTCGTGTTAGGTTGCAATCACAGTGGGCATCACAGCTGAAAATAACTACCAAGCTCATTCATCTGTTTATACCAAAGCAAATGACTGTCAACATAAAATGCTTCACATGGACACCATGGCAAAACACTAATTGTGTTATTCTATAATCACCTGCTATGTGAATCCTTTATTTTAAAAAATCTTGAATAATGTCTGACTTCGACCATCCTGTCCTCTTTTGTACTCACATTGCAGATGAAGCAACCTCTGGGGTTGTTTTTTGAGTGTAAACTGGACCGACTTCCAGGACACCTGTCACTACTGCATATGTGTGACTGATGTGTGATTGACAGCAAACATACATACACATACACTCACGTCCACACACAGCCACACACTCTTCTTCACATGCAATGTCAGTGTTACAGATAGATGAGGCTAAGCTGCCAGATCCCAGTGGCGCTTTAAGAATTAAACCACAGGGTACGATGCCATAACCTGCTGAGTGTGTGTGCGTGTGTGTGTGAGTGTGAGTGAGTGTGTGTGTGGTCGTTCCCAGAAGCTGTCATAGTATGATCAGTAGTGGGTGGCATGGGAGGGGACCCGTCGCCAAAATATCCACAGATACTGATGGGCTCCAATGGAGAGGATAGGAAGAGAGGGAACAATACACTGTATGCATATGCATGCACGCACACACATTTTGAATATGTAGACATGCCAAATTACCCAGCCTCCTCTCCTCCTCCACTCGTAGAAGAAATCTGGGAGAAAGTTGTGGAGGGAATTGAGAAGGCGACTCAGATATGGAGGAACCGTAACGCAGATGGACGGAAAAGCAACAGATACGAGGGGACACACACAAACACACACACACATCCTACATATGCACGCATGCAGCCAACCCTGACAGATAGACAGCGATCCAATCATCAGCTTCCTAGCCAACCTGTCAGTCACTTTGTCAGCCACCCAGTCATCCAAACAATCAATCTACCCATCCATCTCCCCAGTCAACCAGACAGTTATCTAACAAACCATCCATTCAACCAGTTACACAGGCAGCCGGAGATGACTGGCAGCCATATTTGGTGGACATCCCCACAGCCATAATCGGGCAGAGAATTACAGATATTTTTGCGACGGAGACACGGAGGAGATGAGAGTGAGTGAGAGACACCTATAGAGTTCAGCGTGGAGTTACATAAGCACTTCCGACAGACGGCCTAATGGGAGAGAGGAGATGGAGGCGGGCGCTGCAGAGGAAGCAAGAGGAGAGGGAGTTTGATAGAAACAAGGGGGAAGGAAGTGTGAGGAGGATGAGAAGAAAGAGTAGGCGGGGGTTGAGGAAAGTGTGGAGGGACGGGATGAGTAAGACCGCACAGCTAAGCTTTTAAATGTTTTTTTTCTTTCATATACTGTCAACATGAAAATATGCCCAATATGTATTTAGGATATACGTAAAACCTGGGTCAACAGCGAACTCCACGCCCTCGCAACTTTGTGAGAAGGAGAATCAACTATTGCATTAGAATTTAAAGTTATGGAAACAATACTTTTCTGGCCTTTTTGAGTTGATTTGATGCCCCTAACTTGTCCTCCTCTCAACTCTGACAAAAATACAGGCTACTTTTAGAACTTATTTTGAACCATAACTGATGAGTTGACAATTTTGGGAGTAGCATGTACCAAAGTATTAACATCTTTTAGGTTGATATGGTAAACATAATAGCAAACAATCACCCATTTACACATCAGATAGGGAGCATCATTTTTATATTTCTGACTGTCTGGTGAATGCTCAACATTAACTCTTCTTTTACCAGCATTTTGGTCTCCACCAACTCCTGAGGCAAACGTTTTGACTTATCAGCTCCTAAATGCTCCACAAAGGCTGTAACTTTGTCTGTCTGAAAAATGAGCCTACTGATGACAGTGGTGAGTAAACCCAAACTATAAAGCACCTGGTGGAACCAAAACAATGTGCTGAAAGATGCTAAAACACAAGTAGAGCTGAGAAATAATCTGTGCTCTCTTCACTACAAGGGACCTCTTTCTCTTTCAAGGAGTAATGTTTTACAGTTTTATTAGAGAAATGTTGAGAGTGAGTTGAACACTGGCTTTTTTGAAATACTTTGAAACTGTAGAGTCACCTCTTAATTGAACTGATTCTGACTTTGGCTGAACTTTTTTTTCTCAAAACAAGAACTGTGGATTTGTCTCTCTTAAATTGAAGTCGGGTGAGTTTACAGTCATATGGACTCAGTCTGAGGTTCTTGAGCATGTACACTTAAATATTATAAAGTCTGAATTGAAAATAGGCGGCTAGTGAGCATAGACGTCCACACTTGATTTTGAAACAGTCGTATTTTACAGTCATTGTTCATGTGTCAACATCCAGTGATGAAGTATTCAGTGTTACCAAAAATTGTCCACTGTCTCAAAAATTGCAGATAGACATTCATTAGAAAACACAACATTCAGCCAGCATAATAAGTATATCTTGTGTTTCTCTAGTAAATGCTGCAAACATTGGCAAATAGAGAAGATTATTTAACAATGGCTCCAACCCACACGAAACAGAGGGGGCCAAGCTGAGTGCTTCCATATAATCTACAGTATTTTCTGAATGTGAGAAAGATCAAGTTCCAAGGGAGCTGCTCCACAGATGACCCCGAGCTCTGACCTACCTGGAACCAGGGGGAGGAGGCCCCACATTAGCCTCCTTTTACTCTCCCTGCTTTCCCTTTCTCCTTCACTTTCTGCTGCTCTTCCTTCCAGCTTTTCTCACTTCCCGTCCCTTTTCTTCTCACCAGAACTCTCTACTGTCGACAGGGGACAGGGGAGGAGAGGAGGAGGATAAGACCAGGCTCTATCCATCATGGCAAAATGAAGGGGTGGGGAGGGGGAGTTTGTGCTGCTGATTGAAGACCACTGACTGAAGCGGGAAACAGACAGGAGATTGGGTGTGGCAGTTTGACATGCAGTTTGTGAACAATCAGTTAAGACTCTCTGGTGACTTTCAAAGGTTCGGCTGTGGCTTTTTTTGGAAGGGATTTTTATATTTCTGGTGAGTCGTGCCAACACCTGCACATATTTTATAGTTTCTACACAGCACATTTATTTCCTGAACTTCAGCTTTAACCAAGAGTTTAAGCAACTCTGTGTAACTCACCACACACGCCATTTTTGAGTGTGTGTGAATGAGAAGCAAATTATTAAATAACTATATACTGTCAATGCAATACAGTTTTACATCACCTCAGATTTTTGTGACATTATCTTCATTGTATGAATCTTTTATAGTATTGCTTTTGAATGTGAACATTTTTTGAGCAAAGATGCTACTGATAGTAAAGGCGAGTGTTCCGTTATGTTCTGCTATATTTGACATAATGTAGCTGGTGAAGGATTTGGCATTGGCTTTTCTGTTGACATGGTAAACCAATATTCTATCTTTAGTCAGTTTAGTCTCATCTCAAAAGTCACTCATAAGATGTAAACATCCTGTCCCTGAAAATCTGAAAGTCAAACTTGTCACAAAAAGTCCTATCACTTATAATTGGGGCTTTTAAAAATGTATAATTTATAGTACATGTGATGTGTCTTGGTCTAAAAGTTTGTCTTACTCCCACCACTTGCAGACACAGGATCAAACGCTGACAAAGTCTCTTTGCCTTAACTACATGTTCAACTTTATTCGCTCAAAAAAAAGTTGCTGACTACTTGCTTCAGCAGAGCACTTTTTCACACTTATTTACTTCCAAACCTCCCCACCTGGGAGCTGCTCAGTACAACATTAGTCCTCTGCTGTTTTGCAGCTGGCAGACCTGGCGCCTCAGCGTCGCCGTTAAGGAGAGGAGACCCGTTTCACTTAGTTTCACTCACTTTCCTCTGCCCAGCTTTTCCTGCTCAGGAGTCATCAAGAGCGTACGACCCCCCCCCTCGGCCAGCAGCTCGGTTCTCTCACCATTAGGCGTCCGCCGCCTCTATTTGTCATTTTGATGTTAACTCCATATTGCGGTGTACTGTAGATGAGTCAGCCGTGGCAAATAAATTCAGGGAGCCCATTGAATGAGCTCCTAAAAGTCTACACTGGATGTTTTTGTTGAATGAGTTCCAAAGAGCTGACTCTCGGAGCGGAAACAAGCTCTCCGTCGGTGGCGCGTTGAATTAGTAGACTTAGTCAGGCCAGGAGGGAGGAGAGGAGGGAGGCGGAGCTGTTATCACGCCGCAGCACCTGGACCAGAGACAGACAGGACGGGACAGAGACGTCTGTCACACGAGCACAGAGGCAGACACACACACACACACACACACACACACACACTAAGCGAAACCCAAGCGCTGGAGTACACAAAGACACTGTGTGAACTGTATTTGTTTATCCATTTCTCTTCAGCTCTTAAAGGTCATTGTGGCCATCCTGTCATTTCCTTTTCTCTCTTAATTCATCTCTCTGTCTCTCCCTGTCTTCTTCGCTCTTCCCTATAATTTCTTACTTTTTCTGTCACGCAACTTGTTACTCTTCTTAATTTGCTGCCTCGTCTGTTTTCTCTGACTCTCGACATTTTCCTCATCTGTGTCTATAGAATCCATTTAGCATGTCTTACGTCAGTTATGAGGGTTTTTTTTTTTAAGGTTTCTCACACATTAATACCTCAGCTGAGTATTGTTCTTGTTAGTGTTTCTCAAATTCTCGGCCCTGTTTCTCACCAGCCGCAGAAAGGAAGCTGCTGTTAGACATGGACGCACAATGGTTTAAATCCTGTAGTGAAGTTGCTTGGAGGAAGATAATTTAAATTTAAGAAGCGAGATGGCGTCTGAGCAGAACTGAGGTGGAATGCCAACTAAAGAAAACTAAAGGCCAATCTACATAGAAAGTGTTTTTAGAAGTGTTGATGAAGTCTACACCCCAGGACCTCCTGCGTCCTAATGTCCACACATGGCTGTTCAAATCACACCCGTTTCCTTTTCTGACCTTCTGCACTGACTGATCAATCCAAACTAATACACAACACTATTCATGCACACAGTTGCTCGAAGGTCTTTTTCATTCCCCCATGTCGTTTCTCATCTCGTTATCATTCCTCATGGCGATCTTTTACTGTGTTTACCTCACAATTCACGCCATTCTCCTCTCTCTCTCTTTTTAGCTCTATTCTCTTTTTCTCTCTTTGAAATGCCTGGATCGCACACGCATCCAAACACGCACATGCATGCAAGAAAGAGTCTGTAGTGTGAAATAAGCCATTATGAACAGCACAATCGCCGCCTCACGCCCGGCAGTGTTGTGCATGCGTGTGTGTGAGTGTGAGTGTGAGTCTACATCTTACAAGTGTTATTGAAGCAGAGAAGAATGAACAGGATTGAGGCTTTTTAAAATGCACCTCCGCTGAGGTTTTTAATTGCAATGACAATAATGGATCCCCGAGGTGCTGCATCTCTCGCCCAGCAGGTGACTGTTTTAACCCTTCAGCTCTGCTTAAGATTAGCAGCGCGACGGTAGAATGCTGAAATCTGCATCCCCGGGCTCCTCTCATGTTTTCTTCACTCACTAGTTTGTGTGAAGGTTGAAATTTGCATCCTCTAACTTTGCTTGGGCGGCATGTGGCTTAATCATGGAGTAATAGCAGTAATCTAAACATTGATATTTATTGCATACTTGTTGAACTATTATCTACCAAAATAATTTTCCATAGCTGTTATTTATTTATTTATTTTCAATACAATGATTAAACATTTGATTGCAATCATGGACTGTTTGCAAAAACTTCCTTGTTGAGCAAGGACATTCTGACTTTCAAGATCTGAGATTAAAACACCAAATGACTCGCAACACATTCTCCATGTTACAGTATCCATGCTGCTTATTCTTTATCTGGCTTTGACAGATACAATGCATGCTACTGGACAACATGTTGAATGAATTGAAAGTGCTTTTAAACGCAGCAACAACGGGAGCATTCAAAACACTCCCTGCTTGCACCTTCAGTAAATCATAAAGGTAAAGTGCCTTGGAAGTCTCTGCAAGTTAATTTCTAAATCAATCTGAAATGCAAATGATGCTTCGGAAAATGTCGAGCTTGTTATCGACTGCCGTGTGTGTTTTTCAGTGCACATGCTGTATATGGTGAGCGTTGTGTCTGCAATGTGTGTCTCTCCCTCTCTGCAGTCGATTCTTGTCAATTTCAGTTTTTAGGTTTTCACAACATTTCAGTTTCCCAAACAAACTCAACACAGTCTGTGTGCATGTGTGTAGATGTGTAAAAGCGTCCTGACAGCTCACGAACCAACTGAGCAACCAGTGCAACTTCACATACAGCATACCCTGAGCTCCTCCATCCACTTCACCTGTTTATGTTGATCTGTGTGTGAGTGTGTCTGACAGCACGCTTCTCTGTGGACAACAGGCTGATCCAACATGTGTTGTTGTTTCATTCTCTCCCACAAACAGTAAGTGCAATTGAGTCAGAATATAGTCAGACCGTGTGTGTGTGTGTGTGTGTGTGTGTGTGTGTGTGTGTGTGTGCGTGCGTGTGTGCATTCACCTCTTTGCTTGTGTTGTATCTACTCTCAGATGTACAGGGTAAAAGTGTCTGCTAAATGAAATTGTAGAATTGTGTGTGTGTGTGTGTGTGCATGCATGTGTGTGATCTGTAGACTTTAACTTCAATGGGACGCTTTAGTTGATAAATAGCAATCAAATTACTCACACACACAAACCCTCCCACGATGACTAGCCTTTCCGTGCCATCCCCTCACTTAGAAGGGATGAGGTGCTTTTGGACCTCTTCCATTCATAATAAATGAGAGGCTGAAGTCTTGGACTTGGATTTTTATCTTGTCATCCAAATGAGCTGCATGGAGCTTTATTGCTCTGTTGAGTAAGCAGTTCTCAGCCGCATGTGGCCTATATTGTCCTAATATTCTCCCTGGTGTTAGCGCTGTTTCCAACAGTATCAGCCTCTTGTTTATTATCAGTGTTTGTGTCTCCTCAGTTCCTCTTGGTAACAGCGGCATGACCCTAAATGGTAGTTTAAGGGATGGGTGACAGATTGTTGTGTGAACAAGTCGTCATTATAAAGGAAAAAGGCTTTTTCATTGAGAGTTACATATAAAGCATTACATTAAAATTCCTGGTCATATCAGAATCCATTATTAACAGCATGAGTTTAAGCTGAGCACAGCTGCTATTTTGTGTTAACACCAGCATGGTGGAGAGGTCTCACAGTTTATAGCCCTCTGCTCACACTTTCTTCATGAGCTTCCTGTTCATTTGCTGGATCAGATATAAGGGGGTGTTGGGGTTGTATGTGTCCAGGAGCATCAGGAGAAAAGGAATCACGTGTGGATCTGAGGATGTGAAGCAAAATGTATCAACTGATCGGACTCATTTTCACATTTTTAACTTCCTCCAGGTTTCATTTTGGTTTCTTGGGTTTCACCTGTTTTCACTTTTAACCCTTCAACACTGAACCTACAGTTTTCACTTACTGTCAGAGCAGCTGGGGTCCGACTGGTCTCTGGATGTTGTTGCCGACCTGGCGGGGCCACAACTGCACTCTGCGATTTAGTCCAGCCAAATACGCCCACACTGCTTTTCACACCATCTCATCTTTGTAGGTTCAGACTGGGCACACATGTAGGACAAAACGACCAACTTGTGACAGAAGGTGAATCTAGTCGTACTTTCAGAATATAATGGGAAAAAAACAATGATGAGTAAGATTAACAATTGCATGACAATTAATTGATTCATGTAATTTACCATATATGTAGTGTATAATACTCGATTACTGTAAGGTGTCAAGAAAGTGCACATTATTCTTACAAGCAACTATAACTGGAACAAGCAGTAGCTGCCTCCTTATGTTAAAAAATAGAAATCCAAACCGTCCCAGTACTGGAAAGCAAAACAAACAAAAAAACATATTAATGATGCAAAAATAAAGTGCCATGTGAATTGAGAGGAATTTCCTTTCATCCCGGTCAGATTTGATCTAATAGTAAAAATCCTCCTTTAGCATCACCAGTCTCTGCCTGCGGAAAGTCATCGGTGGTTGCCACGCTGCTAATCTGGGACCTCAGCCCAGGGGACTAGCTCGAAGCTACTACAGCAGCCAACAACCCACCACTATTGTCTGTGCCTTTGTTTACAGAGAAATATGTCGTTCTAATCCCGTGTGTGGTGGGAAGCAGAGTGGGCGGTTTGATTCCCTGTGTGAGGGTTGTTTCATTTGAGAGCGATCCAGTATCCAAGCATCGAGCTGCACAGATTACATTATCAGTGTCCTGCTTT
>JBBMOC010000020.1:8426805-8472018 GCA_037975185.1 Centropyge bicolor | reverse complement strand
GGGGCACTCAACAAAGGAAATCGATGCATGAGTGGAAAGCAACAGAAATCTCCAGCCTACCTCAACACCGTTCACTGGTTATTGACTTTTTCTAACATGATCATGAATGAAGGTTTAGAGCTTCTAATGCTGACACACACACATGCCAAATTTTTGACAATGTCCAGTTGTAGAAAGAAAATTATACCAGCTTTTTTTTCTTATTGTTGAGTCAAAATAATACACAGCACTACTATCAGTTTCACTAGTAGATCCCCCTATTCTTCCACAAATCATAAATCCCAACTGTCCTGTGTAATACTGGAGACTGTATTTCTAGTGTGGTTACAGCTGTAGTCATGGTCAGTGGTCAGCTTACTGCTCCACAGCTGTGCTTGACAGCTGCCTCAGGACAATCGTCTGGAGTTAAGCTTCATTGACTTCTGCACCTTTCACAGTACAGTACATATCCTCTTAATAGTCATACTCCACATCATCATCATCATATCCACGCTGACTCCTTTTGCATAATGTTGTGTCCTGGACCGTGGAGCTCACACGGTGCTTAAAGTGTGTTACACTGTAATGACTTTTCGCTCTCTTCATAGCTGCTGTAAATCCCAAAAAAACTGGTTTTGCAGCTGATATGATACATTGTGTCACCCTTTTAATGGTGACCACGTGATTCCATTGGCAGGTCTCTGACAAAAACAAAAACATAAAGTATCAGTCAGGAAATGAGTGTGAAGACTCAACAGCTGGCTAAATGATTGTCATTTTTACTGACGATCATCCCGATCAAACTCCTGCAGATAATGGTCTTCTAAGATCGTCTTTAGTAATATACGGGACAGATGTAGGACGGATGCATGAGTCGGGGCTTCTATAATGGCTACCCCTGCAGGGCTGGTGGTGCCGAGGCCTGTTCCGAGCAGCAGTGCAAAACAAAGACCACGTCTGGAGCAGAAGGCAACCGATGGCAGATCTTTCACTCGTGCATAATTAACACACAAGTGAGGCTGACATATGCGCACGCAGGCATGTATGAACGCCCATACGATGAGTGAGGGGCATGCAGTGTAAGGGCGGTCACATGTTTACTGTACACCGAGTGGAGCACGTACACAAACACAAGCAGGCACTCGCACACACATCAGTGTTCTCCAACAGCTTTCATCATTATTACACAATAGTCATTTTGCAGTAAACTTATATAACTGAGGAGCCAGCTGCTCGGGGAGAGAGAGGGTGTCTGTGGAGAGAGACAGCAGTGTGTGTGTGTGTGTGTGTGGTTATGTTGGTGGGTGGTCAGGGGGTGCTCTCTCACTCCCTCTTCGACAAAATAATTTTATTTTTGAGATTTTTTTTTTTCTTTGAGCTTCAAGACCAAACCAAAAATGCAAAGCGATAGAACAATTTACAAGTTAAATCTTGAAGGTTTGTGTCGGTGTCACATCCAGCATGTCCAGCGTACCTGCTCAGTCAGGTCGGACCGTCAGAGGATGGATGGACATCAGGCCTTCACATATTGGTTGTGGCTGTTGGACTGCAGTCTGCAATGAACAGCTGAGATACTGACATTTTATTATTTTCACACAACATTAATCTTTATGAAGGCCCAAAACTTTATAACATTCCATTAGGTGAAACATTAGGCAACTGTTTGGCATGCTAGCCTCATCACGGTGATTTGCGGAAAGGAGCAACAACAGCGTAATATCGGTGTTGTTGATCCAGCCTAGAGTTATCAGCGTAGTCAGAAAATCCATCCTCAGTGACAAAGGCAACAAAATTTCCAGAAGACTGGCAAAACACAAATGAATGCATATTTCCATTCGACACTGTTGCATGAATATTATGGGTTGGATGCATCATGATAACCAGTTAACTCTGCAGCTGGGTGGGATTACAGCTTTGCAGGAGAAGAGGCTGCAAGGAGACGACTGAACTGAGAGGCGGTCGAGCTTCAAATGAATAAAACATGGTGGAAATAGGGAATTTATGTTTGTTTTATGTATTAAATTGAGGGACATTCCATTTTCCATATCGGTTCACACAGATCTGGTGTGCATCTGTATAGTATTATGCACTTAAAAATGTCACATATTAGAGATTTCTGATCCCTTACAAAACTAACCATATGGGTATTTAAGGGGTTTGGTTTGGATTAGGGGCAAAACCCTTCTTTAGTGTTAGTGAAAGATTGCTGCCATCACTAAAAGAAACAGACAAGAGTTAAAATTCCTATGGCCACTACTCTTTTTAAACTTGTCTGTAATCAGGCATTTGAACACATGCAAAAGCAGTTGTTTTTGTGAGGACAACGTCTCGACAAAGGTGACAGGATGAGGAATGAGGAAGGCTGTTCATCAATTATGGTTAGTCTTGGCGCTGCAGACAGAGGCTGCTCAGGAGGGGTGATATGTTTGTGTTATAAGAGGAAATGAGAGGGACAGAAAATAATACACTGGACAAAGAAATGCGAGAATGAAAGATGGTTTTAAAGAAGGATAAAAAAAAGTCATTGTCGGAGCAGGCGGAGGGACGAGAAAATGAAAGACGGGATGAAAAGACAACAAAGGAATTGAGACTGCAGGAGAGAGCTAGTGAGTAAAAGGTCCTAAAAAAGGAAAGAGCGAGAGAGGGAGAGAAATTCAAAGTAAAAAGCAGAGGAAAAAAATTCAGGGTAGCACCATCCGACAGATGTTCTCACAGGGAGACATATTTGACCTGTGACCAACATAACCAGGCTGTTTCTCATCTTTCTATCAAACCTTTAACAACTGTTTATTATGAATTTACAAACCTACAGCTTCCCATCTGTCTCACCGTGTCTTAAAAATACAGTCGCACCTGTTCATTCCAACATGTCCACACCCTTGCCTTCCAATCTGTCCATCACTCCAACCTCAGAAACATACGTACAGTACATTCAAGGTTTGAGTAGAGCATCAAGTTGTGAATCCTAAATCAGGATAATTGCAAGAAATTCTAAGAAATACGAACATTTAAACACAAAAAAGTGTAGCATTAATGTACAGTTTTCTTTAAAAATAGTCTCATATAATTATATAAATTAATTTATAAATACCACAGTAAATGCCTTTTATGCTTTTAAAACTTAATTTACTTTTCATCCCACACTGTTGATGTAACACTAATCTAATAAGCCAAGAATAGTGCTCGGTGACAGGTGGAGAGCTTCTTGTCACGGCAACTTTTCAACTTGTTAAGACCTTGTAACTAAAAATCTCTTTCTCAACTTTTCAATTTGTTGACAGCTTGTCACTTGTAAAAAAAATTTTTTTATAAAGTAGTAACCCTGCCTCTTCTCGGTGTTTCCATCACAACAACAGATTGTTTTGCCTCTGCCTCTCAAAAAGCAGGAAAAGCAGAAAACAAGATTTTAATGATCTGACAGTTGACTCATTTAAATGCCACTCATGTCCAATGGTGGCAGCTTCCCCAGAATGTGTTGAGGAAAAAAATGCAGGTGCTGTGTTGCATCTGTCTGCACTGCTATTTTACTTATTGTGCTGTTTCTTTAAGTCATGAATTATCAACGAGCGTGGCAATTTAAATTACAGCCAATCCCTCCAAAATTTTTAATAATGAATATATTTTTGACGTTAAATTCTATATTTCTCACTGTCATTCAATTAGCTGGAGATGTAGCCTCGTCTGAGCAGCCTTTACCGATCATCTAAACATACAGATATTTACTACACACTGCAGCTATAATGACAACATTGCTTTGGCTTCCACTCCAGTAGGAATCATCTGGAAAAGTTTTCTCTCTCAGTCATTGGCAGGTACAAGACTCCGAGATAATTAACTGATTAGTTTTCTTACTTTAATTGTGTTGCACTGTCCGGATTTGGCCACAGCTTTACTTCCATCTCTGATTCCAAAAAAGATGGGACACTGTGTAAAACAGGGCAATCTATTTAATGTTTGACCTCTACTTCATTGATTTTTATAAATATCATCTTGTTCTGAATTTGATGCCAGCAGCATGTTTCAAACAAGTTGGGACAGGAGCAACAAAAGACTGTGAAAGTTGTGGACTGATCCAAAAACACCTGTTTGGATCATTCCACAGGTAAACAGGTTGATTGGTAACAGGTGTAGGATCATGATTGGGTATGAAAAGTTCATCCTGGAAAGACTCAATCACAAGCAAGGATGGAAAGAGGTTCACCACTTTGTCAAACACATGATTGTATAAAGGAGATTACTACGCAGGCTCAGGAACACTTTGTAAAACCATCTGAGCACAATTTGTTTGCAAATGATTACATCCTGTTTTTATTTATATTTTTCACAGCATCCCAACTTTTGGAATTGTTGGACACTTTCATGAACATTAAGCCAGACGTGTTTGGTGTCTCTTACTCTCTTTCCAACGTGACTTCCCCTAAAACATCTGTTCCAGCAGCAACTTCAGACAAACAATATGTCTCATTTTACTTTTGTGTGTCTCACACACATCTGCTGCTGTACATACAGCAACTTTTCTGACACGTAGCATATGGCTTTGGGTCTGCTCTTTTGTTTTGAGAAGAATGCCTTTTGGGTTTTGCATTTACATTTTTCATTTACATTTTAGGCATTTAACAGCCACTTTCATCCACAGCAGTGTGGCAACGAGTGCAACTCTAAAATAAGCTTAAATTCATTGAACATTACATGAAACCAATAGCACTAAGCACAAAGCTCAGAGCTATGGATCACTGAAGACCCAGAATAATAGATACAAAAAGAGAGCTCACAAGATGGAAAAAGGAAGTTTAACATGTATTGATGAAAAGTACAGGAATTCTGGTTTTATGTGTGTACTTTCAAGTGCGTTGCTGTTCACACCAGAGGTTTTATATTTTGAAGCTGATTGCTGCAGAGAAGTGAGATTAAACTCTTGAAAGACATCCTCCAAGATGAATGCAGTTAATGAGAGAGTACTTTAAGAGG
The DNA here is from genome assembly GCA_037975185.1 of Centropyge bicolor. Taxonomy (NCBI): domain Eukaryota; kingdom Metazoa; phylum Chordata; class Actinopteri; family Pomacanthidae; genus Centropyge; species Centropyge bicolor. Next base: position 8,467,071 of record JBBMOC010000020.1, on the reverse strand, counting down.
CCTTTCTTTCCTTTAAAAGAAAAAAACAGAAATAGAGAAAGGAAATTTGTAGTATGTGTTGTATTCTAATAAAATTTATCATTAGCACACTCTTGAGAGATTGGTAGAGGGTATTTTTAAACAGAGTCTTTCCCAATAACCTATTTAGAAACTGGAGAAACTTTGCCTGTGTCGTGACTGCGGTGTCAGACAGTCAGTCAGCTGTCAGTCAAGTGGCAGTTTCTTCCGACAGCAGATGGTGGAACAGGTGAAAAGTGAGTTGAAAGAGCAAACAAAAGACGAAACAACCACCCAGACTGACACGAGGAAAGTGAGGCTGAAGTGAAAGACATGTGGTCTTAACTTTGAAGAGATATGAGCACAAACATACCACTGATATGACAATGAGCCTACAATTTATCACGAATATACTTTTATTAGTTCACAGAAGTAAGCAGTGACAACAACGCCCGTCAAATTGATTTCGGTTGCCGACGTCTTATCACTGTTGACGGCAGCTAATTCACTGCTGAGTCCACTGGAGGTTCTGGGAGTCAGATTTAATCAGGAGATGCCCTTGTGTTTAAACCAGTGACAAACTTGATCTAACACAATCCACCTTTGCACATCCAAGGCAGGTCACTTAACTGATACCTGTTAGACTCTGATACAGGTAATGAAAATAACATTAATGTTGTAAGAAAGAGAAAGTTTAAACAGTAATATCGGGCCAATTAGCCTCCAGGCTCTAAACACACTTTTCAAGCTGTAAGAACTTCTGCTATAATGTAAGCTTCCCTTAAGTTTATATGTTTACCACGCAGCAGGCATTTAGCAGAAGTTACGTCAGTGTGGAGACAATATAGTACATTTTTAAAAAGCTGAAAAAAAGACCCTGAATACAAAGCACTGTAGACACCCACAACATGCATGGATCATTTATCTGTCCTTCAGTGGTTTTGCAGGTTTTTCTTGCACCTAAAAGAACTAAACCAGAACTTCAGCTAACACTTTCTGAAGGCTAAGAGTTGTTATCGTAACTCGCAAACTCTGTAGATCTGCAGCTCTGATATATAGATAATACTTGACTTAGCAGCGTGATACTAATGTATAGCAAGTGTGAGCGATGTTAAGGCTGGGAACACGAATCAGTTAAATCACCTTTTAAAACCTTTACTTTGTTGGTTCTACACTTTTTTTTTTTTGATCCGATATCTTTTTATTTACCATTTTCTTCTCACTGTAAAATGGTTTATAAGTTCTATTTTTGAGAACTGTTATTTAACCAAAGTTTGCATGTTACTAGTAAAATAAGGTGTGTTGAAGTAGATTTTCCTGGAATAAGAAAATGTATGAATCAACACCATAAGCCATAAGTCTGGTGTGAATCCAGAGTCATTTTCCAGATTGTGGTTTCTGTCTCTTCCTCTCTCCTGTTTTCCCTGTGTTCCTGTTGTCTGACTGTCCCTCTCTCTCCCTCTCTACTTCCTCCCCTCTCTCTCTGCTCAGTGTAAATCAGTCCTTCCACCATCAGATGGTCTTCGAGGAAAGCCCGAGTTACGGCTAAGACTGCAGTGATTTACTTACACACACACACACACACACACACATGTGACTCACAGGTCTGTGTGACCTTGTGCTACCGCTGACTGTGTAAGAGAGAGATAGTGTGTTGATGTGTAATGGCGATCATGATTAAGTGTGTGTGTGTGTGTGTGTGTGTGTGTGTGTGTGTGTGTGTGTGTAAGTACCCATAATAAATTATAAATGCGCTCTCCTTGTTTTCTTTGCATTGGAGTATTGAAGGCTTTAATCCAGGTGAGGATGTGGGGAGAGTGGTTAAACGACAAGGTTAGGTGTAAAGGGAATTAATTGGACTTGTGATTCTCCCTGTTAGCAGAACAATCTGTTTTCCTTTTCTCACACATTTTGCTTGTTTTCCTGGGTCACCAGGCTTGTTTGGAAAGGCTAAGCTATAAATATGCATTGCTTCATTCACATTCCCCATGTTCCTCCGTTCTATAGTTTTCTTGTTGGTAAAAACGTGGGTTAACCATGTAGTTGGTTAATCTTACAAGATGATCGACAGGTTTTTTTTATTTGAACAAGTGTCTTTATTTAGGTGTATGCAGTGTTTTTTTTTTTTACCATAATCCCCCCTGCAGCTAAAGATGGAGCAAAATCTGTTTTTTCAGAATATCTCTTGGAGAAAGAGCCAAAATGCATCTGCGTCAGTGAGGTAAAGGGACCCTCTGGGGCATTTAAAAAAAAAAGACTCCTCAAAAGAGAAAGAGACATCATCACAACGACAGAAGCACATTCTGCATTTAAACTTGCAATCGTGATTTAAAAGAGCAAAGGGAAACTTTATTCACAGCATCGCTTTTTTGGCGTTGTGCCCTATTGCTTTTTTCCTCCACTGACTCTTTATTTTTCCACTCGGAAAACTAGTGTTGAAGTGCCTATAAACAAGGCACTGCTCCAGAAAAAAAAGGAAAAGAAAATCAATTGTAATGCTCTGTGAGCTACTCAATGGCCAACAGGAGCAGCCTGTAGCAGGCAAAGTGTGTAATGTAGGAGTGTCACCCAGGGAACAAGGGAGAAATAGATGGGCGGTTAATGTTTCTGGTGTAAATAAAATTTCAAGTTTATGACACTGAAATTGATGAAATTCACTGAGATTCATTGATTTATGATGTAAATAATGTAAAGAAATTTCAAAAAAAAATTGGATAGTGACAGTGAAATATAATATAAATATAATCTGTTGAGGCTTATTAGACACAATATGTTCCACATCACTCATCCAGTGTTAAGACAGAGCAGCATCATTGACATGAAAAACAAAACAAAGCTTGATAAAAAACTGAGAGGTGAATAGGGCAAAGTGTGTGTGTGTGTGTGTGTGTGTGTGTGTGTGTGTGTATAGGGAGAAGTTTTGCTTGTCTTCCTGCGTTACAGAAATAAAATCCAGACAGAGAAAGAAAGACACACAGACACTTGTCAGGCTCTGTTGCTGTACGCGGATCTGACAGAAGCAGCTTAGGGACGCAGCCTTGTCCATCATCCTGATTGTTGACAGACATGCAGACGCACAGACACGCACACACACCAAAAGTCCTGACAGATGCACCATGGGACAACAGTGTCGCTGTGTGTTCCTACATATGTGACTGTGTGTGTGTGTGTGTGTGTGTGTGTGTTGGGGTTATGGCATGCAGAAATCAATGTACCTTTTCCCTCAAACGTCATCTTTGAATTTTCTGGTATAAGCTGACAGCCACTAAAAGCAGCAGATCCACTTGTGATTGAAAGCCCCATTCAGTTTTAAATTCACTGCTTTTGCTTTTAATCCAACCAACACTCACTTTTTCACCTCAGGATTTAGGATCCAGTGCAGTGCTTTATGATGAATTTACATTTGTGAGGAATTTTTGAATGTGTGCCAAACTCGTGATTTTAGGTAAGGAGAAAGTTTCTTTTCTTGTTAGGATGTAATTGGACTCAGTGAGAGCTTGTAAACTTTAAATTCTACACACTATTTTTGGAACAATACCTTACACAATCAATAGTTAATTTTGCATTGTCTTCTTAAAAAGACTCATCTGTGCAAACTCTCAACTACTGGAGAAAGATTGTGGTCATGGTTAAAGCAGCACTGACCATCAGGGGGAAGAACAGCATCTTAGACATGTTTGTATTTTGGCTCTTGTAAAGTTGTAATCGCCAATGCACCTCTTGCATATTGACATCCAGCAGACACAGGGCAACATTTACATTTACTTGGAATTGTGTTTCTGCAAATTCAATATTCGCTCTCCTTCTAGCACCTTTTTGTTCTCCACCGACTCCTGAGGGAAATATCCAGGTCTTTACCTGCTGAATGCTCCGCTGTGTTCACCAGCTGGTCGATAACTTTGTCTGCCTGCTGTTTGGTGCTGTGCAGGTAGCGTACAGTGGGAAAAACAGGCGGCTGCTGTGGCTGGAAACTGGGTTGATGAGAGCAGTGAGAGTTAACTCAAACGGTAAAGTTGCAGGCTGTGAAACAAAACAATGACCTGAAAGACAGTAAAATGCTCTGTGAAGCTGAGGTGAACCGCAGAGTTGTGCCTCGGCATCAGTTGGGTTTTAAATAAATGAGCTATATATAACATGTAAAATAAAATAATTTTCACTTGTATTGCCTTGAATTTGATCATTTTGTGTGACCGTTTGTGTAGCTACATTTACCATCATTCAGGGCGGGTAGACAAATGAAATGCCAACTAGTTTGCATTTAAAAATCAAAGAACAAGAGATGAAAGTAAAAGTGAAATTATTTTCCATTTCGACATGAGTCAAAACCTCTTCAAACAAATGATGACAGATTGATGTCATGTTTGTGGCTGTGGAATCTGCACCAGTAAAGACATTAAACATGGATGATCTGGTTGCAGAATTTACCCAGTTAAGACCCAGATGCTTCCCTCTTATGGCCTAAACAAATAGCAGCCTACAGCATTAAAAGTTAAGACGCTGGGAATGTCCTCCTCTCCTCATCTGCTGACTAACATTTGTGCTGCGCAAAGAGCAAATAATCACCCATAGCAGCCTGATGCCATTAGATAAACTGTACTTCAGTTAACCATTGTTGTCCGTCAAAGCATATTGAATACATTGGATACAACACATTAGAAGTAAGCAAGTGATTAGACGTGATTTTATCTGTTTGTACATCGAGGGCTTTTAACTGCCTGTTTCATTGTGAGCTGAACCCCCTCTATTGGGAGGCAGCTTGACTTTAGGTAGCTCTTCCTGGAAGTGAAACTACTGCATCATATTGTTATTGTATGTATGTATTATTACAATCTCCTGTGTGTACAATATGCACTCACTCAAGCCTATTTGTCAATGAGAACAAAGTAAAACGCTAATCAGGCCAATTGTTAAAGATTTTCGACAGTGTGTACATTTTGGCTGGATGCTTTAAATATGTGCCCAGCAGCCTGGTTTCTGTGATTGTAGGTGTTTTATCCAGAAACCATAGAATTCAAAACCTGTTATTGAATGCTGGAATCAGCACGTGTGGTCGGGCCTCAGAGCTTTGAAACGATGGTAAATTGGCCTATTTTGTGCCAAACCTGCCTTGTGATTTGCTGTGTTTTGATCACCCCCCTCATTACCTACTAGAAATTAGCATGTTATTCAATGCATTTCTATTTTCTGTGAAGTTTAAACAAATGCCTAATGATAATTAGACCTCCGCTCTCTCCGTTCATGCTGTTGAAATACGCGGCAAAGCAAATACGATGAAAGGCGATTCACCATACATGCAAACCTTTAATGTATTTTTTCAAAGCCCATCACTGAGTGTTTCTGTGACGTCATGTCATATTTCCATACTTTGGCTTTTGAGACGAGTGACAATCCTCTCGAGGTTCATCCCAATAACCAACTCCTTTCATGTTAAGCATAGTTATTTTAGATGACCCCTCACACTACAGGATGAAGTCACTTGTCAGGGAAAATACAGGGTGTATTAAGCATTAGATGAAACTACAAATGCTGCACATTGTGGTGAAGCTGCAAGACAGAAACAGTCACATCAACAGCAAACGCCCCGATGTTATTGTCTCATCCGCTGTGATTTGTACTTTCCTGAAACGGTTCAATTTAAATACCCTACAATTGCACAGAAAATAGGTGTTTTCTGCCGGTTTTGACGGTTAGATAATTGTTGCAGTGTTTGGCAGTCACTCTTCACATAATATGCCTGTTGTAATCATCGGCTGCCAGTTCCCAAAATGTTCACTGACAGGCCTCTACTTTGTGTAATCGTGGTGGCTTTGGACTAATGTGGGTTGCAGTTTTTACGCCTGTCACAGTTTGGGTTCTGGTTAGACTGTCTTGTTGGAAAGCAAAATGTGTTCTGCATGAATTTTAAAAATTGTGGTCAAGAAAGTGTATTATATTGCATTAACAAGAGCCAGGTTTGGGCGCTCACATTTCAGTGCTGGAAAAGTTTTATTTCTTTATTTATCTCCTGGTATGTTTTATTTATGATGTTTCTTTGCCACAGCCTTGTCATCTAAAAATCTCTGGGATGAATGTTTCTCAGTGACTTTTTCAGGTACGCATGTCTGTTCCCTCACACTTCATTCCTGTCATTCTGTAATTCACATTATATCACCTGTTTTTTTGTTTTTTTTCCTCTCGCTTCCTTTGCCTTACATACTTTTTGTTACCACAGCCTGGGCGCAGTAAATTTCCTTTGAAGTGGATTATCTTCAATTCTGGGTTGGTTGAGGGGGAGGACAGAGTGAACGAAACAGAGCGATAGAGGGAGAGAGAGAGTGTGTGAGGTGGGGAGATAGAGGGAGACAGACGGAGAGAGTGATGGGGAGAAAGAAGCAGAACAACGGCGGCGAGTTTTCTGGAGAGTTAATTTTATGTAACATTCAGCTGCTGAATAATAAACGAGGAGTTTTTTGGGGACCGCCCGTTATTTGATGCTGTGTCGCTGCACACACACATACACACACACATGGTTTTTAACTTGGTAACATGAGCACACACCAGGCTCAAACAAACACTGCTTTACTTGCAAAACAATACTTTTTTTTTTTTGCAACTTTACACTTCCTTTCCCCTCATTTTTCACACCCATAACACAAAAACAACACACAACAACGGTCAACCAGGGAGCAATTTCCCTCCTTATATATACAACAAAAATTAGTTCAGAACAACTCAGAAAAAAGTGGGTTTTCAAGTTTTCACTAGAGAGTCGTCCCCATGTGCCAAAGCACCAAAACGCATCTTGTTTAGGTTATTATACAGCACACACACACACACACACACACACAGATGCTTCTGTACATACACACTCATAAACATATGTATTGAGCATGGCAAGGGACCGCCGTGACATATTTGCAAGCAGCTTTTTTGGCAAGACATGAAGCAAGACAAACACGAGAAAGTAATAATGAGAAAGGAGACAAAGAGGATTGGCAGAGGTTTTTTTGCCCCTTCTGTGTGAGGGAAGAAAGTTTATTAGAGAGTATGTCTGTGCTGGTATTTGCACAGTTGTTTGCCAAAGACTATTGTATGCGTGTTAATAAGAGAAGCGGTAAACAAGCCATGCGTGTGTGTGTGTGTGTGTGTGTGCAGGCCCGTAAAGTGTGTTAATAAACTGAGGGAGGGTCTCGTCAAGGTGATAAATAGAACAAAACACACCGGGACGGATTAGAGAGAGAGAGAGGGAGAGGGAGAAAATAAAGAGATTAACCATAGGATGCCTTGAGATTGAAGGGATGGAGGAGGGGCAGAGGGAGGGATGATGTAAAGTATATAGGGAAGGAAGAGAGGGAGGAAGGGGAATCGCACCGGGGATGGATGAAAGGAAGAAGGAGGTTTTAGGAGGAGGTGAGGAAAAGAGATGAAAGAGGAGACCTGGTGAGGAAAATAAAGGAGGGAGAGCAGCGAGGGAATGGCGAGGAGGGAAGAATGGAAACAAGGAGGACAACTGGAAGGATAGGGATGATGGGAAGAAAAGGAAATCTAATAGCAAATATGGAATTATGACAAGGTTGGAGCCAAGAGAAATGGAGGAGGAAATCATCCAGATTAAAGGAAAACCTGGATGAAAAAAGGAGAGAGTGTTAGGAAAAGAGGGGGGGGGAACCAAGAAAGACAGGAATGGAGGAGGGAGTAAAGAGTGGATGAGGAAGGGAGAGATGAATGGTGGTAATCTAACTGGAGAAGGAGAAAAGGAGAGAAAAGGGAGGGAGAGATAGAAGATTGAATGTATATTTGTGCAAAACACTGAAGAAAGAAAAATAGAGATACACGTTTGAAACAGGTAAAGTGGTGACAAGAGGAAGAAAGAGCAGAATTAACAAAACTCCACATCACATCACTAAGAAATCGTCTCTTCGCTGTTTGCCTTCTCATTAGCAAAATCACATATTGTGTATCCGATATAATCTCCAGCTCAGCATACATCCCATTCATCCTCCACGCAGCACTTACTCTGATAAAAAAAAATGTTAACTTTCATAAAAGCATCCCCCTTCACTCCTTTGTCTTCTCCCTCCAAAACATACCGTGGGAGGTGGCACCACGCTGCATGAATCAATTTTAAAAGACATTTTTATACAAAGAGAGTACGGCACATATCAGGGATTAAAGAAAATCAGCGAGAAAATCGGGGCAGGGAAAATTCCAAGCGAAGCAAATTCAATTTTAAGCGAATTCCCCCCCTAACTGTCACTGTGACAACTCAGCTTTCTTTCCTCTTTTGTTTATGATGTGCTTGTGTGAACTTTAGATTAACCTCGCTTTCTCTTCTCTCTCTCTCTCTCTCTCTCTCCCTCTCTCTCTGTTTCTTTCTTCATCCCTCTCTGCAGGGTGTGGTTCCAGTCAGGCATCAACTTCCTGGCTGTGAAACCCAGCAACCTCGTCGCGTGGGAGATCAAACAGGAAATGGCGCCGGGAAGCAGTTCGTTGGCAGTGATGTGTCAGAGGAAGGCCTACTCCACAGCTGAGAGGTTAGGACTCAGTCTCACTCTCCTCTTACTTTTTGTGTACCGAGTGTTTGGGGTTGCATAAAATGTCTGAGGAGGTCTGTGATTATTCTGTGTCGAGGCCATAAAACGCTGCATTAATACCTGACATTTGGGCAGTGAGAGATCTTTGGTGTGTTTACACAGAGATTAATGTTTTATGCATCATCTCCAGATTTGAGTTTATAAGGTGAAAGCTCTGCTACTACAGTTTGACTCTGGCTTTGATTTTAAAGTAAGCGTTTATCAGTCTCAAATGATTGAACATTGTCGACAGTGTAGCTGCATTGACTGTTCATTGATTGCTGGCTCTTGATTTGACCTTTGAACTCCAACCTTTAGCCCATGGATTTACAGGTGTGTGTCTTGATGTACGTATCGAGCTATAGCGTCAAATTCATCAGCTCAGGCTGCAGGGTTACAAGCGTTCATTTTGTCCTGTATACACACGGCGAGTATGTAGTACAGATGCATGCGGTGAGCTGACAAGCGCAGAGGAAAGCACTGACCCATGCGTCATGCTAAATTTGCCATTTACTTGGTAATTGCTCTGTCCTTGTATGGTTGGTTATGTTACTGTGTGTGTGTGTGTGTGTGTGTGTGTGTGTGTCAGGAGGGTAAAGCAAGTGACAGCGGAGCAGATACACCCTGGTTTTTATTTCCTTGCTAATGTGATGGGTTATTACTACTTGACACCAGTGCATTTTTGTTACATAGCAAAAAAAACAACAAAGACACATTAAAGGTAATCAGCGTGGGTGAGACGTAAAAACCCCAAGGTGGCGAGAAAAATGTCTCACTTGTAAAAAAAAAAAAAAAGGTAATAAAATAAAGATAGCAAACAGAGACTGGGGTTAACTGGGGAGCAGAGAAGAAGTGATTCAGCGACTGAGCTCCAAACAACACAATGTGCGAGTAACAGGTGAGGAAAACAAATTGATTTAAATGGTCGTGATGCTGGTTTGACATATAACATATACACTTCCTCTGGTTCCCACTGGTATGGATGCTGTGTGTATGCACATTTGTTTATGTGGTGACTCCAACGCAGTCAAGACAGCACACACACACACAGATGCACACTGCTCAGAGTGGATGATATACTGAATGCACGATCGAGCATGTTGGCCAGAATATAGTATGTATCTGTTGTATGCGTTGGCGTCAGACAAAATCAGCTGGAAACTATGTTAGTCATGGCTGAGTGGAAACTATATGAAGGGTAAACATGGATGTGACCTCTGCCAGCCCCCGCCCCCTCTTCTTCTATATGTCTCTGTTTGTCTTTGTTTAACTTTTTCCTCGCTCTTTTTTCATCTCATCTTTCTGTCCAACCTTGTGTTGACGTGACTGAAGTGTCCCTCATCACCCCTCTCTCTCTTCTCTCTCTCTCTCTCTGATGAATGACTTTCCATCGCATGAAACTATTATTGCAGGACCCCAGCTCAATTAGCACCACTTAGCTAGCCGTTAGCCACGTCTGGCCTTGACTGATGGGCGGCACCGGCAACAGATAACCCGAATGTGGCATGCAGGGAAATAAAAGTGATGACACAACAGCTTTAAGCTTTCTAATGAAGAGCATAAAGACAGTTAAAAGTTTCCATCAGATGTTTTTGAAACTTTGAACCTGGTGTCTTTGTGCAGTATGTATGGTATCCACCTGTCTTAGTTACTGTGACTTACACTGATTCTCTAGTTTTCTATTCTCCAACAGTAATAATGATGGCAGATTTATCATTGAAATCCATAGTTATATTTGAATCAGTCTGTCCATTATTTTAGACAAAGGTATACAAAAACAGGCTTCTCAATTCTATCAGCTGTCATCGGCATTAGCTGCAGTTAGTTATCTATTTAAAGTCAAAGTCAACTTTATTGTCAATTCTGCCTGATGTACAGGACATAGACAGGGTTGAGACGCCATTTCTCTCAGACCCCGGGGTGAACATATAAGGCCCAGTAGAACAAAACCAAAAGGACAAAGACACTAAGAAACAAGACACTAGAACAAGCAATGCAATTTAATGGATGGTGCAAAAAGTTAAAATACTGCATGGCTGGTGTGCAAGTAGATAGATATTTACAGATGTAAAAAGCAGTGCAATATTTCATAATTGGTGCAAAATACTGTGATTAAAGTGTTTAAAAAATTTGTTTGAATAAATGAAAGCTTGACACACAACATGTTGTTCATCAGTTGATGATCAATGTAGAAGACATCTAATAAAGAAACAGCATTGTTCTCATCTTGTATTGAGAGCTAGATAGTGCTATTATTATACAGAAAAGGGTACGATCAGACAGTTGTTTTTCCATAATTCTGTTTGACTGCTTATTTTGGACAATTGTGACAAATGTTTCCGAATACATGTTACAAGAGAGAAGGCATTTAGGATGAGGACTGACCGATGGGTTTAGATGAATGTAAAGCCATGAAGGTAATCTGGCACAGAGCAGGACAGAGCTGCCGACATTACCATAAACTCTGATAACATTCAAGACGGGGTTTCCACACAGCGGGGAAATACGACACACTGTGATAAGATAGTCGTTAACTGAGCTTTAATTAAGGTAAACTGAAGCCTGACAACTAATTTTGCTAATGCTGCTTAATGACATGCTCTACTTGGAAGAAGAGCTGGACATCCCAACAGTTTCAGCATATTTTAGAGCAGATGGCACAAGGTTTAGTTCGGTCCTTGCACTTTTGCTGGTGGGTTTTTGGTTTGGGCTTAAATAAGACTCCCTTTGAGTATTGAGTAAGAGTGATACTCAGCTCTTTAAATGTTGAAGGCCTGCTTTGTCTGGCTATGGTTGTTGCTGTGATTGGACGGTTACAGTTTGGGAAAGGGGTATAGCAAGCTGGTGGGCACTGGCTGACTAAAAATACATAGATAGTGTTGATGCTGTGGTGACATTTTTTGGATATTTCTTGAATGGATCGCTCATGGATTCATGCTCCTGCGGTGCACTTCAGCACGGCTGGTGAAATACTGAAGGCGTTTGATGAATTTTGGGATGTGCCAGCCATTGTAGCCTCAAGGCAAAGAAGTTATTTTCCAGGCCCGTTGTCATCCATCAGGATGGTGTTGTTTGAGGTGCTGAGATGGAGGTGACTCTAAACGACTGCTTATTTCCATGAGGTTTGGCACGTATCCATATGTGGTACAGTTTGTGTTTTTTTTTCCTCTTGCCCTGAAGGAAAAACTCATCAAAGTGACATCAGGGTAAACATCGAAAGTGATGCTTTAAAAACTAGATTATGATATAGCTCTCATACACATAGAATCACAGATGCAAACACACACGCTCGTTCAGATCCACTTGCACACACACGCCCCTGTCGCCTTCAAAGTGATACTATAAACAAAGTGGTGCCTCAAAGCTCAGATATGATGCAGCAAACACAAATGTATGGAAGTGCATTGATGTACACGTGTATAAAAGCACAGGCATGCGTACACATATATACACACACACACACAAACAATGGAGCAGGGCTGATTTTATGCAGTACCTCTGTGTTGCCTCCCTAACGAAACCACAATGAAGACTGTTGGTGGGAGTGAAGCTGACATTTTTTACTATGGGGAAGACACACACACACACACACACACACACACACACACACACACACACACACACACACACACACACACACACACAGTATATACAGACTGTTGCCAGCATAGAAGAGGCAAGATCACAGGCTTTTATCAGCGATTGTGTGGGCGGGATGGCTAATTAAAAGAGCTGATCTGTATTAATCTCTAATGAGATATTACTGGTTGAGACATGAAACAGTGAGTGTGTTTTTTTTCTGAATGAGAGGGCGGGAATGATTCGTACCGCTGACAATTAATCTTGTGAAATGACTCCTGTTACCTATTGTTATTCCGTGATATAATACGATCTGACACGATACGGTGTTCACTGTATGCGTATAATGGCGAGTGCTGCGTGTGTAGGTGTGTTTTGCATGTGTTTGTGGTTGTCAGGGTCTATGAGGTGGGTGTATTTGTGCCGTTTTAGATATATAGCGTATTTGCATATATGTGTGTCGGTTGACAGCAAAAAAGAAATTGTTCAACATGATGACTGTCATCACTGATGCACCATCACTTGCTCTAAGAGACCACAACTAGGTTTTTTTTTTTTTTTTTTCAGACCCTATTGGTCCAGATGTTTGGATCAAAGCTCTCTTGCAGCTCTCGTTTGTTTCTTTATTGATTTTGATTATACAGTAGTTATTCATTATTTGTGCATTTCTCACTATTTGACCATCCTGATATCATTTAGCTGTAATTACACAGCACCATCACACTGCATTATTGACACTCGTCTTAGTTCTGCCTCCCTGCCCTTCTGCCGCTTGTGCCGCCGCTCTGAAAAATAAAATATAATGAGATGTTGGGATGTGCACGCATGCGTCTTGTCTCCCTCAGATGCTGCCATTGAGGCGCCTTCAAGGAGTTCATTTTGATTATCAGTTTAAGTTACTGTTCGTCTATCTGTCCTTGTTCACACCACTTTAGCATCATTTTTGATATCATGCTATTATATGGTAAAATTCTGCCTTGTGTATTATTTCTAGCAAATTTACTGGATTGTTTCTTTCATGTTCCATTTATAAACTGCGTCGCTTATGTAGTAGGTTTGACCTTGCTGAGTTTTAACTGTTGTTACTGGTGGTGTTAGTCATTTTCACAGACTCGTGGGAGGTTTGTCTCACTTGTGAAATTTGTTTCTCTTTTCTTCCCACTCTGTTTACAGTCTCTTTATTATGTTACATGTTGAATAAATTAAACCGAACAGGAGTGGAGGAGTGGAACGGGGGTAAAGATGACCCCAGTTTTGGCTGGTGGGTTATATGAGGAAAATGTCCTGTAGTTTATGACTGTGTCTGATGCTGCCAGAATGGGAGCAGCGCTCTATTTCATGATCATGATTAGATCTATAGATTAACACTGCTAATGCGTCCCGTTCGATACCAGAACTGGGGTAATGCACTGTCCGCACTCCATACAGGGACATGCTATTTGTCAGCTTGTGTATGCATGTGTGTGCTAGTGTTGATCAGTGTTGATGTTTTTTGTCATCCTGAGCCCTTGCTTGCAGCAGCAGTACTTGAAAAAAAGAAAATTCCATGTAACAACTTTACATTATTTCCTGCTGTAGCTGAACCATCTTTGAATATATTATGCTGCATTTACTGCAAAGTTTAGTTAATTAGTACACAGAAAGTACTTCAGCAAGTGATTGCCCGACTATTTTGTGCAACTTGTAACATTAGAAGAAGGTGAAACTGCATGTTTTAGCCTTCCTCCTGGGGATAGAACAGAATCCTAGCAGCTATTTTCCTGGAGTGAAGTGAAATTGCAGGATTTTGGAGGAGATGATCATTGTCTTTGAAGAGTTGAACAGTGAACACCAGGTATTGAAGTAATAAACACCAGGCTGTAGCCTCTAAAAGGATTTGTAACCATTTGCGCTGAAAGCTTTTATCTAAGTTTACCACAGGTCAGAACTCCATCTTGTAATGTTATTTACTTTTTTATTACTTTTTAGAGATTATTTATTTATCAAAATAATCGTTCAATGAGCTGAACTCCAATTTGTTTGAAACTGCTGAGATTTGAGGAACATGAAAACTTTAGATATCAGGACAGAATCAATACAGATGCTTGTTTTTATAATCCTTCACACAGTCAAATGCATGAAGGTTAGTTTTGATACATTTCTCTTCAACTTGTCAGTGTTTAAACAGTTAACACAAAGACTTGGACATTTTAATTTTCACAAACATTCTCAGATCATAACTTTTGTTTTTTCTTCGTTTGCTGTTTGTTGTTTTGCATCTTATTCATATGAACACTGTTTTAAACATAAAGCAACAGCTGCTGAATACTGTTGTGCTGATGCATCTCAGTCATAATGAGTGCTGCAGTTTCTTATCAGTAAACAAAAATCCTTGTACAGCAAAGAAAAGCCTTCTGTCTTTTAAGTTATTAGATTCTGTTTTGTCACTAAGATAAAGTGAGAACAGCTTCATGTGGGCTGCTTCATTTCTGGCATCACTGTCCTGTTGATTAATACGTTGTTGTTGTTTTTTACATATTCTGGATGCTGATAGAAATTCTATTTAAGATCTTAAATTAGGGCAGAAAACAAAATATTTACTTACAGCATCTTTGAAAAATTCACAAACCACCAAACTCAAAAATGCAATAAGACTTGAGGTCTTAGTAACAAGATCCAAAGTAACAATGTAAACACACCCCCAGAGTCCCAGAGTGTTTATTTATGACAAATCGTGTAGACATTTTTGACAGGTGTGTAGAGGTGTGTCAAATCCCCAACAAGATCTCCCGCTCACATCATATACTATTAATGTAGCTTCTCCACACACACACGCACAACATTTACATATTCAAGAAAACCTGACAGGATATGCACTTTTGAAAATGCATGCAAACACACCCACAGAAAGCACATACACACTTGCATACACACACAAGATGCTGACACACACACACACACACACACACATGTTGCTGTTGTATGCATCATTGCGTGCCTCAACACACAGGTAAGCTAAAGCACAACATGAGTTATTCATCAACCCATGTCGTACGTTTCATAAATGTTACATAAACTTGTCATTGGTTATTTATCCACAAACGGTGATGAGTGTGTGTTGATGTGTGTGGAGTGTGCACCTCTGTATTTTTTTATCTTTCCTTTATATTGATTGAAATGAACACGGACATGTTCACACTATCAAATGCTGTACAGGTTTTATTCATACAAATGAGGCACAAGCACATATCAGCTTTAATGAAATAAATTACAGTCACACAACATTGGAGGCTTTTTGGTTTTGACGCACACACACGAAACACGCGCGAGTTAGTGGATTCAGTTTATTTATGTTTGACTTGGTTTAAATGCGCACGAGACGAGGGAGAGATGCAGGGCACAGGGTTAAGTGTTGTATGGTTTGAGTCAATTGTAAAGACAAACTAACTCAACAGAGGGCTTTTGTTTGAGTGCTGGCAGTCTCTCTGGGATACACACACATCACACACACACTCGCACACACACAGCATAGACATGGGGCCAAGATGTCTGCAGTCTCTGCTGGCACACACACGAGGATTAAAAACACAGCAGCAGGGAGGAGGGATAGGAAGGGAGAGGGTTGTCTGCCAGCGAGAGGGAGAGAGAGAGCAGAGAGGGAGAGAGAGGAAGAAAAGGGAGAGAGTTCAAGCGAGTGAGTCGGGACGGAGGAATAAAACAAGAAAAATGAGAGAGAAAGAGGCCCTGAGAGCACGACAGTGTTGCTGTTAGTGTTTGTCCCTGGAGAGAGAAAAATGGAGAATTCCCTTCAGATAGTTACACTCGTATCCCATTTTCATTCATTGTGATGCGTGTGTGTGTGTGTGTGTGTGTGGTGAGGGAAGATATTTATATGTTACATGTTTATATTATGAGCATGCATAATCAATTTGTGTGTGTTCTTCTGTCATACATGTTTCTCTCCCCTGTCTCTCTAATCGGGGCCAAATGACTTGCCCTACTTTTATTCTAAGAAATGACCCCTGATACCACATAAGCACACACATGGACACGTATACACACATCAGTGAATGGCAGAGCGTTCATGCATTAAATGTTCAAAAACAGTGTTTTGGTTACAGACCTCACCTTGAAGAGTTTTTTATATCGACCTGGTAGAAAGAAGTGACAGAACAAAAGAATCACTTGCTGATTCTTACCTATCTGACCTTTGAACTCTTATACCAACAACAAGATCGCTGAGGTTTTGCTTATGTTTATAAAGGACTTTGGGCAGCTCATGTTGTTTTAAATGTGCTATAGAAATACACTGAATTGACTGATTTGTTAAACTAACTGGATGCATCACTATACAAAGGCACTTCAGGTCAGTTAGTGAACACAACCCTAGTACACATTCACTCTGTAGCCAAATCTGTAACATTCAGTTCAGCACTGTATAAAACTAGCCAATACAAACAGTGTACAAAAGGTTAATAGCTCAGCAGCCAAAGGAGTTATCACGTTATGATTGTGTCTGTGGCCTTTGCTGTCTTTTAATATGCTTTTAATGAGGAAACGATGTAGTGTGCATCACGGCTGAGCTGACAACGACGCCCTCAGTCACCAGCGAAGGGAGCTGTTTGGTTCAGTGATGGCAATGATTTAGTGCAATCACATCACCTGCACAAAGAAGTTCAACTGTGAACTGAAAATGCAGTGATTACTCTGATTGTTCAGAGTAACCCAAAGCATCGTTTTTGGAGAGACACATTAGTGTGGATCTCTTTAACGCCACACCCCACAACCTCAGTGCATTTAGGTGGTAAAAGATATCTTGAAAACCTGGACGAATAAAAACAAACCTGTCCATATGGCTCAACACCAAAAGGGGGTAACTGAGGGAATATGTGGTGGATTGGCCCTTTAAATCTTGCAATCTTTCAAGTTGATGACAATCCTAAACCCAAGTCTCATTTCATTCATCAGGTGGTCCAGTGGCTCGTCTCAATCTAATTGTTGATTTGGATTCTTCAGACCACTTCCTTAAAACATCTCATCTCCGAGAAGCCAACTTCCTGATATCTTTATTTTAGCATTAAAAAGTGAAAACTGTTCTTGTCTATATCTCTCCAGCATGAAGTGCAATTTTAACACCGGTCCCATAAAAATTGCCAAAGATTTTTCACTCTCTCACGCTCTGCTTTTCCATTTCCTTCCAACTTCCAGTGTATTATAGGAGGGTTTTATGTACTGTATTTCAGCACCTCCACCTCTGAGTATAGATTCGTCCCTGAAAGATAAAATCACAAGGATAATAGTGCAAGTGCACACACACACACACACACACACACACACACACACACACAAGACGTCCGTGGGGGTCCTTTAACAGAAGAGCAGAGCAAATGACCAAAGCCAGTGGTAATAGTCTGTGTTTATCGTTTCTTCCTACCTCCCTTTCCTCTTGATTGTACAACACAGAATTGGGGCCAACAGCGTCTCCACAGGTGCAAACATGTACACATGCACTCAAACAATATGTGTTTTGGTTGCTTTATAGTGTATGGAAGCATCACAGATGGTTTTCTTCCTCGTATATTTCTATTTTTACACTACTCTCTGCTTGCATTTTCCCACTGTCCCCCCTTCCCCCTCTCTGGCTAGATTGCTTACAGATTGACTTTTCCCTGTTCTTTTATTTTCTGTTCCAATTCCTCTCAACCATGTTTGGCGTCCAAGAGGTCGACAACATTATAGCATCTCTGCGTTTTTTTTTTGTTTTTTTTCCTCTCACATCCTGACACTGAAGAATATCTTGGACCCAAACAAACATTTCATTTTCGCCCAAAGTGTCCCTTTTTTGGCATCGGAGGTGAGTTTGTGGGTGAGAGCTGTAAAGATGTCCGGATTTTTAAAGCTGATAAACATCAACACGGCTTTGACAAGAGAGGTGAAGGAAGGAGGACTTGGAGAGGACAACGTGGGTGAGCGCGGACTGAAAGAGGACGGAGAGGAAGAAAGGAGGGAGGAGAAAGTGTGGCAGAGATTAGGGAGGAAAGATAAAAGAGGAAGAAAGAGTTGTAATTTGGAGGTGGACAGCACAGAGGGGTGGGAAACGAGCAGGAGCAGTGGAAATGGAAAGAATAGAATAAGAAGAGGTTTAAGGGGGCAGAGGAGAGAATGTTCAACTTCAGGTTTAAACAAATCAACACATGCATCTTCCAGATTTTTCAGACTGAACCACAGTGGATAAAAACTTAACTTGGTTGCAGCTTTGCTCTGTCTGACCCTGCAGGCAAAACCAGCTACCTGTAACTGAATAAACCTTCTTAAAATAAACCTGTCAGCCTGCGAGGTAAGACTTTTGGGAGCAGGGATCATCAGAATGAATTTGATTTAAGTCCTTGTAACTTCAGCTGGGATCCATCAGCTTGTCTCTCTGAGGTGCGCCACAATTTACCTCCTCTGGAGCTCATAGCACCATCCAATTAAGTAAGCTGACCCATGTGACAGGCCCCCCCCCCCCCCCAAAAAAAACCATTGACTACGTTTCTTAGAATGCAGCTTCGTTTTCAGACAGCGTGCAGCGAAAAGTGACGCCTCTACAAAGGTTACTCCTGTAATTCTCCAGGTTATGAGACACTTTATATAAGTGAAGGAAAAGCACTAGCTGTCAATTACAGGAAAAAGGGACATCAAGACAGGCGGGATGAAGCCAGATTTGGTGGGATAAAGGCAGCATTTGTGTTCGTTAGGTGTTTCATGGCGAGCGCTCATGTGCTCCGGTTGCATCCACCGCGTTGTCGCCGTCCTGAGCTGGCTAATTAGGCCTCGCAGAAATGGATGGGGTTTATGTGTACAGCCTCGCCTAGCATCATTCTGTCACTCACTGAAATGACCCCGGCCACCTGAGCGCACTCAATCACCGGGCCAGACTCATATGCATACACACATGCGATATGTGTGTGCACTGGGTTTACACACACACACACAATTCATTGAACATGCTGTGAGGGATCGTAGGGTTCATCCTGACCGTGAAGTAAATACACATGAATGGTATAGGTCACATTTCATGCATGGACTCATATCTAAACACACAAACACACACTGTACTTTTCTGAATGTTTTTGTAGGCCACGCTTTAAATAACCTTCCAATCCCATTGGCTTATTCCCCTTGCTCTAATACCCATTCCTCCCTCGCTCCCGCTCCCCGCTCCTCACCCTCCCTCCCGTCTCCCCCATCCTTCGTCTCCTCACCCTCCATGCCCCTGTTAAACCCCCCCGGGAGTCCGCGTAGCGGGATGTGTGGCTAATTAAGGAGACCTACGCAGACCCCGCGTGTTCGAGTCCCTCTCCTCAGAGATGTACGGTGTCACAGAGTGAGCAGCAGTGCCGATGCTAACACTAACTCCCCGTCCCTCGTGTGGGTGAGTGTTTGTGTGTGTGTGTGTGTTGGCGAAGAGTGTCAAACATTGGAGATATCCCAGTCCCTTCATGCTCCTCTTTTTCCTCTTTGTTTCTCCCTTGTTTGCTCTGTTATTCCCATTCCTTCCCTCCCTGCGTCCCGTCTATCCTCCCTCTCTTCCACACTTGTCCTCCTTTCCCTCCCTCATCCAAAACCTCATCTCTTTCCTTCCCTTCCTTTCCCTCCTCTTCTTCCCAGTCAGCTCCATTCTTTCATGCTGCCCTCCTGCTTTCGCCTTCCCACCCTCCTTCGGCATCGGGAACCCCAGGGCCCCATTGCTGCTGTTTAATTAATTCTTTTCATCGTGTAAATCAAAAACCGAGCTTGTGTCCTTGACTTGAGAGCTCTCGAGCGCGCACGAGCGAGCGAGCGAACGACACAAACAAACCGAAGGGACCGAGCGCCTCCGTCTCCCAGGAGGAGGCTAAAAGGATCTGCCGAAAGAAGAAAAGGAAAAGAAGAAGCGATTAAAAAAAAAAGTTGCTTTACTTTGTTAGAATGTGGGACGGAAGATTGTCTTTCAGCGAGCAGGGAGGGGACAAAGGAGTGAAGTGTTGTGAAAGACCAACTTTAGAAGGGACAGACAGAGGAGTGGAGGCAAGTTTTGGTCAGACAAAAATACCCATTCAATATTGAATAATTCTTTAAAACTCTGGATTGTGTTTTTTTTTTTTTAGTTCCAATTACAGCACTTTTTTTTTTAAATTGTAACTTCCTAAGACTGAAGCAAAAACAGCAGTATCAATGATTTTAGCAAATACCAAAGACTGAAATACAGTGATAATATCCATGGGGGGAACAATATGGTGGGGACTCGAGGACCTTCTTGACAAGGTTAAAAATGACCCCAATTTGGCTAGAATTTGGTTAAATGTTGAGTAAATAAAGATTCTAAAGAGTGAAAAATATGTTGAAAGCAGTACTGATGAAGCTAAGATGAGATCTGTGACACACTGGTTAAACCACAACTTTGTTGAGAGAGGAAGGAAAGGAGGGAAGGATCGTCATCTCTGCTCTGATGGCCAGTTTACAGAGAAGGGAAGAGGAAGCATGGTGGTAGGAAGGAGGGGGAGGGAGGAACTGAACGTGATGAAACGTTTTGACGTCCTTTTTTTTCATGGTTTTGGTGAATGCCGGTTTTGTTAGTCATGAGCGGCAGAAGGGGAGGATGGTGACAGAGAGAGCGAAGGATGGAGGAAAAGGAGACGTGGTTGTCCTTCCATGTTTAAACAAGAAGGGAAGCATAGGACGACAGGAAGACAGAGGGAAGGCAAGACACGATCTGAGGAGGGAGATGAGACGATGTTCTTTGGTTTGAGACACTTGTATTCGTAACATGCAGTCAACAGTTGGGTGGCGATGAAGAAAGAAAAGGAGACGAAAGGTTGAGAGTCAGTGTGGGTGTCTTTAAACTAGGTGAGATTTAGATTCTTTATTTTCATTTGATGTTTCCAGGAGACGAGTTGCCAATCAAATGTCACCATAGCTCTATGGCGACACGTCTCCTGGGTTTTCTGTTGACAAAGATTCCATGTTTCTAATGGCGGTCTCGTTCATTCAAGGCACTAATGACCCAGTTCTACTTTTATTTATTTCCAAAGAAACTTCTGTAGCTGCTGCCAAAAACACTTCACTTCCTGTGCGCTGGTTTATTTCTCCTTGCAAAAAGTTATCCAAGGAGCCATTTACACCTTGGCATTGTTACTTCTGGCAGGGCAAACAATATTTACACCCATCGCACCGTCTAAAAATACCAATGGGGACAGCTGGAGTCCAGTCCTGGCAACTTCATTTTGATATATTCTGCTGCAGTGGTGGCTACTGGGCACCGGGCAGCTGACTTTGTCTGACAAAGTTTTGATTTCACCATGTGCAGGTTTCAAATATTAAAGTGGACACAAAATGAAAAACTCTAAATGAATGCAGTGCTCGTCACTTGTCTTATGACACGATCATCTGACATTAATCACATCCTCGATTGCATTTTGAGTAAGTCCTATTTCCATTTAATCTAAATGCTGTTTAGTTACTGTACGGATGGAGCCTCCACATTGTTCTGGATGTAAACTCTAGGAGACAGTGTTGGCTGGTCTCTTCTTTGCAGCGTCCGTTTGAGGTCACAGAGGCAAGTACATGGACATGGCTGGAAAGTTGTATAGGCTTTCTCAAAGAGTTAAATGACCCAAAACTATCTAAACAATGGCCATAATAAGAACTGACAGAATTTTCTAAGCACTTCAGAAAAGTCCTGCACTGCTCCATGTTTTGACTTCTTCAGTCCAAGGCAGACATCTTCAGTTGTTTGGCAATGGAAAGGTCATAATGATTAAAAACAGATCTGGTCCATTTCTCTTTCACCTGCCCTTCACCCAGATTTCACCAGTTTGGGATTGAGGCCAATGACCTCTTTGCTCTGAAGCCCGGAGCTTTGACCTCCGACCCCCTGCTGCTTCGTCTTTATCCACACACAAGCCGCCCCGTCAGCCCCCCCACAGTGGGAAACATCAGATGTTTGACAATGAAATAAACAATAACACTTCCACCACATCAGTTTGTTTGTGCTTCCTGGTGTGACAGTGAAAGACTTCCTTCCCTTCTTGCCGTCAGTAATTGGTTCCTCCTGTCAATAAAAGGTTTACATGTGTTTCATAGCTGACAGCGGCACCTGTCCTCACATCTGATGCTTCCCTCTCTTACTACCCACTTCATCTCTCCATCAATCCCTCAGCCTCTCTTTCACTCCTGCACCCTTTTCTATTTTTTCCTCTTCTGCGCCTTTGTTTCAACCTGTTTTTTTTTCTTTCTTTCTGTTTACATGTGGCTCATTCTACCTCTCCTTCTCTCTCATTATCTATTTCCATCTCCGTTTCAGTTTCTTAACAAGCTGCTTCCTGTCTGTCTGGCACAGCTGTTGATTACCTAATTACCTTGCCGTTCACAAATACACACATCAGCACACGAGCGCACGCACACACTCTCTTTCACACCCACACACACACATGCGCGCGCACCGACAAACAGAAAGATTGCTAGGGCAAGTTATTGTTTACAATCAATCATAAAGACTGTGTGCCTGACACAAAGTTTTTATTTTGTAAAAAAGAAGCTTGATTAGGGTGTGTGTGTGTGTGTGAGAGAGAGAGAGAGAGAGACTGAAGCTGTGTATATGTGGATGTGTCTTACCCATGTTGTGAGGACATAAATCTGTTCACACATTGTGGGGGCGCCTTCCTTCTTTATGGGGACAATATTCAAGTCTACATAATGTGTGTGAATCATTCAATTTTAAGGTGAAGACTTGGTTTAAGATCGAGGTCAGGTAAACAGTGGTTCGGGTGAGTATTCAGGAAATGTAAGTTAGTAATGGGAACATGACTGCTTTTGTGTGTGTGTGTGTGTGTGTGTGTGTGTGTGTGTGTTAGCAAGTCCAAATACTCTATCTATTTTCAACTCATTCCAGCTCAGTAATAATACATATTGCCTGTTAATGTACAACACATCGAGCTCCTAAAGAGGCCTCATTATGAAAAGTAGCTCATTTATATGTGACGCTACCAAAGACTCTTTTTAAGGCAAAATAAACATTTGTTGCCGTCGCTGAGCTAGTTAAGAGAGGGGGCACTAACATTTGGCATGCGTAATAAAATCATTTATTGTGATTTTATTTTGAAAAGAAAAATGTACCCCTAATGTAAATGCATGTTTCAAAGTTTAGGTCTTACTTTTCTGTATTTGTCACCAAACGCTCACAGCTGCATGATAATGTAGAAACACATGTTTTCAAGCTCTTCTATTGTGTTTTCTTTCACTTATTTTGGACAGCCTCTTGGTCCCTGGGTTGATTTGCTTTGCACAGAGATGGTGATGCTTTATAGTTTAATATATTTGCATGAACAAATGGCAAAACTTGAAACAAAAAGAGGATGTACAATCTGTGCATTTGTGACATAAGAACCCCTATTGTTGTTGCAAAAAATGTCACCTATAGAGGAAAACTAACCCAGCACACAACATCAGACTAAACACAAGGGAAAGTGGACCAACAACAGAAGCTATAAATAGCATGCAGAGACAATAAAGTATAGCCTCGAGAAAGCGATAGTGTCATCGTGATAGGAAAGGTGTGTGTTTTAGTTTTAATGTACAGATAAGGGACAGAAAGAAA
The DNA here is from genome assembly GCA_037975185.1 of Centropyge bicolor. NCBI lineage: Eukaryota > Metazoa > Chordata > Actinopteri > Pomacanthidae > Centropyge > Centropyge bicolor. Next base: position 8,443,347 of record JBBMOC010000020.1, on the reverse strand, counting down.
GAGAGTGTGTGCTGTACTACTTTCCTGGTGTGTGCATGTGTGTGTGTGGATATGTCGAGAGTATGTCCTATATGCTGTGGCATCTGGCTGGCATATTCTCCCATGTTAACAAATATTGCTTCCGACTGTAAAAATATAGGCAAGACTTAAGAGAATTGTTTTTCAGATTGGATATTCCCTCGAGGATTTGACTTAAGCCTGGCCAACGACGCAAGTTTGTTGCCTACAAGTAAAATCCATTTCCATCCCTCCGTCTCGCCGTCTTCCCCTCATTTTTTTCTCATTCCTTTTTCGATCCCTTTCTCCCATGTAATTAAATTCAAAGGTGTTTTTTTTTTTTTGGCACGAGATGGAGTACAGAAGTGCTTATTGCCAAAGAAAAAAACAACAACAAATAACAGATGAAATAGGTCACCTATTAAATGAAATGACAGCTCTGTCCCATTTCCCCATTCTACCACTATTGACTTTTCAACCTCTTTCCTCTCGCTCCACGCCACCTCATTTTAGCATCGGTGGAAACCTCTTTTTCCTTTTTATCAGTCCATCTCTCACTCTCCTCTCCCTGTGATTAACGCTTCTGATTATGTGTGCCAGGATACCCATTAGCTTGGACACATGCAAAGGCCTCTGCCCTCCTTTCCATTACACACAAACACACACACACACACACATGCAGTTCGAGTTCAAGTTAGGTTTTCGCCATAACCCACAAACATACTCACAGACCCACATTTACACATGCTTCCACACACTTCCTCTCACACACACAGAGGCACTAATGCTCTAGAGACTAATTATCAGTCAGGTGTGTCATCTTATATTTATTTGGGCCAGCGAGGTGCTAACAAGCATTTCTTCTTCCTCTTTTACTTTTTCTCCATTTTACCATCTGTCTGTCTTTTCATTCTCTCTTCTCTTTTTCTCTTCCGTCTTGCCATTTTCTTCTCTCTCTCTCTCTCTCTCTCTCTCTCTCTCTGTTTCTCTCTCTGTCTTCCTCCTTCTCCGCCCGATATTGCTGAGGCGAGAGTTTTACAGGTTGTGTTCGGTGTCAGATCCAATGAAAAACTGCCAGAGACAAGGGGGGTGTAGGGGGTGAAAAAGAAGCGCTAGGCTGCATTAAAATCAGGCAGAAACAAAGGTGTGGGTTTTGTGGCAGGCGAGTTGTTAGTCAAGGAAAATGGTCTCAGCAGTATTGCAGGAGTCTCTGTGATGTAGTGGCAAACAAAAAGGGTGCGTGGACTCTGACCTCCAGTTGGTGACTCTCACAAATAAGCACCGAAAAGTCTGATATAAACAAAACTCAGCGAGGCTTTCCCCCCCACATAAGGCTCTTATCCTGAACATACTGACAGACAGTTGTGACAGCGCGTGGCGTATCGCTGTCGTCAGGCAGCCACGTAATTGTCTGTCGATCTCTCGCGTGCCGATGTTTACGATAACTGTCTGTGATATCCATCAGCAGCAGCTACTTACTTATCTCAACAGAGCTAAATCTCACAAGGATCTTTCTGGGCACCACGCTGATGACTGTAAGGCCTGGCTCGAATTTTGGAGCTGTCATCCAAAGCAAAGTGGATATACTATCTAGGGAACCAAAGGAAAGCCCACAGGAAACTCCTACAAAATACTGCAAGCAAGATTTTACTGGTGGCTCTATGAGGAGAGAGACCCTCATCGTGTTCTTCAAAATGTTTCGCCAGGATGAAGTTCATACAAATGTTCTGTTCACTGAGACCACCATGCATTGCAGAAGTTCAAGTGCATCACACATAATAGCACATTATTAGCACTGAAAGGCAATTAATGTGTCATCCTTAAAAGTTTCAGGCCTCTACATGCATCCTTTATATCCTGATGAATAACTGTAAACATTTTACATTTTAATGAATTTCTTTACCAAGTATAGAAACAATGATAATTTAATCCTGTAAACAATGCAAACACTGTATTACTTTGCCATCTGGCCAATAGTAGACACTGGTTTATCTTGTATGTTTAATTGTCTATAGGTGCATGTATGTTAAAACTAATATGTCTCTCCACCATCTGGTCAGAGCTGGGTCTTCCTTCCTTGAGTTCTTCCTTCATTACTATCCACATTTTTCATTCTTTCCGTGCATTCATATGTGCATGTATATGGGTGTAAAGCCAGATGTTAAGCCATCTTAACATCTTTACAAAGAGGTCAGTCAAAGTTAACCCCGAGCCATTTTTACACTTGACCTCTTCTGTCTCACAACACACGTGGCTACATACACTCCGTAACACATACAGCTGTACTCGCATGCAGTCAGATACCAAGACATTTGTATATGCATGTATAGACTAAACAGATGTGTAGGCAGACAATGTGTCCTCACATGCATGCATGATGGATTCTCATGCCAAATGAGCAGAGAGAAACCGACAGCACCAGAGAGAACTGTCACTCTCCCTGTATATACTGTAAACCAAATGTATATACATGTGTCTCAGACCTTGATTTGTAATGGTCCATTGTTCTTTATATGGTGCAATTTTGCCCACCCTATAGTTGTAAAAGCTGGAAACCACCATCACATTACAAGGTCCATGATGGCAAGCATTGGATGCTGCCTTCAAATAGACATTGTGAGGATGTATTTTTGTCATTGGAAATCGAAAATGCTTGGAAGTTTTTTTGGGCCATGTTAGGAACCTGAATAGAGGTACAACAAAGTGAATGATAATTTTCATTTGCTCTGACATTCTGACATTCCCGAATTTCTCCTATGGGGGATCAATAAAGAATGATCAATTATCTTATCTTTATCTTATGTTATCATTTCAAAATCACAGTAAACCCCAAAGATTTTATCAAAATTTCCGCATTAAAAGCTCCAGAATCAGCAGGTCATTCAAATGGGCTCTTGTAAATACAGTAAACATGACTGCATCTGAAAGTACTGTGTGTGTGTGTGTGTGTGTGTGTGTGTGTGTGTGTGTGTGTGTGTGTATCTATGTGTGTGTGTGAGTGTGTGACCTGAGCGAGCGGGCAGAAGGCCAAAGTGTAGCCTAAACTTCGCCCCCTAAGGCTAAACATTTCTTCCGCTCTGATTAGCACATTAGCATGTTCCAACAAATGGCCAGGGACGTTTGCATGGAAGCTGACAAAAAAGGGAGGGGAATCGACGGGGACATTTGGTGACATTTCATGCCAGTTCATTGTTAATCGATGCTATGCTAAATAGAGGTAAGTGTCTGATAATGTGCTTTTAGAGAGAGCAGGGTGGGAGGGTGGAGGATATTGGCGTTTCAGGCAGGAAATGAGAGAAAATACCACAGGGTTTCAATTAAGATCTGACTGTAGGGGAGGGGAGAGTGTCCAAAAAGAGGAGGGGGGGTCTGTCAGGTAATTTACTTACCCTGCATTGATAAACACAACACAGCTATGATACATGTCCACACAGACTTGTTTTAAAGCTAAATCTGAATGGCTTTTTTAACAATTCAATTTTCATTTCATTTCTACTCCAATGCATTTTCTCATCATCAGAGCACTTAGATTCTAATCTGCTAATCTGCTGTGGCCCTCTCTGAAAGTTGCTATGTCTTTGCCACTCATATGTTTTTCTTCTTATTTTAAGTAAAAAAAAAAAAGCTTCAAGACAAGAGAGTGAACAGAGAAAGAAACAATGGTGTCACTGCTCTTTTCACGCTGACACAGTTTCAGGCCTTCGTCATGAAAAGGGGATTTTGGTTGATACTTTTAATCCGTCATGCAGATGTGTTGAGTTTCTGTGCCCTCGAGCAAGGCACACACCCTGGATTAATCGCATGTGATCCCCACAGACAGTCTCTCTCTCCTGTATACAGTAAGTGTGTGTGCTTGGAGGAATGCATGTTGTAAAAGATGACACAAGGGTGCACACACACACACACACACACACACGTCAGACTCATGCACAAGTACAGCATTTGTTCCACCTTTGTACTTTGATTTAAAGGTTCATGGACGATTTATCCTCCTGCATTTTCTCTGTCTCTCACACCGACACACACACACACACACACACATTCAACCTTTGAAACCTGTACTTATAAGTTCATGGGAGATTAATTCTCAGGCTTTTTTCTAACACACACCTCGCTTGTTTTCAACTTCTCTCTCTCTCTTTCGCTGCTTACTCTTACCACACAAGTGCCAACACAGATAATTGTATGTGCATCAGTAAATGTGTGCGCAAACTTTCACAGAATATTTAAATGAGACAACATGAACAATAGTTGTGACTCTTTACAGTCAGTCTGTCTTTGGTTTATCAGTGTAGAAGTATCCAAGTATTTGTTAAACTAACAGATCAATTGATTATGGACCAGTAAAACTTTTCACTCTGATTTTATGTCCCATTGATTCAAAAAGGTATGTTTGTTGCTAGAAGATAAAAACTGGGGAGAAAATACAAGTAGTGCAGCAGAAACTTCTAACAAGGCAGAAGCTAAATCTTTCATTGCTATTCCATTATGTTCATCAAACAACTTCCTGGTGATTTTTCTTGCTGGAGTTTTAAACCTCCCAGCACTGTGTCTGGTTATCGTGCGTGTTTAAATCGCCAAAATGCAACAAAAACCTCTGATATATCAGATCACCATAACAAATTCATTCTATTTTTCTATTTAAATTTTTTTCTCAATGCCAGAACTTTGTTGGCACTTTGTCAAAACAGCATTCAGCACTAAGGGAGTTGTGTTGGGGCAGGAGCAATATTGCTGTTATAAATTTAAGACCATCTTCCTCTTGTTGAATTGGAGGCAAAGTTCCTGGGTTCCTTAAAAGGTTGCAGGGTTCATGCAAAGGTTCCCGCATTGCAAGCACCTTTATGTGACACACACGGACCAGCAAAGACAGACAAGTGAACAGAAACACATATAGACTGTGTTTGACGTTCCTATTCTTGTGTGTGTCTCTTACTCTCTTTCTGTCTCGTTCACATTCTGTATCTGTCAGCCTCTGTCTGACTCCTCTCTCTCTCTCTGTCTCTCTCTCTGTCTCTCTCTCTGTCTTACTACCTCTCGCTCTCTCACTACAACCAAGTCCCTGTTTCTCTCCTTCACCATCTCTTCTTGGCGCTCTCTCATCTCTCTCTCTCCTCCCCTCTTTCGTACACACACACACAGATTTGCAAAGAGCTCTCTGTTCCTTCTCCTAATTTTCTCCTCTTCCCTCCCGCTCCCGCTGCCCCCGCTCTCCACTCGCCTCTCTCTCGCTGTCTTCCTGCCTGCCCTCATTTTTCATCAGTAACTAATAGCGCTGGACTCACCACTTAGGCTCAGCACGAGTGTGTGTGTGTTTGTGTGTGCGTGAGTGTCACATTTGTTTCTTGATTTCTTTCATAAGGGATCACGCTTTTCCGGTTGCCAGACTTCATGCCAGCCAGTCAGTTAAAATAAAAGTTCTGAAGCCCTCCGCACACGCTATGAGACTTCAGACTGCAACCAGAGGGAAACCCAACAAGGCTCCATATGGAACCTCTTTGGAGTTGGGTGACTCTGCAGATTTTACACTTTAAGGTCTTGTTACTACTGCTCCTCTGCCTTTAAAGACAATTGTATAATGTCTTCTGTGGCTGTTTGTGGTATGAACTTTGTTGATGTCATCAGCTGACCAGGAGGATAAGATAAGATATACCTTTATTTGTCCCACAACAGGGGCATTTACAGTGTACAGCAGCAAAGATAAATAGTAAGTAAGCAATATAAACAAGATGGTATAAAAAGTATAAAAAGAAGTATAAAAAAGTATTAACAGTTTAACTAGAATAAAGAGTGTCAACAATTTAACTAGAATAAAAGTACTGTCAAATTAACTAGAAGAAATATAAAAGTATTAATAATTCAAACCAGGCTAAAAAGTAGTAACAAAGCTGGCATTACAAACAAATGTATGTCCAAGAAAGAGTATCAAGTTGCATTATGGGAAATGTAGGGACCAACATGTTTGACGTCTGGTCCATGCCAATATATTATAAGAGTAGGGGATACAGGTGCTAAGTACAAATATGGACAATCCTGTATTGACAAATCCAAGTGAACTGATACCGAATCACCATTTACAATGACCCAAACAGTCAGTGCAGCACCACTTACTGGTGACTTTGCTTCCTGGTAAAAGTTGGACCAGCAACGGACTATTAAACTGAAAAAGTCAGAATCAGCTCCCAACACTGCGGCAACACAAGCGGTGATGCGACTGCTTAGCTGAGGAAAAACTGATAATGAACTCCATCGTAAATGGCGTCACATTTTTTGAATTGAACTGAAGAAGGTGATTGGAATCAGTGAAGCGAGTTGTGATTTCCTCTAGAAGTTAAGGTTGTATTATGTAACAACAAAAGATAAGGAAATAGGAAAAGTTTGCTGTTTGTGTTCTTGTGGAAGTTTTTGTTCTCAGGTCTCTCTTGGGAAAGAAGATCTTAATCTCAATGAGACGACCCGATTGTGAAGATAAAAAACAAAGTCACATAAACCTGAATAATCCAAACCATTTTGCATTCATCTTAACTGAACAATCCTTAAATACCACATTTTTGTTGTGTTTTTCATAGTAAATAAAATCAGTTGAAAAAGATCTGCTGCTTTAATGGTTTATTCAGGACGCTGTTACTGTGACTTAAAGGTTGCAAGTTCCAAACCTGCATCAACATCAGGTCATACTGAACAGCTCATACTGAAAGTTAGTGAAAAAAGTTTAGGAGAAATATGTTTCAGTGCTCAGTCAACAATCCTTGTATAAACAAAGTTTAAAAAGAAAAGACTGAGCTGCTGCTTTTCACTCCTACTAATTCTTCAGAAGTCAGGAGGAAGTGAGGTATTGATGGACAACAAATCTGCTTCCAACATGCATTTTCTCTCAGTCCGTGTGTGTGTGTGTGTGTGTGTGTGTGTGGCATTGATCTAAGGAAGCAGCTCCTATAAATTCAATCAGTCCTATCCATTCTCCGGCTGTTGACTTTTAGCTGCCCGGCTCCCACCTTGAGAAGCATGGCTACTTTTATGGAGATGGGCCATTCATTTTCCCCTCTCCTCCTCTCTCTCTGTATTCTTCTCCATCGCTCTTTTTCACTTGCACATTGACTTTTCATTTTCTGTCTGCCTCTGTATGTCTGTGATTTGTTGTTTCTCTTTCTGTTTTCCTCCGTCCTAAGGCGCTCTCATTGGAGCACACGACTATGCGGTAGCTTGCATTTCCAACACAGTGTCTCTCCCTTCTCCATCAAAACTCAATATCAACAAGAGACACCACAATTACTATAGTGCATTTAAAAACAGCAAGCTTTGAAGAGTGACTCTGTGAGGAAGCGTACAAAACACAAAATTGTACAACAAGAAAAAAAAAACTTAAGTCATCTACAGTATCAGAACACTATAATAAGACTGATAGTGCAACAAACACTGATAGTCAAGCACACACCCTCGTGCATTTGTCACTCGACACGGACAAGCTGTTTACTACAAGACGCTTAAACTTCATGACAACAAATTCCCACAGTATTTTTGGAAAGTCAATACATCTACGGGCTGTGGTTTAACCTTAACTATTACCCAGGGAAACATGGCTCAGCATATTCACACACCAAGACTGACACGTGTGAGCTCCCTGTTCCACAACTGTTGGATATGTGTGGACTTTTTGTGAGGACAAAGCAGTTGTACTGTGGACGCTGAGAGATGATAATAAAATATTGCATTTACGGGTAGTGTCAAACTAGCTCAGGGTAAACACGGAGGGCGATCAGAGGCGATGCATGCTGCAAAATGAAACGAAACAGATGCAGGGTGGATGCCAGTTAACAGAGGTGAGAGAGAGGGAGTAAGCTTATGGGACACCTTTTATGTGCTGGAGAATAAGATCAGCTGACAAACCTACCGAGGAGGTCATTTGCCTTCTGAGTTTAATTGGGACAGGGCACTGGAAGCAGTGGGAGGGAGGCCACAGTCGCACACGGGTCTTACATTTCCTGGTGTTTGCTTATTACCAACTGTGAGAGTTTAATTTAAGAACAAGGAGGGGATGTGTGGGGAGAATCTGATAGCTGATAGTTTATATCTGGGCACTTTTGCACCTTTGCACATGTGGCCAGTGCTTTAGAATGTTGCTAAAATGAAGCATCTTTTGCGATAGCTTTGTCTTTGAATATCGACCTCTGCTGCTGCTTATTGTCATTGTGTCCCTGTGACCTGTGTGTTTACTACCTGTCTGCAAAGAATAATTCCTTCTGGATAACAATGAAGTTGGAGTTGAAGAGTTGAGGCCATTATGTGGCTGTCTGAAAGTGTTTTTTACTGCTTTCAGGCCCTTGTGGCGCACATTATGGCAGCGCTTAAGTCGAGGTGTCTGAGGTGTGGAGGATGAACATGTCAGACTCATGGATGTTCAGGGGCTGGGGGATATCCAGTGGGAGAAGATGATCTGGCTGTTTGTATTTAAATGTCATTTGTGCCAGTCTGCCTGGAAGCATTAAGGAGTTTTGGTATTCACAGCTGCTGTTTTTGCCATCTGCTCCGTGTGTGTGCGAGAGCTGCTAAAATGCTTATGAGTCTGACTTAGTCTTCTTCTGCGAGACGTCTCATCAAAGATTTCAAAAAGTCCAAACCTCCTCTCCTGTCGCTCTCTCTCTCTCCTCTCTCTCTCTCTCTCTCTCTCCGTCTCTCACTGTCTCCTACATAAAGTGACCTGTCTGCCCGCCACTCTAATCGACAGTAAGTGTTCTGATGCCAGGGGTGTCAACACACACAAAGTGTCCTAGCATTTACTTGCCAATTGACTCCAAGAGCACTGGGATTGTGTGTTTGTGTGTGTGCGTGCAGAGACCTTTCTGAAAGCCGAACTCTGCCCTATACAGGACAAACGACGTGGGCAGGAGCTGCCATTTGAGATGCATCAATGCAAACACACAAACATGCACAAGTGACGGAGGCTTTACATTTTGTTACCTCCCTCCTTCTTTCACCCCCTACTCCTTTCTGCTTTTTATTCCTCTTTGTTCCCACTCTCTGCTCCTCCCCCTCACTCACTCTGACCCTGAGACTTTGATTGACAGGGTCACTGGTGTGAGCAGGAGAATTGAACCTGCAGACTCGTTTCACACTGCGGCCAGACCACTTACCATCTGACATTAGGGGGCTTGCGGCATGGTGGGAGCATGGCATGTGGCCTCCCAAACGCTCTCAACGATACACACACACATGCACAGGAGCAGAAACATGTACTGCATGCTCGCACATGTGCACACATGCATGTAAGTGGTTGTGGAAACTCAGCTCTCTAGCTGCTTTTTCTGAAAATGAACCCAGTGCCCTTGATGGGAAGTGCAGGTACAATATCGCTCCTTCCTTCTTTCTCTCTCTCTTTCTGTCCATCTATTTTCCTGACCCCTAATGCTCTCACCATCTCCTATTCGCCTTTCTCTCCCTCCATCACTCCCCTTGTCCCTCTTCCCCCTAGAATCCTGCCTTGCGACACACACATGTACCCGCACACACACACCATCACCCCACCTCCCTCTGAGCTGTCAGGGAGAGGAAGCGGAGAGGCAAAGAGCTCGGCCTTCTGGGAGTTGGTGTTTTATTTTTTTAAAGGCCTGAGTGGGCCCTCGGTCGGCATAGCTGACAGGCTGGATTTGATACCTGGCCTGATTCAGTCAGTCTCTCAGCTCCACCCAGCCCGGCCCAGACCGGCTCGTCATGGCACGGATCAGATGCCCCTGTGTATATTATTAGTGGCTAAATATACGCAAGGCACAGTCCCAGAATGGTGGTTCAGTGGATGAAGGAAGAGTTGTGCGTATCTGTGTGTGTGTGTGTGTGTGTGTGTGTGAAGAGGAGGGCATCAAACTGTCAGTTGAAAAATATATTTCCAAAGGCCTCTGTCAGGTGTGTGACAGGTTTATCAGTGTGTTGTAAAGGATAATGAACACTTACTGAAGGTGTTCTGCAACAATCCTTACGGGTCTCCTCTGTCTGAAAACCACTTAAAGATGCATTTCATTCTCAATAATTATCTTGGTGTTTCCCTCACTTACATCTTATCCTTGAAGTCCCTTCTACTTAAGATGAGAGCAGGATATGCATTATGATAATCAAAACCATAATTAAAGTTTATTGAAATAAATAAAAAGCAATTAATTTCCTCAAATAAAAGTGACAGTGAAAAGTCCTCATGGAAACCAAGGACTACTTTGAGGTGAATATGACTATTTTATTACCGTCTTTTTGAAGAGAGAGTAAACGCACATGACCTAAGCCATTTATAATGAGCCTCTGAAAAATGGCACAACGGTATGTATTTCACACCACTGAAGGATTACGTGGGGGCCACACAGCTAAAAAGCAACTCTGTTAGTTGTAGCGCTAATAGAAACATAAACATAATTTTCCCAGCAGACAGTTTGACTTGTCATATTAGGAAAAGCACAGGTGTTGCTTACTGATAACATTAATAATGGCTCCGCTCCATTCAAGTGTCCCAGTCAGCCATGACAGTGTGACAGCGAGCCGACAACACCAGGAAACTGAAGCAGCTAAATGGAATTCAGCCATCATTCATTTTATTGTATATGCTTGGGGTTTTTTTTAACCGTGACTTGTCGAAATCTGAAAAGGACTATGAGCAAATGTTTGCTCTCACCTGCAACCAAAGTGAACTAAAGTTGAAAGCGCTCACAGAGGTGTTTTTAATTAATCTGGCTGATCTGAGCTTCTGAGCTTCTTTCGGACTGGAATTTACACAAGGTCACCAAATACAAGGTATTGTTCCCCATTTATTTCAATGGAACGGGAATGGATGAATTGCATCTGGTGGGAGTGACCTCTCATATTGTTTATATGATGTGAGCAAAGAAGGACGGATGCTGCTTGCCCATGGCGGATGCAAGGACGTTGATACAGAGGGATGACAATAAAGTGTTTGATGTATAATGTTTTATGCTTACAACCCTGTCCCACCTGCTTTCATGTAAGTATGTACATTTCACCAGACTAATTCTAGTCTGACCACAGCATAATGACAATGATAACAAGACAATCACAGTCTGTACAGTCTCTAATCAGTCCAAGCAATAGTGGTGTAACAAAGGTACAAACAGGCTATAAACAGATATTGTTTCGTTTTAACCAAAGCTGAGTTTAACTATTTTATTGTCCACTTTCTGTTAGTGTTTTCCATCTTTAATAATGGAAAAGCATAATCATCACACAATTGATAATATTTGTTTATGCGTTAAGATTTAACAATTAAATGAGGCAGAAGGAAACATTATTATGAAGTACAAACAACACAGATTAAAGAAGTAAGAACTGTGTTACTAAGTACTGCTTCCCTCTATTTAATCCTTGTTTTTGGAGGTACCATGTGTTGCCCTCCAAACCTAGTTTCAGGGCATTTAGGAGCTCTTACGGGGCTTTTAGTTTCCCTTGAGCATTTCTTAATTCGCTACTTTAGACTCTCCTTTTACCCTTCCTCCCCACTCCCTATCCCTGCATCTCCTTAGCATATTTTAATGGCGGAGTCTGATAGCAGAGGGTTGGCCTTTTATCTCTGCTCTCCCCTCGCCCTCTCTTCTTCTCCTCTCTCTTCTCCTCTAACCAGTGTTTTTCACTCTATTTGTTGTGATAAATGACTGTTAGATGTGATTTCCCCAGGATCATATCTCTCTCAGGGCCACACACCATAATTAGACGGCATGATTAATAATTCATTCTTTCTCTTTTTTCCTCTTTCGGAGTCTCTGTCAGAGTGTGCATGTGTGAATGAGAGTATGTGTGTGTGGGCAGAAATCCATCATACAGTATAAAGCCAGCGATTGAGTCATTTTCCATTCTGAAGCCAAAACAATAAAAATAGTTATGATAAAAACTATGAAAATTAGTTCACTGTAGAGTACACTCTCAGTCTGACACAAAGGAGAAACATTTAAAGCAATTAAAGCACAAAGGAGTTCCCCCAAACACACACACACACCAGTTTGTGTGCAAGTGTGTGTCTGTTCATCATCAAACTGTAGATGTAACACACCAAAGAAACACTATATGATACACACATGTATCTATAATATTCAAATATTTCTTCATCCCTCCCTCTTTTTTGACTGTATCAAGGTTGTAGATATGTGTGTAGTCAGTAGGTGTGTCTTTCCTTTATGTGCATATATGCGTTTTGCCGGTGTTAAAGGTTTTATTAGGTCGGCTTTTCCTCTGTTTTCCAGCAAGGTGTTTCATTAACCGACATCAGAAATCTATCAGAAAAAGCAGCGGCTGAGGGGGAAAGGTCTTCACAGAGGATTTGGTGTTGTTTGGCAGAAAGAAAATGTGACATATAATGACTGAGGAAATGATGAAACAGGAAGAAAAGACGCATTATCAGCCAAGGTTTGCGAGCAGAAAATACTTTTTATGCTGTCATCTTAGAAGCTCAGCTGGTTGCTGGAGACTGAATAACCATCATTTCAAATGTGTCCATTTACAATTTCAGAATCAGCCTTTCTGGCCAACTATGTGAACATATACAGTGAATATGACTGCAGTTTTTTTTATTGCTCTCAGTGTGCTTATACATGACTGGACAGACAGCTGAGAACAAGGGCAACAAAAGCTGAACACATAAGATAAATGAAGTAAAGACTAAAGAAAGGTCAGGACTGAAATGTACACATTCCTGCAAAGTCTCAAATAACAAACAAGGACTTCATTTCTAACTGATATGATATTGACTACACCTCCCACTGATACCTGGACACGTCATCAACCCAGCCGGGGGTGATCAGTCCCCGGCCCGTGTCCAAGTAGCGCGTTGTTCCACGGATCCCCCCTGCGGATCCACAGCCACCTTGAGGCCCTCTCTTCGGCCTCTAGGGTGTTCTTGATTGCTCTCCTAGATTGCAGTCCTTTCACACCAAGGAGTTTTAGGGTGGCTGGCAAAGCCTTGGCATCTGACCTCGACTGACTCACAGTGGGCTTTACAAGAACCACTTGCTTGGTTTTTCTAAATCTTTAACTCAATGGACTTAAAGTTTTGAAAAAAAAAACCTTCATAAGAGCTTTACCTTCTCTACCATGTAAATTATCTGATTTGAAATTCTCCAATTTCCTCGTCAGGTTTACAAATTGTGTCTCCTTAACACGCTTTTATGAGCCTTTACTATGTTTACAATATTTCCTTGTTATGTTGTTTGTCATATGTAATCTGTGCTGAGAGATCAGGTACCAGGAATGTGGCCTTGAGCTTGAGTTTGTCTATTTTATCATTCAAAATAAAACAGGTGTTACAGCGTATAATTGTCACTTCAACATATCATATCACGCATTACAAATGGATATTGTTTCACGGTGGAAGTACGAAGCAGTAAAAGGTCAATGAAAGCAAATTAGGACAAAACAAAGATGTTAGCCCTCACTTGTTTAAATAGAAACTGATTGTTGATTTTCTGCTGTGCAGCTCAGTTCTGGTGTTTAACAGCTCACTTCCCATCTATTTTTGGTCGCTGTAATAAAATCAGGGAGTGTAACTTTTAAGGTAAACAACACCACACTTTGGCAAACTGCTCACCTTTGTTTTCCTCCACCTGTATCTCACTAACTCCTTTCCCTGCCTGCCTTTTTCCTCTTTTATTTGTCTCTCCGTTGAGGTACGTGGTCGTCAGCTCGTCTCTGTTATAGCGTTCAAGCAGAGAGCTGCGGGCCAGTCGGCGCAACACAACAGCCCAAGTACATCTTACTTCAGCTACTCACTCCTCTGTTTTGTTGTGATATGTTTCATTAAAGAACATCAAAAGTCAAAGTCTTTCACTGTTCTTTTCATTTCTCTAAATTTCACACAGCGTGCGTCTGTTTGGTAATCACAGCAATGCCAACATATTTCTTTCTTCATCCTCTCTTTACTTTCCGTCTTTTATTACTCTGTTTGTTGTGTTAACTGGTCTCAGACTTTCTTCCCCCTCCAATTCGTCTTCCTTTCTTCTTTTGTTATACTTTCCTCTCCCCACGTTTCCCAATTACTTTCTTACTTTTTTTTGTTCAACTTTTTTTCAACCCAGACTAATTGATCTCTTTACATCTCCCCCCTACATATAAAATAAATTAGATTTTTTTATTTCCACGCACAGATTGGTATAGATTTCGTTTCCAGAGTGAAGGGAATATAATAAGTAAACATAAATGGTCATTAAACAGTGGGAAGGCCACTGGAGGGAAGTTTTTAGTCATGCCCGTGTTTCATTTGCCACCATTACAAACAATATAAAAAAAAAAAGAAGCAGACTCTATGCAGGCTATTTTGCATATGCCACGGTTAATGTTCACCGTGGGAGTTGAGTCCTATGCAAGCAAAAAGCTACAAGAGGCAGATTACTTAAAACCCTCTTGGCTCTTCTACCTCATTGTAAATCACAGTGTGGAGTGGATTACTGCTTTTGATAAAACACACCACTGCGCTAAAATGTCTACACTTCCATTTCGCTTCCGCAGTAAGAAGCAGGTACGTGGTGTGTTACTTCGTCAACTCAGCCAGCAGGAATCCCCCGGTCTTGGTTTTTGGGGTTTTTTAAGCGACAGTAATTAAATGTTACCATAATGATGGTAATTGTTGTTTTAGTTTATCCCGTCGCGCACACATCGAATACAAAACTCAGACACTGCCTCAATGTGCTGTTTTTTTTCCCCCAGTGGAGCTCGACCTCTGACCTCCACAGATGGGGGTAAATGAAAAGCAAAAATGGTATCAAATCAAAACATAATGCACTCGAACAGAAACACCGGGATGATAGTCTGGAGGTGCAATGGTCTGAATCCATTCTCACCTTGCAACAAATAGCCATGCATTATCTTTTTTTTTTTTTTTTTTTAAGAGAAATGGCCATTGCTCAAATAAATTAAAGAAAGAAATCTCATTTTTGTCCCGGCAGGGCCAAGTAGCCCATATCTCAAAGGGCGTGTCTTCGTCTCCCCCGGACAAATATCATAAAAGCACAGAAATATCAGAGAAAAAGAGATGGATGTGATATCTAGTGATGCATTAAATCAATATCTGATTACAGACACTGAGGAAAGGTTAGAGTGTGTGTCTGCGTGTGTGTGTCAAGAGGACGAGACAAGTTATCGAGTTAGGATGGAGGCTGGGGGTAACAGCATCAAATGGTACATCTGCAGCTGCACTTTGATTTTCAAACGTGTGTGTTTGTTGTTGGTAGCTGTCAGTCTGCTTTTGGACCAGATTTTTCACACAGCCCCCACAGATCGATACCGTTTGCGTCTGTGTGTGTGTGTGTGAGATTGGCGAAGGGGGATTTAAGCACAATAGGAACCAATAAAGTGTAAATCAGAGCATAGATGGTGTACAGCCCCGGTGATTCATGTCTGCTATGGTTTGATTTTTTTTTTTGGAAGCACCGTCAGGTTTACTCTCAGAGGATGAAAGGCCAGACACGAACACGTTTCAGTGAAAAGTTTGTTTTGTGATTATAACAAAAAAAAGTTATCAGGTGAGCTCCAAAATACCAATATTTTCACTTATTTTAGGAACCAGGTTTCCAGTAAAAATCAGGGCCTAATATGTTTAATAACCCTGCCCCTTGAGCAGTTACAGTATCAGTCCGAGCTCTCACATGTCAGGCTGATGATCATGTGTATCAGCTCACAAAGAAAAGGTGATTATCAGTCGATGGAAAGCAAAGTTCAAGTCCAGCCAAATGGCACCTGGAGGATAAAAAGGCCTAGTAATCCTCTTTTGAGTTTTGCATAGACACATTCCAGGTTTCTTATTGCACTTTTCATATTTCAATGATCAATTTCAACTTACCATACCAGCACTAACTTCACCCATTCGGAGGCCCAGACTTTGTTGTAAAATGCCAGCCATTCCTTTCTGACACATATAAATCCTTTTAAAGAACCCGAGCGACAATCTGTCATTTTATCAGAGTTTAAGCTAAAGTCGCTTGCTTTTAGGAACGGGGGGTTATGCGAGGTAAGTGAGTGGGAGGAGATGTGTCTGACTTAATGAGATCTTCAGAGATATGTGGAAATGAACGCCGGGAATTCACTTATTAACGGCGCATCATCTGTATCTCATCAAGATGATAATTCACATCTTGTTATTTTGCAGCAATTAGATAAACCAGAACAGCCCTAATGGAGTCTAATGCAGAGAACCTTGCTGAAATGGAAAATCTCTTATCGTTCAATTTTACATCTCTCGCACTCCGTCTCCGTCCCGTTTGTTTCTCACTGCCTGCATTTCTGTATCTCACTTGCTGTTTCCTCTCTCTTCCTCTCTCCATCTTATCTCGTCCTCTCGGTCTTATCGTCGTCTCGTTCGTCCCCCGATATCTCGCTCTCATTCTCCTCTCTCAGACTCGACAACTCTCTTCTGGGTTTTTTTTGTTTTTTTTCTTGCTCTCAGAAGTTTTCGTGCATTTGAAAGTTTAAAAGAGACAAAGAGTAAAGTGGGGGTAAAAACTGTCAATTATTCACTATTGTCTTCATGCAATTGCAGAAACAGTCACAATAGTTTTATATTGAGGTGAAGCC